>CM055277.1:59862278-60305156 GCA_029237695.1 Conchocele bisecta
GTCATGCCTTATATGAGCCATTTGTCTACCCACTAACGAGTTATTTTCAATTACGGTGCGTGTTAATTGGTGTTAAATCGCATTGTATATGCCGCGACCAGAAAGGGTATTTGCCGACCGCGTGCTATTTTTACCAATACACCTCACGTGACACGGTCAATCATATCACATCTTTGACATGCGCAATGAAGTATCGGAAGTTGAGAAGAAAAATCTCTGTTCGAGTCCAAATCTAAATCTCCACGTAACTCTTTCCATTTGGTGATCTGGTCGCCAATATTAACCACTCTAGCTCTGTACTGCCTGTCCCTCAGACATTTCGCCTTTGTTTTGGCCTACGCCGTTTCATACAATTTCCGTCCTGGTCGTTTCGACATGTTTATATTCTTGTTTACATATTGGGAAGCCTACTGGCGCGCGTAGTATACTGCGCATGCGCACCGCAAGCCGTGATGTGAAAGTCGTCGTCCCCGCACATTATGAAAATAGACTGTTACCGCCGCGCGTCGCTAACAGTAAATTGATAATTAATAAATGATTATATTTGTATAGCGGGCACTCGTAATTTTTAGAACTGGTGGAATAGTGACACAATTATACACTTATTTAATTCCTATAAAGAATATTTTGGGCCTACTGCGTGAGCATGCACCTTTAAGGCTGGTTTTCACAGAAAGCGGCCCATATATACTATAGGTGTGTATTTGTGTATATGTATGGGTATATATATATATATGTATGTAGTGTATATTTGTGTTTGTATATTTAAATGTATCAATATGTGTATAGAATGTTGTATGTGTTATATGTATTGTGTATATATGTATATGTGGTCCCTATATATGTATATGTGTGTATGTGTATGTATGTTTGTGTTTGTATATATGTTATATGTATAGTATGTGTATATTGTTTGTATTTATTTTTTATATATTGTATAGGAATGTATGTGTATGTGTTTGTATATATGTATATGATGGTACATATATAATATTTATGTGTTGTATTTGTTATGTGTGTGTACATATGTATATATGTATGTACGTGTGGGTGTGTGCGCGACTGATCGAATGGGGTTGGGCTAAGCGATGGGGTGTGTGGTTGGCGGGTGTATGGATGGGGTGATGTGGTCCACTAATTCAATGGAATTGGACTAAGTGATTGAGTGGGTCAGTGGGGTGAGGTAGCCAGCTGGTTGAGTGGTGTTGTGCCGGGCTCCACGGATGCTGCTTGTCTAGCTAACTGGCAGCCAATCGCCTCCTTTTGATGCTTTTGTTTAGCTTTACCACAGGAACTCCGGAGCTAACGGGTGAACTGGAGGTTTCCTTCACCAGGAGTAAGTGCTTTTTATGTCGAAATTTACCATCTGCATTACTCAAATATAGACAAAACTCAAACGATTGAATGTTTATTAGTCTATTTTCGGCCAAAATCTACGGTGTGGTATGTCACTCAAAACTAAAATAAAATTAAATAAATAGTATTAAATAACAAAAACAAATAATATATAAAACCCAATTAGCAACACAAAATCAGGTATGTTAATATAGCATTCTGATGCAGCACACTAAGATCGGGTGAGGGTGGCACGTCAAATACCATACCGTCAGAAATCGCTTTCTTCTTTTCTTCTTTTCTCTTCTCGATGGTGATTAGGTAGGATTAGGACTGAATGTAACTATAAGATAATTACGTAGAGCAAACTCGCTAGACATTCGTGACTCAGATAGTACATTCGCCACTTAATTTCATTTGACCAGTCCGTATTATGTCACTCAAAACGCACAATACGTAAACTAGTCTGGGTTCCCCTCAATCATCTCTAATCGATACCCAGCCATACTATATCACACTCCGATAAGCTGATGCGTGCTATAGGAGGCCTCACATTATAGGTTACCATACCAGCATAGATATTTGGCGCACATTTTTGAAGCCTGAATTAATGCAACATTTATCAAAATTCAAAAATATAAACCATACCGACGACCATCGGCCTGCTTCTTTATTGGGCTATATATCCCGGGTATGGAAGGTGTTCGAGCAAATTCCCACCTTTAAATATAAACCGAATGAATGAATGAATGAATGAATGAATGAATGTTCATGAATGAATGGTAGTTGTTACGTAGCCAGTCAAGTTAAGAATTCGTCACTTCCCTCTGATGAGTCAATCGCTGTGCATACCCTTTCGTGTACCGCATGAATACATTGATTATCGTTCAATTATCGACACAATACATGCATGGAATGTACAGGTATCTGATGGTTTCGATGTATGCAACAGGCCCGTAACCATACTTTTTGAAGCAGCGAGTCTTTTTGATGATGGCTTGAATGGCCCGATGCAGCTAGGGGATCAGAGGCACATAATACGACTGCTTGCATCGAGGCAGGACGAGGGAGGTGGGGGAGGGGGTCGTCCGACCGCACCGACCCCCTAGTTACTGACCTGTTGCAATAATAAAATGCAACATTGATGTTCATGGTCAGGTTAATAAAATAAAATAATATATTTTCAAACGGTTTAATGTTTAAACGTACAAATAACAGCTCATGTCATCTGCATGGATGGGGCGGGTAACTGAATATTTGCATCCAATCTCTATCCAGCCCTGACATTAGACAAACCGGATCTACTGTCAGGTCTTCACCACACTATAGTAACTTAGCCCCCCCCCCCCAACACACACACACACACACACACACGCACGCACGCACGCACGCACGCACGCACGCACGCACGCACGCACACATAATACATACATACATCACACACACACACACACACACACACACACACACACACACACACACACACACACACACACACACACACACACACACACACACTCCCCATAAATGTAGTAGGATTAGCACTGATCGTATTACTCTTATAACAGGATTAGCCGGATTCATCTCTCGCCTGCAAGAAAGCTAAACATAAGGGCCAAACCAGTGATAACGCGCTCCCCGACAAGAACCCCATCGTTAAATTACCATTCACACTGAAACATTGATGTTAGGGTGTAGCATATGCTATGTCTACCCTGCTTAATATATACGTTTCATAATTGTATCCATGTTGGCGGTCATCTTTGATTTACCTTTGTTTGTGATGAATTATCATTCGGTACAGTTTGGAACACAAGCTTCGCATTTTTAAAATATTACAAATATGATCTCCAATTATGTTCTATTTCTTTACTATTTTGTCGACCAACAACGCCCAAGAGCTTAAGCGAATCTTAGCGGCCATCTTGAATATCCCAACATGGTCAAATAATAAGTATATTACATGGACTCATTCATTTTTGTAAAGAACACATGCAATAATACCGAAATAAACGCAAACAACTGAATTATAAAAGTTCGTGAAAGTGTAGCTATTTATTTTTGTTATTCCACACACATTTACTGCCACGTCTGTGTGAATATTTGGCGGCCATCTTGTATTTATATGAATTTGTCAGTGGTGAATTGTTTTTATAAGTTACCTAAACGTACTTCTATTAATGCAAACGCATAATGTAAGTGCCGAACGCCATATAATAATCAAGTTGGAATATATGTAAGACAAAATGTTGATACCTGGCGGCCATCTTGAAAGATCGCAAAATAGACAACGATTTGAACCACCATGAAACGGAATCGTTTCATATATGTTCTAAGGAAGAATACTCAACCATTTAAACAACTTTATCTGATATTCCAAGCATCATATGCACGTACATGTCCATTTAGTCCATTTGCACTTAATGACCCCAAAAGTGAGATTGTCCCACCTAATTTGATTGACCGACACCGGATTCATGTTCATGAAGGTATGATGTATCAATCTAACATAGTCGCTGCTTTTGCTCTCTTGGGTTGAACAGAAGTAGTTTTTAAGCCACTTATGTTCAAAGTGCCCCTCCACTGCAAACATGGAATCACGTTCAGTGACGTCACAAGTACGTGACGTCACGTCATGACGTCATAATATGTGTACTGAGGTACAATACATCGCGTCTCATAATAGTGAAAGTTTCAATAAGTTTTCATTCTCCGTTTTCTGTTCACACTGAATGTTAACTGACACCAGTAAACGTAATTCGGAGTGCAAAATGTGAACTTTTACGGCGACGTTAGACAATTTGAATCGTCGTTTTTCCGACGTCGTTTACCGCTTTTCATGACGTTGTCATTAAGCCTGGTTTTCGTATGGGCGGCCCATATACATGTTATGCACATATGCGAAAAACTTTTTGTTTTCAAAACAAACTAATAGAAACTATAATCATCGTATTTAATACATGTAATGTACGTCTTACATAAACACGCTTTACTGCAGAAAATTGGATTTTGCAGTGAAATAACACATACTATTATGAGACGAGCTATGTGACACAATATATCAGATTATATGTATTGCATGAACTCAAAATCAACGAAGTTGACCAATCAACACGCGTGTATGACAAACAGAGACACGCCATGTGATTTTGTACCTTCGGACATCTGCGTAATTTCATTAAATACGTTTACAAAATTTACAATATTTTTCATAACTAAAGTCAAAAGTTGACAAAACTTTCAGAGAACATGTCGAATATAATTCCACATGTACTCTGAAATATTTGTCAACTCATGACGACATTTACGGAAAAGATTGTAAATTTTGTAAACGTATTTAATGAAATTACGCAGATGGCGTGTCTCTGTTTGTCATGCACGCGTTTTGATTGGTCAGCTTTGTTGATTTTGAGTTCATGCAATACATATAATCTGATATATTGTGTTGATATGGAAGGTATTCGAGCCAATGCCACCCTTAAATATAAGCCGAATCGAATCGAATCGTGTTGATATAATGTGGCTGTAACATGAGAAATAGGGCTTGTTTGATTATTAACCACTGTAGGTCCTGATCAAATAGCACACTCATGTACCCTGATAATGATATACACAGTGGAACCTCTCTAAACCGGACACCAATACAAATATGTGATCTTATTCCTTGAGTTTCTTGGTCATTTATCTCATGTGATAATATATATTCATAATCGCATAGCACACGACTATGGCTCATAATTATCAAACGCCTGATTTACAGTGAAACCTCTCTAAACCGAACACCATGTGGACCTCCCAGTGTGTCCGGTTTAGAGAGGTTCCACTTATATTGATTGCAAGATGCACGCCACTTGTTTCATTGATGGAATGGCGAACACTGCACGTCCTTATCAGACTGTGCGGATCACCGGCTGATCTGGATCTGCACTGCCCATTTCACAGCCACACATTATGATATTAACTAAACTCGTTGACTGATTTCATAAGAATCTGTTATTAATTCGCTTAAAATAAACAACATATTAAATCATCACCCATGTACTCATGTAAGATTCTCTATGTATTAACCCTTTCACCCCTAAGTAACTGAATGGGCTGCGATATGTTAATTTTGCCACCAATCCAATCATCGCAAAATGATTTTCAGACTATTCCATTCATGAAAAGGGGGTATTTGTTGTTCTCAAAAATATGAAAATTACTTTCAAACAGTGCAGATCCTGATGAGACGGCTCGTTACGAGCCGGCTCATCTGGATCTGCACTGTTTGCATAAACCGATATAGCGGGCTTTCGGGTTCAAAGGGTTAAGCTCGTTGACTGATATCACATAGTCTAGTTATCACATAGTCTCGTTAAATAAATATACTTTTACATGACGAATCATCGCAGGTTCTCCAGCTATAGTATCACTGTCAGTATTGTGATACGGTGGAGCGTTTCCGTGATACGGTGCAGACAGGGTATATACATGTCGCCAAGATGGCGTAGCGGAATGACAGCAGGTAAGTGTCAGTATAATTCAATATTTTACAGCTTACATGACATTATCAGCAACGTATCTGGTAAGAACAGACGTAGAAATGAATATGATGTCCATCGATCACGTTCACAATACTAATGACAATGTATTTTCTGAATAATTCGCTTGTAAAGATGACACCTTTTTGTACGTGAATTTTAAATTGAGGAAGCGTGATGAAAGTGCCGATTTCTGGATAACTAACACGTGTTATTGTCCCTTTTCGGTGGCTATATCGAGTAAATACAGTCTAAATGATATGTGTAAAGTGTCAGCTCTCTACATGTAGAATATGACATGTTGTTATGGCATTTTCTGATTGATCTCGTTGTGGTTTGTACCACCCGTTACGGTGGCACTTACCTGCTGTCATTCCGCTACGTCATCTTGGCGTATGTATATACCCTGTCTGCACCGTATCACGGAAACTCTTCACCGTATTATAATACCGAGAGTGAGTATCACAGTTTGAATATCAAGGTGCATTATCACGTGGTTAGAACAACAACAACAATGGCTGAAAGTGTTGAAAGCGAGCCCACTCCAAATTAAGTATTATTTGATAGTTTCCGTAATATGCAACGGATTTTGATTAAACAAGGCGCAGCAAACGTGTCCTCATGAGCTGCACTTGGGTGGTATCGGGATAGCGGCACATACTTTTGTCGTTTTTGCGAAGAATTTCCGTGTTTGTATTACAGTAAACACGGAAATAGATTCTTCGCAAAAACGACAGAAGTTTGTGCCAAATTACCGAGACCACCAAATGCAGCTTAACAGGACGCGTTTGATGCGTCATATTTCATCAAAATCCGTTACATGATAAGGACAATATATAGTAAATACATGGTTAGTGCCGTCGAATATAACATATATTCGGTTGAGCCTTAGACAGCTTTATTGGGGCGAGCTTTAGCGAGCCCCTATAAAGTTATCGGGGCAAAACTGAATATATATTTATATTCGACGGCACTAATCATGTATTTAATTTATACCGCATACCAAACTTAATCGTTTGAACGTGCGTGACGTCATGTTTTTACGTCATTCCCTCGTCATACGTCACAAATCTAGCGACGTCATTCAAAGCAAAATGGCGGCGTCCACGCTAGGTGTATTCGGTATTGTATCTGATTAACTTTCCGATTTATTTACGATGAGCTTCAATATTGACTGGTTTTAGACTACACAGTTGTCATAATAAGCATTGCAATCATAATGGACATATCCATGTAGTTGGTTACGTCGCATATACTGTAAAAATGGACAAAATCCAACTGAACAGACAGCGATTTCGATTTTAAAATTCGCCGTCATCTTGAATTTGCTGTTCACGCTGACCAATCAGAGGCCGCGATTAGGGGTCAAAGGTGAAAAAATAAAGACAAAAACGGCACTTCACGTATATTAGGCTACTTCAGGTATATTAGATTACTTCAGATATAAACATAATGTATATAAACCCCCTTTATTATGCTACATGGAGCAATGGTTGCGGTATAAATCATTTTAAAACATGACGTCACGCACGTTTAGTATGCGGTATAAATTAAATACATGATTAGTGCCGTCGAATATAAAATCCGTTACATGATAAGGACAATATAAACTAATATGTATCTTAAATCGGAGGCGCTTCTGGAAGCTTCAGTAATTGCTGTTGTTGCTGTAACCACGTGATCATGCGCCTTGAATATGAGGCTTTAAGTCACACGACACCGTATATAAAATGATATGTCAACCTATGCATTGTTACACAATTGTGCTGGACTTCTCCCGGGCACAGCAGCAGGATAATATCCCAGCAAGGAGGCTAATCACCAAGGCAACAGCGGCGAGACCAAAGGACGCGTGAAGGTCGTTTTCGGTGATGGTTTCCACCTGTACATGTAGGTTAGCGTATACGCCCACGGAAATCGCCAGGCTGATTACTGTAAAATAAACATGAAATTTGCAATATGAGACGCGATTTTAATACATAGAGTATCTCAAACCAGTTTCTACTTTATATGAGATTTATGAAACGTACAATTTATACACTGAGCATCTAAATATCATATCAAATGGAAACGATTTTGAGATTCTGTTTATCACATGACCAAGGTGCATGATCACGTGGTTACAACAACAACAACGTCGCCCACTCCAAAGTATTATTTGATATTTTCCTTAATATGCAACGGATTTTGATGAAATATGGCGCAGCAAACGCGTCTTCATGAGCTGCATTTGGTGGTCCAGGGAGTTTGGCACAGACTTATTTCGTTTTTGCACGGAAATCGATTCTTCGCAAAAACGACATAAGTTTGGGCGATCATACGGAGACCACCAAAATGCAGCTTAACAAGACGCGTTCGATGCGCCGTATTTCATCAAAATCCGTCACGTAATAAGGATACTATAAAAGAATACGTACTTGTTGTTGTTGTTAGTACCACGTGATCATACACCTTGATGACATCACACTCCAAATAACAGAAAGCTTATACGCTTTAGTGAGAAGACGCCATTGACTATTTTCGCATAGTTTTAATACTAGCAATAAACAATTTGTAAATATGCCACGTTACGGTTGCAGAATTTGTCAGCACTTCATAATTCCAGCACAAAAATATTTACACAATTCCCTAGCATTTGTCCAAAATTTATATCCCAGTAAACTCCATGCCGAACTATTTTCCGTAACCGTGAGGCGCAGTTAAAATAATTCTTAAGAAAACGGAAAATAAACACATTTTCTTGATTAATTTATTTCAAATGCTGGAATTATAAGGAATGAATGGCATTTTTGTGGAATTTATCGGGGATATAAAGTTGGAAAAGTCGCGGGAATACTGGACGAGGCCTTCCGGCCTTCGTCCAGTATTCCCGCGACTTTTTCAAGTTTATACCCCGATAAATTCCACAAAAAGGCCATTCATTCCTATAACATTACCAAACGGGAAAACATTTTAACAATTGTAGTGATTTTACCACCGACACTGCTAATGACGTTTAAAATATATGACGTCAACGTCAAAACATCGTTGCTTTGCCTTATCGCGCCATTATGGACGTCATTTTGGAACGTCTTCCTTTTATTCGTCTGACATAACGTTGGCACGAATACGCAATTAGGGTGATGTGGCCAGCCAATCAAATTCGCTGCAGGTGTTATTACACGTGTCATTTATGAAATGAGTTGCAGCACGCCATAACCGGTTTTCATGTGATAATATATATTACCTGCGACCCAGTGATCTACCGTGATTCTGGAGGGATTTATTTTCTTGAAGGAAATATTTCCTCCTAGAGGTTCGCGAGACGTTCTTGACGTCACCGTTTGACGTCATTTCCATCGAAGAAACAATTCATACGCTAACGTCAAAATTGTCAATTTTGACAACGCTATAAGCTGGTCTAAGAGCACATTGCACATGTTTCGAAGAGCATGTAATACTCAAGTTATTCCACTATCATTTTGAAATACAGGGAATTATATTCCTTGATATCTGTAAATGCGCACTAGTTTCTTTATCGGACTTCCATGTGTCTCGGGGAAATAAATCCCGTATTTCAAAAATGGTAGTTGAATAAACTATATTTATTCAGTATTTATTGATATAAATAATGTTTTAATATGCGTGCGTGCGTGGTGTGTGCGTGCGTGCGTGCGTGCGTGTTATGGGATATATGTACACAGGTTGAACACCATGACAACGACCTCAGAAACCCCTGGGTTAAGTCAAAGGCCAGGTGAAATACGTATACATATATTTACCTGCAATTAGGTCGAACACCATGACAACCACCGCCAGAAACCCCTGTGTGGAGTCAAAGACCAGGAGGACGCCGGTAATCACGGCCAACAGGACAGACACAAAGGCGATGATCAAGAACGCTCGCACTACGTCCAGTTTTACCTCGTCCGACCCTGAGAATAGATGTGACCCGCCACGGTAAGTAGTGGCTTCGAAATACTTAGAGCATATACAGATTAAGCCTGATTTGTTATTCCATAGACACTCTTTGCGATGTACTATAGTCTGTTTCACGAAAGCTGCCCAAATTTTACGGCCATATAAACAATTCAAAAACAATTTTTTTTCCATAATATTAAATTAAAGGAAAATTTAAGAATGAGCCTTCTTTTTATTTCGTGAAATTTGGTCAAATTCTCTACAGTGGATTTTAGTGACATTCCCGAATTCGGCCTGATTGACATTTGTCTATGGTGGCCAATACACGCCAACATGAGTGTCAATTCTACGTTCAGGGAAGGCGGTCAATAAGTCAGTATGTAAGGTGATAACTTACAGTCAGGGAACAAATTAATGACAGTATAACACATAAAGCGTATATTAATACCCATATTAATGCAAGTACTGAAATACGACAACAAAAAATCTATCAAGTTTGGGCTTCCATACATTGCATTGAAAATTTTGTCAGCGGTTTCCCCAATGACGTCATTTGTATGTTTTAATATACTCTATCCGGGGCCAACTATTTCATTCACAAAACAGAAGTAAACTTGGCGATGTACCGATACGGCATTTCCAGGCGCGACACCGCTTCCGTGGCGGAATTATTGTAACTACATGTATTGCTCTTCAATCAGTTTTCAATATATCTATAATGATCATAGATATCTGGAATCTGTATACATGTACTTGAATTGATGATGTCTTGTATATGTGTTACCGTATCTTTCTGATATTGCTATGCATAATCTGTAATGTTGTTGAATGTTTTGGTACATACTGTAGCAGTGCATACTGTACTTCAAGTTGTGCCATATCAGTAGTTTACCCCTTAACCATTAAAACACTGAAAAATAAAATTGCCGTCTGCTCATTTTGTATATTTTAATCTCTTTATAAACCTGTTTTGGCAGCGCAGTAGAATCGTCTCAGTATGTTTTTGAGGAGAAAACATAAACATATTTAAAACAGCAGACGACAATTGTCGTTTCCAGCGCTTTAAAGGTACATGCCCACTCAGTAAGCCCAAAATTAAATAAGTGTATAACTGTGTCACTATTCCACCAGTTCTAAACGTTACAAGTGCCCGCTATACAGATATAATCATTTAGTAATATTTATTTCACTGATAGTGACGCGCGGTGGTATCAGGCTATTTTCATATGCAAATGAGGCATGATATTTTTTAATTATTTATACTAAAGAAATGCGTCACCTGAAAAAATAATATTTTCGACAGATTTTAAAGTATGATCATTGCACATCATAAAATAAATACAGAGATTAAATAGTAATGTCCGTTAACATTTTAAGCAAACACGGTTATCGCCCCTAATATCAGTGTGTAAATTTACGCCTGATATAAAATGTATAATAATGCCAATCAGTACGTGGGATAATGGCGCATGAATGTTTAATTTGCCAGGAAATGTCTCAGATGATGTCTCTGATGTAAAGAACATGTTGTACCTACTGAGTGGGCATGTACATTTAAGGGTTAATGAAACTGCAACACCAACAATCAATCAATCAATCAATCAATCTAGTTTAATCTTGTAGTACACTATGTTCAGTACTTTCAGTACTTTGATTATAAATGGAATAGTCTGAAAATCATTTTGCGATGATTTGATTCGTTGCAAAATTAACATATCGCAGCCCATTCAGTTACTTAGACCCACCCCCACCCCCACCCCCACCCCCACCCCACCCCCCTGGTAACAGAAGTGCCATAAGCCCGGGTTCTCCATTCACAACGACATTACCAGTATAATCAACAGCGACACACGTGTTGAATTCGGGCGTGACGGTGCAGGTTTTCCAGAGTCCAGTGGTCACGGTATAGGTCCCGTTGTAAGTTGACATCCAGTAGGGCATGGCTCCAGATATAAATATCAGGGCCGCCGCCAACGCGTTCAGCACGATCGGGATGCGGTTCAATATTGTCGAACCCATTATTTCACTAGTCTCTGCAAAGAACTTGAAATCCATGTTATGTTGTTTTATATTTAAGATGAGGATATGCCATTTTTCTATGGAATACATTTACAAATGTATGATATTTTCCGTAAATAACGCCATTAGTTGAAGAAATGTTCAGAGCAAATGGGGAATATTCTGCATTCGCTATGAAAATTTCGTCAACTTATGACGTCGTATTATATGACGTCATATACGGAAAAATTCGTAAAAATTGAAAACATTTTTATGAAAAATAATAATAAAGTTCTAATATCAGGGCCGCCGCCAACACGTTCAGCCTGATCGGAATGCGGTTCGGTATGTTCGAACCCATTTTCGCCTAGTATCTGGGAAAAAATTAGATAATATAGGAATGAATGGCCTTTTTGTGGAATTTATCGGGGTATAAAATTGGAAAAGTCGCGGGAATACTGGACGAAGGCCGGAGTTTATATCCCCGATAAATTACACAAAAAAAGGCTATTCATTCCTTATAATTCCAGCATGTGTTTATTTTCCGTTTTCTTAAGAATTATTTTAACTGCGCCTCACGGTTACGGAAAGTAGTTCGGCGTGGGAGTTTACTCGGATATAAATTTTGGACAGAGACTTGATACGGGCCAATCAAATGTTATGGAATTGTGTAAATATTTTTGTGCTGGAATTATTCCATGTTATCTAGTTTTATATCTAAGAAGATGATATACAATTTTTACAAAAAGTATGATATTTTATTTAAATGAAGTTGAGAGCAAATGCGAAATAGAAATCCGCATTCGCTATGAAAATTGCGTCAACTTATGACGTCATATGCGGAAAAGTTCGTAAGCTTTGGAAACATTTTTATGAAAAATCGCTTATCTTCATATGGTTTGACCAAATTGTTTACGAAATTTTCATAGCAAATGCCGCATTCGCTTTGACCATTTCATCAACGTTTGCCTCATTTACAACAAATATCACTGTTTCTGTGAATATATTTCATGAAAAATCGCATATTTTGTTCTAAGGTACAAAATCACATGGCTCGTCTCATAGAACATAGGGAGGAGGAAGTGCAATGAATGGTCGCTGATTATATTCATCTCGATTTCGCGAAATTTGTTTCACCATTTCACACAACTTCGAAATTTAACCGAATGTTGCCATTTTGCGTTGCGACTTTTCGCGTTCTCACAGACATGCGTTTATTTTTAATCGGGAAGTTTGCGTCAAGGTGAAACGTCGAAATCACGAAAACGGCGCGATCGAAATCACGATGTCCACAATCAGCTTACCATAGCACTGCCCGTTGTTTTGAACCTTTGTCCTGTGGGTTTGATATATATGGGCCGCGCTCTGTGAAAACCAGCCTTAATGACAACGTCATGAAAGGCTAAAAATGACGTCGCAAAGCTACGCATAAAGAGGAAGGTGCGGTAAGGCCCTGAAATCGCATCCGGTTTTGCCAAAATTTAATTTTCTCAAAAATATATAAATTTTGCCCGTTTTGTTAAATACAACATCTCATCTCTTTACAAAATATAATTTTGATCAGTTTACATCATGCGATGACGTCATGATACCGCGTGGCGTGACGTCATGAAACCGGAAATAGGCATTTTCTTGACATTTTCTTCACTACGTTCATGAATTTAATAGCCAGACCACCCGTGTACCAAGTTAATATGTTCAATTTCAATTACCTCTGCAGTCATAAACCTACTGTAGAAATTAAAACTTGGTACACGCGTGGGCTGGTAGCTAACTTTTGATTTGAATAAAAAAATTGGGCCCTATTTCCCCCACCCACTTGCCAACCACAGCTGTCTGGTTATTTTGACACTCAACAGCGTGGATAGCGTGTTTATTCCGATGTAAGATATTTATATATATATTTCTATACATCAACATACCGTGTCTATTCACTGACATAGTTTATTTCTTGCATTACTAGCCAAAAATAAGTCCTACAAATTGAAACATTTGCGCCTTCAAAGTTTGTTTATAAAGGTTAGAAGACACCAAATGGTGCGAACTCGCACAGGGTGTATGCAAAAATAGTCTGGTATAAAAAAAAATAGTGCGGGTGTTTTGAGGTCACAGACACCGTTTGCTTGCAAATCTTGATCCATTACTACCCAGTTTCACTTGAGGAACATTTTGGGGTGGCTTTAACACCATTTTTCAGCATATTTGTAGCATTTAAAAGAAAACACTGAACATGTTGGTCAGTTAATCTAAACAGAGTTTCCGTGGCCAAAACATGTACACAATATTGGAGGATATGACAAGGTTGGATTTTTCTTTCTTAGGAGTAAGTGAACCTATTGTTTAGTTCATGCAGAACCAGTACAGACTGGCTGCAGGTCATGAACAAGTGGGTCCCACAGCATCCATACGAATAGTGAAAGTAGGAGATACTGGCCTTATTGGATGGCATTCGGTTAAATTATATAGTAAAACTAGTTGGTGGTGTCTAACCTATAAGGTGTGCCTAGGCCCTATGTGAGATATGTTTTTTTTGTAGAATTTGAAGTTGGAAGTTTATGTTTCTTGTAGCTATGTCTCTGTGAACATAATTTAAAGTTACTTCGACAAGAGTAATCGAGCGGACTCCGCGATGCAACACATTTGTTCTTTTTGTATCGCAGACGGACAGTTATCGGCTTCAAAATCTTGTAAAATCTTGATTTCTCAGGTTTTTTTGTCAAATATAATAAACCAGTGTATGTAAATTACCTGTAGGTGATTGGGCTTGGAATGTGACAGTAATATACACCAAAACAGTCATTATAGTATGTTTTTCTTTTTTTTTCATTGATATTGGCTTCCTGATGGACAATTAATAAGTTCGGGAAAGTGGCGCGACATCGCGACGCTGTTCCAAAATTTGCCAGCATTAGGCGTAAGTGTATTGTTTTCGCATATCGGTACAGTACCAATACACTAGTACTTAGAAAACATTGTTTTTCCTTTTCTCCTGTGTCATAAAGCAAATTGCTTGACTGACCGTTCCAAGCCAGTACCCTTTTGTCTGTCGACCATTCCAGAGTGGCATACATGTTGGCATAGTTTGAGTGATGAGTCTTTATATGTAGAATGGTTAGCTATAACACTATTTATGGTAATGTTATGTGATTTTATGGACTTTTGTGCTTTTAATTCGTCATCTATTAAAATTCTCCATGGTTCTTTAGTAGCTCAATTTAATGCAGAATGTGGACAGCCACATGGTGGAGTTACACAGCTGCTGTGTGACAACCATTTGAGATATTTGCTCCAAACTTGGTACTGTATCCAGGAATAGAAGCTAGTTTTGAATAGTGAATATAGTACAATGATTTGTAGTGGGACTGGCAGACTTATAGGTTAGAAGACACCAAATGGTGCGAACTCGCCCAGGGTGTATGCAAAAATAGTCCGGTATAAAAAAATAGTGCGGGTGTTTTGAGGTCACAGACACCGTTTGCTTGCAAATCTTGATCCATTACTACCCAGTTTCACTTGAGGAACATTTTGGGGTGCCTTTAACACCAGTTTTCAGCATATTTGTAGCATTGAAAAGAAAACACTGAACCTGTTGGTCACTTGATGTAAACAGAGTTTCCGTGGCCAAAAAATGTACATAATATTGGAGGATATGACAAGGTTGGATTTTTCTTTCTTAGGAGTAAGTGAACCTATTGTTTAGTTCATGCAGAACCAGTACAGACTGGCTGCAGGTCATGTACAAGTGGGTCCCACAGCATCCATACGAATAGTGAAAGTTGGAAAGACTGGCCTTATTGGATGGCATTCGGTTAAATTATATAGTAAAACTATTTGGTGGTGTCTAACCTAAAGGGAAGTAACTGTCATCAACTGAATGTGTGTAATGATATGAATTATCACCATCAAATTCATCCCATGCTAGGTTAACTTACATGTTAATACATGTATTTATTTATTTATTTTTAGGATTTCATCTTCAAATATTGGCTTATATTCTAGATAGGCTATAATACTGACACAAAGTGTAGCTTTAAATAGATACTGTTTTTACAGCTTACACATGAATTATATCGGTATACACCATAATACCTATGGTCTTAATGTACGGGGTTTTGCCATTTTATATTTGCATATTAATTGATATCATAAAAACTGAGTTTGTTTGAAGAATTTACCCCTGTGCCAAGTTTTGAAGCTCTACGATAACTGAACAACAACCAATGTCTCGCGGTATTTGTTCTGAGTTATGTCCCGACGGTTTTGTCTGTTATTTTTCTCCGGACCCTCCGGGTTTCCACCCCATTAAAACAAGCGACAGACTCGATAGCAAATTCACAAAAAGTTAATATCAGGTCAGATACAGCTGCATGTTTTGTCTGGTGCTAATTATCATACTTGTAGTCTTGTTTGCGTTAATAACCATTTTGTTTTGGTCACACAAATTCTCAATAGCACTCATATCTGCTTGTAGATTAGTATTGATGATAACTGGAATTATTGCGTCATCGGCAAACATATCAGTTGTTAATTAATAAAGGCAAATCATTTATAAATAAAATAAATAGAGTACGTTGGTCTAAGAATTAATCCTTGAGGAACACCAGCTATGACATTAGCGAAATCGGAAGAGATACCACCGTTTTGCCTACGGTCAGTTAAATGCGATGACAACCAGTTAAGTGATGCTATTTTGAATTTATAGATTTTCAATGTGTGCAGTAATACAGTGTGATCTACCAGGTCAAACGCTTTCCTAAGGACCCATTCTATACCTGATGATCGTTTGATTCAAAGATAATTGCTTCGTAAATGTGATGGAATATATGTATAACATATATGTCAACACTGCCTCGTCACTGTATCCTATACGGCACATGGAATGGTGAACTCGGCATATTGTGTGTTCAAGCCACCAGCCACCTCTTCTGGCGTTTGACACAAAGCGCAAAATGTGAAGTAGAACATATGGTATAATGTAGCTAATCACATGCAGAAAACCCAAGAGAACGGACTCCTACCAATTATATTACACCAAACTATAAAATATGTCAGTTTTCTGGACAGGTTTGTGCCTGTGTTTTTAACAACATGAACCACCATTATAAATAGCCTCATACACATACTTTCGCACAGTGTATCACTTTTACCTGGCAAAACACACAACACATACAATATATACCCACTGTTGTACTCTGTTATTATCTATCAAATCCAGTGACATGTAAGCAGTTACCTGAGTGTATTGTCCCTGGTGTCTACTCACCTAATATGCGAGTAAACATGGCTTTACCTATGGACAACGTTTACACTAGCAATAGGTTGTGCATCAGATTGAAAAGTTTACACATCACAATTTATTTTGAGATTGATGGGAGAAATGCTCAGGTATCTCGTCTTTTGTATAGTTTGCTGGCATTTTATTTATAGCATGCCGTAGTCATATCTGTATATGATGTATTGCACCAAATTGTATTTGGTTTACTGTCATATTATTTGCTGTATGTGTCAAACGCACGAAGTGGTGAAACTGTACGATGGCTTGTACATACAAAGAAGGCGGAGATGGCAAGTCAATGTACCATATAGTATACAGTAACAAGACAATATTTACATATGTTATATTCATATATCACATCATATCATATGAAGCAATTATCATTGAAGCCAAGTGTATATATTTATGACCTACTACCTTAAAGGTACATGCCCACTCAGTAGGCACACAATGTTCTTTATAGGAATTAAATCAGTGTATAATTGTGTCACTATTCAACCAGTTCTAACAATTACGAGTGCACGCCATACATATAAATCATTTAGTAACATTTATGTTACTGATAGTGACTCGTGGTGGTATCAGGCTATTTTCATATGCAAATGAGGGATGATATTGTTTAATTATTTATACTAATTAAATGCGCCACCTGAAAAAAGAATATTTTCGACAGATTATAAAGTATGATCATTGCACATCAAAAAATAAAATACAGAGAATAAATAGTAATTTCCATTAACATTTTAGGGAATCACGGTTATCGCCCCTGATATCATTGTGGAAATTTACGTCGGATATAAAATGTATAATAATGCCAATCAATACGTGGGGTAGTGGTGAATGAATGTTTAATTTGCCAGAAAATGTTTCTGATATAAAGAACAGTTTGTGCTTACTGAGTGGGCATGTGCCTTTAAAATCCACAAAGTGTGGCAAGAATG
The DNA here is from genome assembly GCA_029237695.1 of Conchocele bisecta. Lineage (NCBI taxonomy): Eukaryota > Metazoa > Mollusca > Bivalvia > Lucinida > Thyasiridae > Conchocele > Conchocele bisecta. Next base: position 59,880,248 of record CM055277.1, read on the forward strand.
AGATTTTCGAAATGTCACGTAGCAGTTTGTACTTGTTTACACACTCCTTTAGGTAGTGTGTCTTTTTTTGCAGTGTGTCTTATGTTCATGTTAAGTTCAACTAGAAATAGTTTCTTCCTGTAATTCTAGACTATATTATTCATACAAAAACGGATATGTAAATGTTGTATTGATTTGTATCGCCCAACAGGTGACGTGAGATAAGGATATCCGTATAGTCACGCGAGGGCTGAATGGTGATGACATTGAACATTAATTTAATAATAATTTGTAAACGATCCATTGAACTGGTATTAGCATCCAATTCGTGGGTTAAAACACAGTTTTAACGTTTTGTTGACATGGCGAGCACGTTCGACATATCAAAAGTCGCATAAATTCAGCTAATAAAAAGTTGGGTATTATTCTGGGTCAGATAAATATTTTAGATTCGCAAATATGTTCTATATAGGGGCGAGAAAAAGTATCCATCATATGCACTGGTGTGAGAGAAGGATATTCCACCCTCGTGATCAGAATATGTCGTCAGAAACTCGGGCCAAAGCCTTCTGACGACATATTCTGACATTCGGTATATCCTTGCACCACTTGCATTCGTGGAATACCTTGCCCCAACACCACGCATAGGATACTCTTAATATAATCTCACTGTTCCTGGATGAAACCCTGTTCTCGGTCACGTAGATATTACTGATGAGTTTGCATTTATGGGTGGCATGATTGCAGCATAAATATCGACTTATGTGCTTATATGTAGGACATTCTAAGATGTATTACTTATTATGTTGGCATATTGCGCTTCTCTTGAGGTTCCGTACGTATTTTCGTCCGTACGTCCGTCCGTGTACATGTACGTCGAAACTTTTATAAGAGTTATTCCAACATGTAATATCGTCAATATTACGATAAAACATTGCTTCAATACTTGGACACTTGAATCATCTGAACATTTTTCACATACATGCGCCACCATTAACACGACCATCACATTTGTCACCTTCAAACTATCACTGAAACACTTAGCCATTTTGTTACGTCGAAAAGTTTGTAAGAGTTTCGCCAATATGTAATATCTTCAATATTACGTAAAGGATTGCTTTAATATTTGGACAGTTTATTCACCTGAATATGTGTGATGCAATCACATCACCAATGCCATGACATTTGTGACCTTCAAAATGGTGCTGAAACAATTAGCCATGTTCTTACGTCAAAAAGTGTGTAGGACTTTCTCAAATGACTTTGAAATTTGTTTAAATTAAAATATTTCATTTTTGACACACAATTTCTAGTTAGAGTCTATTATGCCATGGGGCCATATCCATGTTTTACAAACATAATTTCTAGTTGTGCATACGAAACATAATTTCTAGTTGTGTATACATTCAGGTTCCAAATAAATCAATTTATTTATTATTATTTCCAGATTTCGAATTTGCACCATTAGTGGAGTATCAATGTGTGGGTTCGAATCCCTATGCAACCTATTATTTTAATTTCCGAAAAGTGCCTCATTTTCCAAACACAACATTGCCGTATGTATCTTCAACGGTGTGAGAGCATAGCACTGAAACAAATACGATTGCGACATCTGTCATTCGAAAATAAGCTTTACTAGTTAATTCGAAAGTTTCAACAAAGCTGTGTAGACACAGGTGACCCTCTCATAACGAGCCATGTCATCAGAATCTGCTCTATTTGTAAGTATTTTTCTTTCCGTGTGTGGTGTGGGTGGAGGGGGGTGGGACATGACTCCTGCCTCCTCGTTCTTGGCTTCCTGGTTACGACCCTGATGATGTGTCAGGAACTTTATTTATTATTTTTGCAACTTTTCTATTTGAGATACTTCATAAATTAAATGAGTTAAACGCCAGTAAGCACACGTTGTGCATGTGTGGATGCGTTAATCCATCCATCCGTCTGTACATGTCCATGACCAACTGCACAGTTAATCCACCAAAAATTTGACATTCCGAAGATTCCTATGGATAGGATATTAGATTTCTAAAAACGTGTCCGTACTAGTATTTTTTCATTGACAATGCTGCTACAACCTTTGACGGTTAACACTTTCACCCCTAAGTAACTGAAATGAACTGTTTCATGTTAAGTTTGAGACTTCCATTATGCAGAAAAGGGGGTCATTTTACAAAAATAAAATAAATATGCTCAAGTGGTGCATATCTTGAATGAGACGGCTCATTACGAGTCGGTTCATCATGATAGATACACTGTTTGCAGGGCCATAACCAGAGGTAAAAAACAGATGACGCGAACCAAGTCCCAATATGGGGGTCATGGAACATTTTGTCCGCCACCTCCCCGGGGATTTGTTTAATTCTTAGCAACAACAAGAAAAGCGGCAAAATAAGTGACGAGGCGCCTCGTCTGCCTCAATCCTGGTTACGGTACTGAGAGGTCTCTAGTGTTGAAAGGGTCAAACACATATTTGAGAACTTGACTATCAACTTCACTGAGCAAAGGAAGACAATATTTTCTAATCCTGTTCTCAATTGTATGTATATATATATCACTTGCCACAACTTGAAATAAATATTGTTTAAACTAAGGAAGACAATAATTAATTCCTGTATACATATTTAATTCCCCGCTGTGTGGCGGGTGGGGGTGGGGTGTACACAGCAAATTAGATTAAAAACAAAATTTGTCGAGGTAATAATTCGACAGTCAAATAATTATTTTTGTCATGTAATATTAAATGTCCATCGGCTGTACAGGCAAATTCTACTTTAGAATTAGACAACGATTTATTTCTGAGAGACATGGATTAAATAGCTTTAATTTACCTAATTTTAATATACACATGTGTCTTTTTGTTTCAGATATTTGTCTCTGATTTTTTCAAGTCGCCATATGCATATACATGTATGTCCTATAAAGTTACTATATCATCTTTAGACGTGAAACACATCACCAGATTTTCGTCAAACATGATTGGATTTAACATATTGTTGCATGGGCGTGTGTTTTATTGATCATGCGGTGAATTGAAAGTAAAATATTATTTCTCCATGATGATAAAATGCTCGACTTGCAGGGATTTGTCTGACGCAGCGATATCTGAAAACCAAAGAACTTTTTTTATGGCCTTATACATATATATCGTTAATATATATACCAAGTTTCATGTCTGTAGCTATTACGGTTTAAAGTTTTACGAGTTACAAGACAAAATAAGTCGAAAAGGGGGCGATAATCTATGACCCCGGGGTCGAATAAAAAAATCAAAATAAACTTTGCGCATCTATTCATCATAGCGAAGCTACATAACAAGTGTCATGGTCGGAAAATGAGCCGTTAATGTATCGATTGTGTGTATTTTGTTGCTGGCAGTTGTATGATGTACACGACATGATTTGTTTTCGGGGGATACCCTCAAACCGTATGACCCCACAACCCAGACCGCCCTCACAAGTCTGCCATGACATTATTTTAGGCACAACTATGCGCCTGAATGAAATATATGTATATACGGCCATGTACTGTAGTATTATTTAACGCATTCAAATAAAGATATAATTGTAATTGAACATACTTTATACCAAATATGCATAGTAGTATAAAACTTCAATATAATCATGTTGTAACGCTATTCAAAACATTGTACTTGGCAACACGTTTAGTATGTTAGCGCTGCTACGCCGATAAACAAAATTAACACTTATTACTACACATGATTACCATTGTAGCACATTGTTGTTATTGTCATAAATATTACTGTTTGATTGACTGCAGCATCATTATGCTATGACCATAATGATATGTACACTCAAGTTCCAGAGTCTCGCAATATTTAGCATGTTCTACTAACATAAGTATGTCATTTGAGATACATTTCAGCACATGGGTGATTTTGTTACCATGGTAACATGTATACATATTGAAATATTGAGGATACATGTAAGTGCATGCTATATGTAGGCAGGAGTCATGATGATTTGAAAAAAATAAATGTACATGTAGTATAAAATGCAATACAAAATAATGAATTTACATTTCTATCAATACATTATTATTTCTTGGTTGTCATGGTAACATGGAATCATTTCAAATATTCATTGAAAAAAATTATTTGTGAATTATATGAACAATATGCAATACATATATTGCCGTGTCTCGAATTTTACCTTTTTCGAAATCTACGTTTTCATAAGCCATGCTCGTATATAGTTATGAAATTGATAAAAATGGCGGCAATTTATTCAACGTATAGTTATTCTTATTCAATGTATCGTTATTCTTATTCAATGTTTCGTTATTCGTATTCAATGTTTCGTTATTGTTATTCTATACTTCGTTATTGTCATTGTAAAACTTGTCATTAGTATTGTATGTCATGTGATTGTATAATTATCTTGTTATTCTTATTCGATGTGTGTTATTTTTATCCTTCGGAATGATGTAATGCGTTTCCCTTTGTAACAAGGCAATTCATTGGCATTGGCTTGTCATAAACAAACGTAGAGCGCGTGTATTCCGAATCGAGGTTACAGAAAATGCTACCACAATATTGTCAAGAACAAGGAATGTCACACTTTCTCTTAGTTTACGACAGTTTTGGTAAGTACAAACATGTTCCGGAACCACTACACTACTGCACCAAATGTGTACGCACAGTCGGCGAAGGCAAATCCCCTGGCCCATGATGGGGAGACATAATAAATATTCGGAACATGTGTGTACTTACCAAAACTGTAGTAAACTAAGAGAAGGTGTGACATTCCTTGTTCTTGACAATATTGTGGTAGCATTGTAATATTGTGGGGTCGGGTGTTTTCGGCCGTAAGCCCAGTTCCGATTTTGGGATTTCCCGTATTTATTTATAGATTAGACTGCATTACGCATTTTGATGAGTCATGCTAACTTTCATCTGAACGTGACAATAAATTAGGTAATGTATTCGAGTCGAATATGGTTAGTTAACAGCACATGGCGGAAACTTAGGGGGCCGGAAATCGTCGAGCCGCTAGGCGATACGTATTTCGGCCGCCTAAAATCCCCCACGCGCTGTTAACTAACCATATTCAACTAAAAGACACCATTTATTGCACGGATACGGCGGAAACCTGAGATAAATATGATATATTGTGTAGACTTTGTTATAAGTTTGATACAATAATTTCAAAATTTATTTCCAGACACTCCCCTTGGTTACCCCGCTGTCATTCAGTGTTCCGTAGACATGCACTCAATGTCTTGCCGTCACGTGCTGGTTCACGACATGACAGAACCGTATTACTCCGCTGCTTAACCAACCCGGTCTGCACATATGCGCACTCTGATCAGTGTCTACAGTATTCGGTGTTCTGATATAGAGCCATCTGGGCACGAGCTTATACATTTTTCTGACCGCATTCTCCAAATTCGTATTGTGGCGTGTGTGCCGAGGCTGAACACAACTCAACTCGGCATCGACCAGTCATTATTTTCTGATTTCGATTAAAAAGTAACAGAATACATGTACTCATATTTGTTTTTATACACGACGGAAATCATAGTCATTATTGGTAGGTGGTAAACTAAGCCGAATGTTTTGCACAAACAGAACATTCGGGTTAGCGGTAAACATTAAGGCGGAACAGCATCTACACTGGTCACACATACATACTGTGGATCGTATATTAGTGGATTACTGCGATTTGCGCATGCTCAGGTTATCCTGACATGTAGAATAGGCGTTAATCTCAAGCATATAGCACATGCTAGACAGTGCATCTCCGTGAATTATCACACGGGGGAAAGTGGTGGGCCAGACAGGTCCAGACAGTGATCTCATCTCATCAGGTTACCACACTGATGAGGTCAATGTATACTAATTCGACGAATATATTGATTTTAAATGGAGTATATATCATTTTTTGTGTGAAATATTAAAATGGTTGCCATGACAACCAATATTATTAAACGTTTCACATGCTAAGTGTATTGCAAGATGGTAACAGTACTCGGGTGTATTGCATGATTTTCAAAAAGTAAACACCTTCTCAACAAATACTATTTTTGTGTTTTCCAATATTGGTTACCATGGTTACTATGGTAATGCATATATATTTCAGAACTAGTGTATAATAACATATCACAAAGCAATATATCCTGTGAGTATATATAGTCGGGAAATTATTGAGCAAGTGAAACTTTTATGTAGCTGACCATTTGAATAGTTGCTGTCTCAACTACTGACAAGCCGCAATACATCTATTCCGCAAAGTTCCGCATCCCTCCTGGTGCCAATTCTTAGGACTACAATGTACTTTCCAACAAATGAATTATTAGTATATGTGTCCTCCACAAGCACGTACTGCGAAGGATTTCAGGACTTTCAGTCCTTTGATCGAAATATGTAGACACCCTCAGGTAAATATGCATTCATGTATGCCTGACTTAATTATGTGTTACATATTGCATGATCATATTTATGAAAGGTTTTGGTTTACATATGTCGTTCTATGGAAAACGATTGAATTCGTATTCGGAATACTTCCTGCACTGTTTGTCGCAAATTTAAAACTCACGGGGAAATGAACATGCGCAATATAAGACATCAACTTAGGTTTAAACGTGTTTACTGATGGGTGGGGGCGGGGGCGGTTTAGTGCCGACATCCGGTCAGACCCGACCCCGCTCTACGTGAAAGTGTGCCCGCAACCGTTACTTTTATTGAAGAAAATGTAAACGGTTGGCTCATTAACTGGGACACGTATTCTGGATAAAATTGGCTACGGATAGAACTGGGCATAGGTCTTAATTCATTTGATTTACTGGTTCACCTGTCGAATATTTCAAAAATCAACATAAAATACAATTTGGAAATTTTCAGAAAAATAATCGACAGATAAAAATTATGGTAGTGCTAATCACGCGGCTCCTGGCATATCGCATCCTGTTGACACTGGGCCAAACATGTTTTATTATTATTAGCCGATCTATTTATAGATCGGCTAATATATTGGTTATCCATCGAATTTGTAGCAACCATTTTCTCCGCTATTCGGTAATCTACGAACGCGAATTTTTCTGTATCACTTCCAAATTGCATCAACCGATAAAGTTTGCATTTTTGGCAATTATCTCCGTTTAAAACTTTACTTATAGCCAAATAACACAATTTTGAATACGTAATGAGCTGAACGCCGGAAGAGATTTAACCCGGAAGTTATTGTTGTTGAAGTCCATAGTTGGCTCTAATGGCCATATACGCCAACATACGCCGATTATTGGGCTAATTTAAAGCTTTTATTTATTAAACAGAACAAGTTTCAGCCACGTATAATCGCGTAAAATGTGTTTATTCGGCTAATTTATAATCGACCTCTGCTCAAAATCTCCTTACTAGCAACCCCAGCATTTTCGGATTTATCCCAGCATCTCGGGTTTATCCCATTGGATCGTGTATGCGCGTCATTTGACGCTAGTTAATATTCACAAAATGTTCCACCAATCAAAACGAAGAATTGCCCTTCATAGCCAACTTTGATTTGTTTACGTATCATGCAGGGATGGCAGGGATGCATCCAGCACGCGCGATTGCGGCAATCCCCCTTAATTATTGTCAATGCCGCAAATTATTGATTGTCTTGCGCCCGACATCGCGCAAAAAATCACGGATGGGGCACATTAGGCCAATCTGGACATGTGCCTGAATACGCAGGAGCTTGCGTCTATTTTTAGATGACACTGTAACCGCTAGATATATATAGCCCTGGTAGCTCCGCCCACTCGCGTGCTGTCACAGAATTCGGACAAACACACAGTGACTACAACTTTGTGTATTGCGGAGTGTAATTTGTAGATAAATAGAGCATACAGTACAGGTGTTACGCTGGAATATTTCGCAACATAATGGTGACAACAAAACATTGCTGCTATGGCATTGCTGCTATTGGATGGATTTGGGAACGGGTTTCCAAAACCTGCACAAAATCGAGAAAAATGTCAACGCTGGGTACAGAACTGTGGTCGAAAATAGTTTACCATTGACAATGTTACCAGAGACACCTACATATGTTCGATGCACTTTACCCTGATTTGATCGGCTAATAACATCATGCTCTGCATGACTTTTCATTTAGTATTTAGTGTGTTGGTATTGTGTCACATGCATATTTACTGCGAACACAAGTGTAGCCACCGGGGGCCCGTTTCACTAAACTTCGTAAGACTAAAATGTTCGTAAGTGCAAATCTAGGATCGTCAGGAAATTTCAATTGATGGATTTACATTTACATTAATCCAATAATTGTTTACAAGAAAACGTTGTTAATGTGGAATCTTAATTTTGTACATACGAACATTGTTGTCGTACGAAATTTAGTGAAACGGGCCCCAGGGACATAGCCTACTGATTTATATCTGTATCTGCAACCTTGCATGTACCTTCTAATGTCACGTAATTTTTAGCGACTTTCAAAAATATCACATTGCATCAGCCGTACGATTGCCGTTTGATAACTGTTAAATATTATTTTAATTGACCACTTGTAAATATGGTTATATGAATGTATTGCATATATTTTACTAGTTACAATAATTCGCCTCCGATATGTTATCTACGGCTACACTTTTACCCATTCAAAATGTGTGAACAACCGAAGTGCATACCCAAACCTGTTGCATGTAGGTAAACATTTAGTAAACTGTATATTTTACAGGGAAATCATTTTCCCATGGAAGCTATCTTTGCTCTAGTTGTTGTTCAACATTCAACATAACGAAATAAAGCTTTCAAATTGACAAGAAATAAATCCAAATGTCAGATAAACACATTGACTCGGTAAAATAACCAATATCTGCATGTGATGTTCTTTATCAATAATTTATTGATACAGCTTGGACTGTTTTATATCGCTAACATATCAAACACGCGGGATAGCCGATTGCAAAAACCACTCTTCCATGTGTTACCTTAATTTCAGTGGAACATCTCTAAACCGGAAACCCTGGGAGGCCCCTCAGGGTGTCCGGTTTAGAGATGTTCTACTGTATACAGATAATGAGCGCTTGCGGTAAATTTGAAATCGAAATCAAGACGTTTGATTGAGTCGCCCGTCTACGTGATGTCGAGTATATTTCATGACCAATGTAGCCCCTGATCAACCTGTGTATCTGCGCAGTCTGGTCAGAGTATACGCTGTTCGCTGTTAATTCTGTACTCAGTAACAAGCTGGCCATGGTGATCAGGGTTTACACTTGTCATTTTACTAACATTTTACGCTTTTCAATAATGGCTAAACATAGTTGTAGTGTGTGACTTAAAGGTACATGCCCACTCAGTAGGCACACAATGTTCTTTATAGGAAATAACTAAGTGTATAATTGTGTCACTATTCCACCAGTTCTAAAGATAACGAGTGCCCGCTATACAGATATGATCATTTAGTAATATTTTTTGATATGGTATTTTTTAATTATTTATACTAATTACATGCGTCACCTGAAAAAATAATATTTTCCACAGATTAAAAAGTATGATAATTGCACATCAAAAAATAAATACAGAGAATAAATAGTAATGTCCGTTAACATTTTAAGAAAACACGGTTATCGCCCCTGATATGAGTGTGGAAATTTAAGTCCGATATAAAATGTATAATAATGTCAATCAGTACGTCGGGTAATGGTGAATGAATGTTTAATTTGCCAGAAAATGTCTCAGATGCTGTCTCTGATATAAAGCACACTTTGTGCCTACTGAGTGGGCATGTATATTTAGTATGGCATAATGGTTGTACACACCACAAAACGTTTTAGGTATTAAACATACACATTTGAAACAAGACTGTATACGTACATTTGTAAAATTCCCTTAGTCAGTCGGAGACCCAAGTATTATGATGTGTTGCCACAACCATGAGTGTCTTTGACAATGACAAAAGCTTATCGGCAGGTTACATCATACGATGTCGCTTAAGTAATATATATTTATAACACATATATTAACTATACACATACCTTTCAACTGAAATATTAGCTATTAAGTCCAACCACAGATTTCGCAAAACGGGTTCCTCTTGTGTTCTCCCTTAAGTGTCCCTTTTTACTTAGGGATCACCGGAAATAGTACTTATCAATAGTCACGGGTACCTGTTTCTGACACCAATTGTTAGTTAATTGTTTAAACGTTAATGTTGACCATAATTTAAACCACACTTCCGTAATGAAAGTCACGCCACGAAATACTATATATACACATTGGCACTTACGAGTGCTATGAAATTGCATATATGTGTATATCTTCTATTACTGAAGATGAAATTTGGCGAAACTTTCAGCGCAAATGCGGAATATTCTTTGAAATATTCATGAAATTTCGACTTAATTTACAGGTTTTATTTCGCATTATTGGCCACTATCGAAATAAGCAAAATATGGGGAATCAAGTTACAGATGACAACATGATTGACAATAGTTCACAACATATAAATATTGAGGATCTTCCATGAGTGGTGATTTAATACGATATTTATTGAACGAGTTTACCGATTTCATAAGAAACGATGCTATACCGAGTTTCTTATGAAATCAGACAAACTTGTTTAATAAATAGCATATTAAATCATCAAATGTATTGCTTAAGAAAGGAAGAGTGAAATTATACTGATCACCAACATGTTTAATCTTTGAATATTTAATAGTAAATTAATACACTATACGCATGACGAGTTATAATACACGGCAATAAGTATATTTATGATTAAGTCTGTGTTCAGTTATGACATATATATTTTTAGACCTACTCACAACTGTAGCTGTGACTGGAGAAATGGGGCTTATGGGCTATGCGACCAGTGTAGATCCAGATCAGCCTGTGCATCCGCACAGTCTGATCAGGATCTGCACTGTTCACGATTCCATCAATGTTATTCTTCTAACAAGCAATATAGATCGCCATCAGGCTGCAAGGGTGTGCTATTCGATCAGGAGCTACAAATATAAACCGTATCTAAATGCAGAAATAACTGACGACATAAGGGACGTAGCCCCCTTGTTTCCATTCACCCCTGCAAGCGTTATACGCCACTAGCGTCCATTATTCATGTTTGAACTGTGTAGAATTTGCTTTCTTTATAACTCAAATACATTTACAATGTGTATTTGCAACAGGTCAACTATACATACAACTATACACTATAATAATTAAACTAATGCTCAAACCAATCGAGAACACCACAGTGGGAAATATATGTCATATGTAACTGCTATTTGTGACAGTGACTGGAGAAATGGGGCTTGTGGGTTTTGTGACCAATCTAGATCTCAGTCCGTTAGCGCACTGTTGTGGCTTGATATAGAGAACAGTAGGGTAGTGCCGTGAATGGGGAAAAATATATGGCAAGGCTTAGGAAACTGGATGGACGAGGCTCTACCGAGCACATCCCGTTTCCGTGCCGCGCCAGATATATTTTCCCATTTACGGCACTAACCTACTATTTTATTTATCCCGTCAACACCTACAAATGACTTTAAAATGCAAAAAGAATAACCCTAGCCACCGCACATATTCATACGCAGTGATTATTCGTATTGACATGATATCAAGAATGTTCACGGCACCATGTTTCACGGCACATACGCACTGTGTTGACGGGATAAAATGTTCTACACTGCCTGCTAGAGGCATTTTGGATGTTTCATTGACTAAATGGCGAACAGTGTATACCAAGATTAGACTGCGCGGTTGCGCAGGCTGATATAGGGTTACACTGCTCGCATCACCCATAAAGCCCATTTCTTCAGATACAGCCACCCGAATGTTCTGGCTGTCACGCAGAGTGGTGACTTACATGTCGCCATGAGTGACAACCAGCAAATTCTAGTTAGTTTGAACAATATTTATTTCATACAATACATGGTACATCATTACATGTGAATTATACATGGATTTGAAAACAAGCTAATAGCTTATATGAATTAATATCCATACGAGATAATTACAAACTTATTTACATACAAGGCAAAGGCATGTGCGCAAACAACATTACAAGTACATAACATATCATGGACTAGTTATAATTTCCATTATTTAATTTCTAACAAGAGTATGCACATTGTGTAGGTATATGAAATATATTTGGTATACAGTTACTAGTATGTTGATTGTTTTTGTTTTATTGCAAATTTTGCGATTGTGGTGGCGGATAAGTCTCGAGCAACATCGCTAAATGGTACATGTATTTGTATTGACCCCACGAGGACTTGCATTATGTAGTATATAAACATTAAATACACCTGTTCCCGTGAGGGTCAGTACTGCGAAGATTGGCGGCTCGCCAGCTTGAATTGTATTGTTTTGTTACTGTACTCGACTGTACGTACTTATTAGGAATGAAGTTGGGCACTATATAAGACATATAATATGCAAGCGTATACGATATACGTTGCATATTATCTAGAAACGCTTTGTAGATGCTATGAATTGTTGGACTTGCAAGAACATATGTGTGTTTTGTTCAAACGATATGCGTTAATTATAACGGAATTATAGTCCGCATGTACTCGGAAAATGATGTCAACTTTTGACTTTATTTTTGAAAAATATTGTAAGTTTTGTAAACGTATTTAATGAAAGTACACATATGTCCGAAGGTACAAAATCGCATGGCGTGTCTCATATGAGGTAGTCGGGGTGCCCGCACCACACTTGTTCTATTGCCAGGCCTCGTGTGTAGCAGGTTTAACTGGTTTATGAGTTTATGCTCCTGGATCGCCATCTCTACATGTTTGTATACGTATTGGAACCGTTGGCCACCATATCCAGTTCGACTTTGCCACTCTTAGCCTGCGATTTTCGCTTGTACCTAAAATGGAAATTGATTCGCCATGAACGAACAGACATGGGCCCGTGCTAATAAAACGTTTTGAGTACATACTTGGTATTCGATATTCGGTGCTCAAACTTGAAAATCTGATATTGGGGACTAAAACACTAATTTTGCTGAAATAAATGTTGATTTTGTGTATTTTGAAGAAAAACATATGTCACAACATTAATGTGTTGTTAATAAATATTGTATTTTATGGACTTCTCACTCAGTCCAATTTCTCAAGTCTCGCATTCATGTACCAAGTACAATGTACGTACTCCAGAGATTTTAATTGAAGCTGTGTTTTACGGAATGAAAATTAGCTCTTTTTGTTAAAACTCATTTAGGATTTAATATAAAGAATAGCCAATTGTAGGTCGGCAGAAAAATCGTTGAATATACAGTAGAACTTTCAACATACCCTTTGAAATGTCGCGCCTCCTCGATAGTATCTGGTAGTTTCTGGTGGCGAGTTTCTGGTAGGAATAGACTCAGTAGTCCGGCCGCGATAGCTGTCACGCCAAATATGGCCAACGGCAGTGCCTTACCGAAGTTCCCTCCCACAGAATCGCCCTGCAATATATAGGACAAGTCATGATTCTGTACCTAAGAAGATATTACTACTAGTAGGCATGTACAACAGAGTACGTTGTTTGGTATGATCGAAGAGACACAATACAATATAGTGTCTTCATAAAAGTGAATACGTAGTACGGACATTGACGGGTGGAGCCTGATAAAGAAGATATGCAGAAAACACCATTCCATGTCTGGTCAATCGGCCTTTTCGATACCAACCGGATGCCTTTTGGACTCTGTAATTCACCGCCCAAATTCCAATGGATGATGGACACGCTGATGAGCTGCTGGTGGCACATATCCATGCATATGGTATCAACAACTTACTATGTTGTGACCAATGTAGCCCCAGATCAGCCTGTGCATCCGGCAAGTCTGATCAGGACATGCACTGTTCACCAGTTCACTCTCTCAATGAAACACCCGTTTTTGTTTTGACCTGTACCATGCTTCATGATTTTGCGACAAGATCAGAAGTTTAAATATCCTCACATCCACAAATATCCCCATTTCTCCAGTCACAGTCACATATATCGTGCATCAACAACTTACTATTTTAGCGACATACGGGGCGACCATTCCTCCAAATCTGGCAACACACGAACTGGCGCCCATGCCGGCATTGCGCAGCATTGTAGGGTAGATCTCCAGCGAGATGAGGTAGATCACGGCAAACGCCGCCGCCGGCCCCAGCTTGCCGATCAACGTTAACGTTAGTGTCAGTGCATGTAAGTCTGAAAATGTAGCTGATGAGTTAAAATGATGTTGTCAATGTTAACACATTACATAGTGCTTATCTGTCCATAACTACATTGTTGGTTCTCGTTATAATAATAAACATTAGTAATCTTTATATTCTTTATTGTCACATATTCTAATCGACCTGTCTCGCTCTAACCCATCATAACAACTACCTCCTTCTCACACAGTACATTGCAGCGTCTCCTGGGATGTTCCCTTGACATTTCCCTGTTACCATATATACCAGACTAGACTACCATATTCAGCCTATAACAGTGTACATATGCAAGTGCAGAAGACGAGTCAACGTTAGCTTTGTATATCGGACGAGTCCAAAGTGTGTTGTCAAACTTAGTTGAAGGGCCAGGGAATGTAAATCTGTTAACATAGCAGACGCGTAAGTGGAGGTAACATAACAGACGAGTCAATGTGTGATTGTAGGTGTCAGTGCATGTAAATGTGTTACTATTGCAGGCAGTGCATGTTCACAACTTGCGAATGCTACTCATATACACAAACCTACGTTACCATGTTAGTGCCACGTTATATTCTCACATTATCGACTTATAAACGAGATCGCGAGAACGTGGTGCGAGATTTCGAAAATGCGAGATCGAGATTCACCCAGTCTCGCGAGAGAATGCGAAAATGTAATGTGGCCCTAACAGAACACCGTACATACCTTCCCCGCCGTATATCACTGAAAATATGGTGGCAATACAGGCGGTCCCTCCCAACACCATCATGATCATGTTAGACCACGTGCGTCCGATCTTGTTCAACATCGGAAATACCAGATAGCTGGGGAACTCGACGAGCGCCAGTAACATGAAGTTGAGGTAGAAGTTGCCGCTGAGATGACTCGCGTACATCGTCACGCCGAAGTACAGCATGCTGACAATGATCCTACATAATGATATTCAACAAATAGTATAATACTTTCACCCCCAAATAATAAACATTTGGCTTTTCTCTACCCATTTTTGGACGATAATTCGAAAATGCAGGTTGAACAATACTGGCGAAAGCTGCAGATCTTGAATTCATTTGTTTATTATTTTGTTTTCCATTTCTCCATAAAACATCCATTGAAAAGGATTCTAAACACTATTTTCAAACCATGTGTTTTCATGAGAAAGAAGACAAAATATAAAACAATAGTAGTATAGAGTGAATTAGCCCAACCCTCAAGGGAAACTGAAGCTGAACTGATGACGTCATCCAATTTTCCCGCCAAAATTAAAAAATGAAATTTTCCCGCCAAAATTAAAAAAATAAAATTTCCCGCCAAAAATTAAAAAAAAACAAGTGTTTTTGATCGGATGCGCCGCCAAAATCAAACTTCCCGCAAAATTTAATAAAAAAAACAAGTGTTTTTGATCGGATGCGCCGCCAAGATGCCGCCGCCAACACGTCGGGACGGGTTTTACCGAACAAACTGGCGAATCGCCGGTCGACACGTACGTGTTGAGACTCGTTCAAAAACAGCAGCTCTCCAAAAAAAGGACTTTAAAAAAGCGATACAACGCTGAAGCACGTAGCCGCCAAACCGCCGAACGACCCCAGACATGTACGAACAAACGGTGACGTATATTTGTTGGAACGCGTTGAGACTCGTTCAAAGAAGCGTACCTCTCCAAAAGGACTTTAAAAGGCGAGACAACATCCGCAAATATATTATTCTTACCCTCCAGTGGGGTTTTAACTCGAGTGCCGGTGTTCTAACGCGAGGCATGCCATTTAGCTAGGGCAGACAGAGGCTGGGTTGGACCGAGTGTAATCTCTTGTAGCTAGGCTCTACCTACCTAAAGCTAAAGGGCTTGAAATAAATGTTCTGTTATGTCCACCCACTATATAACACCGTAGCTCCTCACTCCTCCTCATTCAGTGGAAATATTTCGAGATGTTCACATGCGATATTTGTTCCAACGAATGTTGAGGCATAAGAAGACCATGCATAACAATGACGAAAGCGTAGCCGTATCGGATAATGAATCGGATGAAGGAAGTTCGAGTTAAACCTCTGAGGAGCATGAGGAGGATTCCTGGAATTTACTCGTGGAAGAGGCTTTCAAACAATGTCAACCAGAGTTTGAGGAGCGGGTTGAAAAATACACGCAGGGTGCTGGCGATCAGTCCGATGCGCGTGAGCATGTATATGAACAAATGCAAGACAAATACAGAAAGGCGCTGATGAACAGTTTCGTGAACAAAATGTTATGGATTAACGCGCTGCGTAAAGAACCCGTCTATACGACTAGAAATAAAACTGTTTCCGATCTCAAAATGGACTAATATTTCGATGATGAGGAAGCCTGGAAGTCCGCCACCAGTAAGAGGAAGTACTTGTTCGATCGCATCTTGAAATGTTACGAAGCGCCGGAACTGGATGAACACAAACGCATGGATGCGAAAGACTCACAAAGTGGAGGAGGAGGGACAGGCGTTAAGACGCCCGCAATCTCCCTAGTTTACCCGGCGCAGCAGCAAGTGGAAATGGCGAGAAATGAACTGGAAAGAGTAAAATTGGATAGAGTTTCGTTGCGAATGTATCAATGGATTATCTGTACACAACATTGTGTTTTGCTTAACTCATCACCAGAGTGCACCAGTGGAGAGATGTGGAGCTGTATACTAAACAGTGTAAATGATATAGATTTTCGTGTTAATCTGTGAATGGATTTTCTAGAGCATTGACGAGTGTGTGTACCACTTGGATATTATTATTAGCTAGCATATCAACAAGTTGCCTATTTCATGAATAAATAGATATGTATTATTGTGTGTGGGCGTTATATGTTCCGTGTATACGATCTTAGACTCTTGCAATCGCATACTCATTGCCTCTTCATGCCTCCTCACCCCTCCTGACTGTTCCCCATCGACTCTTCATTGTTCCTCACTGACTCCTCACTGTTCCTTAGTGACTCCTCACTGTTCTTCACTGTTCTTTATCGACTCCTCACCCACTCCTTACTGTTCCTTATCGACTCATGAATAGCGACGTCATGACCATTATTGGCACATGTTAATAGTTGATAAATCAGAAATGATCCGCTTGAGCGTATCTGCGTTAAGCCATGATAGCATTGGTGACATTGGCCTTGCAATATTTGTTCGGAACACGACGTAGCTATCATGTAGATACACATTATATCAAAGTTTGCTGATTTCTAGAATGGAAAAACTACCTCCTCATATAACTAATCCGCCTGCTTGCCACTTGACGTAGCTAAATATACACCTCCTCATTTCCTCCTCATAAATCCGCAGCTCCTCCTCACACATCCGTACTTGCCTCATTCGTACGTAATTGGTAGTTTGACGCTCCAATTGTACTGGTACTGGTCCGTCCACTCTAGCATCCTAGAAAATGTGAAGCCAATCGGTCAAGTAGTTCACGAGTTTTTGGATTTTCAAAAGTTATGGCCTAATTACACATTCTATTTCTAATTAGCGTGTGTGTACTATTTGGTATTCTTTTGCCTCCCATTCGATAGCACATGTTGAACACTATTTACATACCAAATTTGACGACTATAGGACAAACGATTGCATGGCCTAATTAAGGTTTTGTATTGTTTTTGTTTACTAATTACCAACGATCGGACCAAACAGTCAATAGTTATAGCCTAATTAAAAATTATATTGTTTTCGTCAGCTAATTAGCGTATGTGAAATAATGGGTATTCTTTTCCATCCCATACGATAGTATTTACATACCAAATCTGACGACCATAGGACAAACAATTACAAAGTTATGGCCTAATTAAGATTTTCTATTGTTTTAGTTTACTAAACACGTGTATGTAATATTGGGTATTATTTTTTCCTCTTATACGATAGTACATGCTGAACACTATTTCCATACCAAATGTGGCGTTCATAAGACGAAGTGATTTAGAATTATTATCTTTTAAAGTTGTTCGCTAATTGGAACAGTCAATGTTAAGATACTTAGGGGTGAATGGTTCTATAACTCTGTGTTGTTTGTTATTTTTAAACACCAGTATGCATTTGGGTCAGATACATGTATACATAATCTATTCAAACGAACGTCACTCTACGCCTTTGTATATGTATGTGGATGTCAACGCGAGGGTGTGTTGATTATCGGTTTATCTTCGGGTTAGGACGCAAATTAAATGTGTGATAGTTTCCGTAAATGGTGTAGAAAGCGGATTAACGCGAACTGATACGAGTGTGTAATATTTTCCGTAAATGATGTCCAACGTTGGCAGAAATATCACAGTCTCCGATAGTGAAGATTCGGAAAACTGGCGAAATTATGAGGAGTTACGGTGTTATATAGTAGAGGGACATAACAGAACATTTATTTCAAGCCCTTTAGTTTTAGGTAGGTAGAGCCTAGCTACAAGCGATTACACTCGGTCCAACCCAGCCTCTGTCTGCCCTATCTAAATGGCCTGCCTCGCGTTAGAACACCGGAACTCGAGTTAAAACCCCACTAGAGGGTAAGAATAATAGATTTGCGGATGTTGTCTCGCCTTTTAAAGTCCTTTTGGAGAGATACGCTTCTTTGAACGAGTCTTAACGCGTTCCAACAAATATACGTCACCGTTTGTTCGTACATGTCTGGGGTCGTTCGTCGGTTTGGCGGCTACGTGCTTCAGCGTTGTCTCGCCTTTTTAAAGTCCTTTGTTTGGAGAGCTGCTGTTTTTGAACGAGTCTCAACACGTACGTGTCGACCGGCGATTCGCCAGTTTGTTCGGTAAAACCCGTCCCGACGTGTTGGCGGCGGCATCTTGGCGGCGCATCCGATCAAAAACACTTGTTTTTTTATTAAATTTTGGCGAGAAGTTTGATTTTGGCGGCGCATCCGATCAAAAACACTTGTTATTTTTTATTTTTGGCGGGAAATTTTATTTTTTTAATTTTGGCGGGAAAATCTTATTTTTTTAATTTTGGTGGGGAAATTTTAGCGGGAAAATTGGATGACGTCATCAGGTCAGCTTCAGTTTCCCTTGAGGGTTGGGCTAATTCACTCTATACTACTAACAATGGCAGACGACTTTTTGTATTGCCGCATTCTATGGGTACACTGACATGTAGCTTTCATTTTGGGCAACAATCTAGAGGGGAACACATTTTTTTCTCTTTTTTTGCGAGCTTGTACTCGAAACCCATCAGTTGTGTTTATAGATTTGCATGAGTATATGAACATATTGAATGAAGAATGCAAAATATTTGCTCCATTCAGTATCATTTAACATATATTACTGAGGAAATGTTCCTTATCATTAAATTTAATTTTAAATATCGGCGGACCTCAGAAATCCGCTGCGTTTCCTAGCCTTGGCTGATATAAAAATATATTAGCCTGGTATTCTCTATTACATATTCCATAAATGTAAAAAATTTTGACAGGTAGTTCTCACCAATCAAAGAAGATTATCATAGTCCGTACAAACAGCACCCTGGTCGTAAACAGCTGCCATACTTTCCCGCCATTTTTGGCCGTGACGGTGCTTTCATCAAATATTTTCTCCGGAAGTGTGGCCTTGTTGACCTCGGCTACTCGCCGTATTATCTGGTCAGCCTCTTTGTGTCGGCCCATGGTCAGCAACCATCTGGGGGACTCCGGTAGCACCCTGCATATAGAGAATACCAGGCTAGTGTCCTTTGATATCAAGTTTATCAGTCAAGGCTAGGAAACGCATAGGAATTCCGAGGCTTGTCGATGAATTCCTACCGTTTCCGAGCCGAGCCTGATAAACTTGATAGCAAAAGACACTAGCCTGGTATTCTATTTATCAGGTAATGCTTTATGCTCGAAAATGACCACAGTTGACGTCGTTATCTATGTACAGAACGCGGTCGTGCTTACGTTGCACCATTACACTGACGTCATTCGGTAACGTCACTTGACGTTTATCTGACCAATGGACCGTCAGTTGTCACTTCGTTGTAACCCGGATGTTTGTATCAGGTCAATGCCTGATAATATGTTATCAGTGAGTACGTATTCGGTCAATACAGGGCAGGTTACCTTATAAAGTGCATAACAGACCATTTGCTTGGTTACGGATTTTCGTTTAGTTAATCCTTAAAATGTCAAAACAAAACTGTAAGTGGCGTCTCTCGTATTTTAATATTTTAATTATTTCTTCACGACAACATGTTTTGCAGAACAAGTGATTCATCTCCATTGGCGAAGATTTTCAGAATTTTAATTTCGCAATATTCCCGTAAGCGATATGGTATAGCGATATGTATCCCATACATGTTTCCATTACCTACCACCAGTATAGTAGATAGAGGACACATGGTGCTGCAATAGCTATCTGTATATAGTGCCAGTCCCTCAGAAGCCACGAGACACCAGACAGGTAGCACAGTCCCACAGTGAAGAAAGCGTTCATCACCATCCCTGCCCACACCCGCTTCGAGGGACCAACAAACTCCATACCTGTATACAAATGGTATAACATTGATTGGAATGTCAGTATACTTTTGTATGACTTCTGAAAGTATACATCCATCACATACTCGCTTCTAGGGACCTGTAGCCTGTAACCAACAATGCAAAGTATACTTTGAGGGAGAAATTTTCAATTTTATGATAAATTTATTATTTTTTATTATACTGAATTTATTACATTATCACAGCCATTTTGGCTGTGATAATGTAATAAATTCAGTATAATAATTCTGCATACTTTTAATCATCAAATATATGCAGTGGTTAGTTCTATATGAAATAATGCATTTTGGGAAAAATAAATGATTACTCCCTCAAAGTATACTTTGCTAGATAAGTATACTTTGCAATGCTGGTGAAATCGGCTACAGAATACTTGAAACCTGTATGACCATGGTGCTAACATTTATTGGGATGTCAGTGTACTTTTGTATGATTTCCTTTGTCTGTTTATGAATTTGTGATAGTGCATACATCTACACTAAGCAAATACGAAATGAAAAAGTAATATCATGGCAGTGCCATGAATTAATGTTTGTGCTTGCTATGGTTCCAATGGTGCGCGCTTAACCCGAATTATCTGACAGGCAGAGACGTCGGGTTACGCACGTTTAGTTTATGCATGAGTGCCTACCTAGAACAACACATGACATCATAACGCCGTGACACGAGGCCCCGACGAGGAATTCCAGCATGACGAAAGCCAGAAAGTTTGGCGACCACGCCGCACCTAATGCTGCTCCTAGCTGGATAACACTGGCCACGATCAAGCTCTTCTTCCTTCCCACGCTGAAATGTGGCTGTGACTGGAGAAATTGGGCTTGTGCGTTTTGCGACCAGTGTAGTTCCCGGTCACATAACATATTCCTGTAGTCTGATAATGCTCCATATTGCTTGTTAGCATCATGACGGGTGGTTCATTGATAAAACGACAAACAGTTCAGATCATATATCAAATGAATGTGTGATTCGGTGTGACGTCATCGAAATCTTTGTAATGGTACTAGAGCTTCACCGTGAGGTATATTCATTCAGTGTGACGTCTTAGCAGCATGGCAACAGGCTGTGTAGCTAGATTCATAGTCATACCATATATATGCCGTCATAACATCTCGTGTTTCGATACGGAGGCTGTATCTTTTATATGTATTGACCAATCATTTTGATTTCTCGTCTAGATTTGAATACAGATATGTTGAAGGTCTGTCTGTTCCATAAGTTTCCAGGAAAATAGATAAAGCAGGCGTGACAAAAACATTCACTATAGTAACCGCTGTTTGGGAAATGTGGCGCAACTCCATATTCAATCATAATATATATTAATTTCAACATAATTTATAGAGATAACGAAATGTCAGCTTACTAGAGTGCAGCCAATATATGAACCTGTATTGTCATGCAAGAAAAATGACGTAATCGTGGACGTCATAAAACATATGACGTCATCACTTTGCGTATAACGTTCTTTGGTCCCAAGCGCATCGTTGCATTACAGAGCCGATCGCTGAGACTTAATTCTTTGTTGAGGTAAGCAAAATAAAACGATAACATATCATTTGAACCAAGAGGATGGTTGCATACCAAAATAATGAGTCCCATACCAGACTGCGTGACCAGGGCCTACAACGACTGCCATTCTGTGAAACAAACACACGTGACGGTCAGCTACCTACATGTCGGAGAGTAGACCGAATACCAGATCCCCCACGAGCACTCCAAAGTAGTAGATGAGCTGTGCGTGAGATGTCTTCATGGCATCACCACACACAAGGTTGTGCTGAAACACACCAGTTGATGTGGTTGTTCGTGTTTTATTCATCTGGGTCCGGTTGCTCAAAGCTGCTGTTAGCTTAACGGACTGTTAAATTTTGAGCAACCGGGCCCAGCCTATTTTAGTATTTTAGGATGGCACTTTGCCACGTCCTATTTTGGTGGCACCATGTCCGAATGTGATTGGGCCTTGCTGCCCGCAAAATATTATTATTGTTTTGCATTTGTTTTATTATATTATTACAATGTGTTCAGACACCATTAATGGCAATGTCATTATTCAACCCAAAATAATGTTTTACTCGCATTCAAATTTATAACGATGATGTAATTTTTAAATAATAATAAAATTTCGGGCGCTGAAAGTTTTTACAGTTTTACGAAATATGATTTTTGTCTGGGCTTATCATGTCCATTTTCAATCCTGAGTGAACAGGATTGTGATGGTCATATAATAACATCCCTTACACATTTTCATAACGTAGTTTACATGCGTGTACATACATTTTCGTACGAATATTTCTATAAATGCATTGCACAGATTAATGTAATTCGCTAATGCTACCAGTTTCCAACTACATGTAGGGTAAATAAATCAGAACGAATCCGTCAAATATTTCGCATCATCAATTACTTTATTGCCAACTTTATTGTAAACTGTCGTTTTCCACCTACGAACTTTTAGTTGTACGGAGTTTAGTGAAACGGGCCCAGGGGGCCGTTTCACTAAACTTTGTACGACTAAAATGTTAGTAAGTGCAAATTTAGGATCGTCTGGAAATTTTAATCAATGGATTTACATATATTGAGCACAGCCTATGCTCAATAAATGTAAATCAAATAATTGTTTAAAAGAAATCATTGCTAATGTGAAATTTACCGACTATTATAAGTTTGCACTTATGAACATTTTATTCGCACGAAATGTTGTGAAACGTCCCCCAGGGTTGTAGTGAACGCCACTGCAGGGTTGGATCCAAGTTAAAAGGTCCTATCAACTATGGCTATATTACGCATAGGGAAAAATGGAAATTACCTTGGAAGTAAACGTCTCTGTAAATGTCTCCGTATCATAGACCCATTCATGACACGCATAAATGCTCGCGTTCAGCGGGTGGCTATGTTCGTTGTACACGGCGCCGTCGTCATTGTAGAGGCGACACCTGTCGTACGTGTAGTCCTCTGACGGCGGGATGGACTCGTTAATGAGGCGCTGATGTGCCGTGCTCTGTATCTCCCAGGTGTCATTTGGGTAGCCTGATAATCTACATCTACAACATTAATCCGAATTTTCTGCATTAATCCAAACTTTCTGTCTGTAGCGCAGGGCGACTTACATTAAGTCACCCTGCGTTACAGACAGACAATTCGGGTTACTCAGATGAGCTGGTTAATGACGGCTGATGTGCCGTGCTCTGTATCTCCCAAATGTGGCATTCGGGTAAACCGCTAGTCGACATCTACACACCAGTGTATTGCTTGAATGTAGAGGCACACTATAGGAATGAATGGCCTTTTTGTGGAATTTATCGGGGTATAAACTTGGAAAAGTCACGGGAATACTGGACGAAGGCCGTAAGGCTCGTTCAGTATTCCCGCGACTTTTCCAAGTTTATATCCCCGATAAATTCCACAAAAAGGCCATTCATTCCTTATAATTCCAGCATTTGAAATAAATTCATCAAGAAAATGTGTTTATTTTCCGGTTTCTTAAGAATTATTTTAACTGCGCCTCACGGTTACGGAAAGTAGTTCGGCATGGGAGTTTACTGAGATATAAATTTTGGAAAGAGATATGCTACGGGCCAATCAAATGTTAGGGAATTGTGTAAATATTTTTGTGCTGGAATTATCATGCGGTAAACGTATTTGATTAGTGCCTTAGGTACCAGTCCACTTGAAAAAGGCTTAGATTCGTAGTTTTCCTATGGGCTTTTTACTGAATATTCCAAAACTGCCTGTCTGTGGTGATTGAATGTGACTTAAAATTAAATACTCACCATCCTATGCTATTTTCAGCTGACAAAAGCAAGTATTTGTAAAATTACCTGTGGTGCGTTACCTGGGCTGCGTTACCTGGGATGTGTTACCTGTGGTGCGTTACATGTGATTCGGTGAATTACATGTGATGCGTTACCTGGGCTGCGTGACCTGAGCTGTGTTACCGGTGGTGCGTTGAGTTACCTGTGGTGTGATACCTGGGCTGCGTTACCTGGACTGCGTTACCTGTCGTTCGTTACCTGTGGTGCGCTACATGGGCTGCGTTACCTGTGATGCGTTACCTGTGGTGCGGTGTGTTACATGTGGTGCGGTGCGTTACCTGTGGTGTGGTTACCTGGGCTGCGTTACCTGTGGTGCGTTACCTGCGCTGCGTTACCTGTTGTGCGTTACATGTGGTGCGTTACCTGTGGTGCGGTGCGTTACCTGTGCTGCGTTACCTGTGCTGCGTTACCGGAGCTGTGTTACCTGTGGTGCGTTACCTGTGATACGGTGCGTTACCTGTAGTGTGTTACCTGGGCTGCGTGACCCTCGCTGCGTTACCGGTGGCGCGTTGCGTTACCTGTGGTGTGGTACATGGGCTACATTACCTGGACTGCGTCACATGTGGTGCGTTACCTGTGGTGTGATATCTGGGCTTCATTACCTGTGGTGCGTTACCTTGGTGCGTTTCCTGGGCTGTGGTGCGTTACCTGTGGTGCGGTGCGTTACCTATGGTGTGGTACCTGGGCTGCGCTACCTGTGGTGCGTTACCTTGGTGCGTTACCTGTGCTGCGTTACCTGTGGTGCGTTACCTGTGGTGCGGTGCGTTACCTGTGGTGTGGTACATGGACTGCGCTACTGCACTTGTTACCTGTGCTGCGTTACCTGTGGTGCGTGTGTTACCTGTGGTGAGTTACCTGTGGTGCGTGTGTTACCTGTGGTGTGTGTGTTACCTGTGGTGCGTGTGTTACCTGTGGTGCGTTACCTGTGGTGCGTTACCTGTGGTGCGTTACCTGTGGTGCGTGTGTTACCTGTGGTGCGTTACCTGTGGTGCGTTACCTGTGGTGCGTGTGTTACCTGTGGTGTGGTGCGTTACCTGTGGTGTGGTACCCGGGCTGCGCTACCTGTGATGCGTTACCTTGCTGCGTTACCTGTGGTGCGTTACCTGTGGTGTGGTACATGGACTGCGCTACTGCACTTGTTACCTGTGGTGCGTTACCTGTGGTGCGTTACCTGTGGTGCGTGTGTTAGCTGTGGTGCGGTGCGTTACCTGTGGCGTTGTACCTGGGCTGCGTTACCTGTGGTGTGTTACATGGGCTGAGTTACCTGTGGTGTGGTACCTGGGCTGTGTTACCTGTGGTGTGTTACATGGGCTGCGTTACCTGTGGTGTGGTACCTGGGCTGCGTTACCTGTGGTGTGTTGCATGGGCTGCGTTACCTGTGGTGTGTTACATGGGCTGCATTACCTGCAGTGTGGTACCTGGGCTGCGCTACTGCACTGGTTACCTGTGGTGCGTTACCTGTGGCGCGGGGTGGCGAGCAGCACAATACTCGCCATCATGAATGCGGCGGTGGTGACGGCGGCCAGACATAACAACACGTACAGTCGGTACTGGTAACGCCCAAACTCCCCTACCTCACGTAAAATATCGTCAAATTGCATAGTACTCCATTCATTGACTTATTACTAATGAATTATGATTCACCTACTGGGTACTATATGACAGTATATAGTTGAACCTTCAACACGGTGGGAAAATTTCGTCACTCGCACCTGTTGCTATTTTTAAGCACCATTCTGACGGCATTTTTTCTATATCTTAGCATGTACTGCAGCAATTGAAGATGTCAATGGAAGAAGGGGGCTAAGTCTACAAAGGACTTAACCCCCTTTTTCCACTGATCCCTTCAAGTATGTAACTGCTTAAACATAACTTCGCAAAACCTCCCGTACAGATGATACACGAGCTTCTACAGAGTTACCTGTCCGCGACTACCAATCTTGACGCGTTAACGCGAAGAATATCCGGGATAATATATGGTACTTTCTGCCGATGATGTTGTTCTCATACCTGTAGCAGTTATTTCAAGAAAACAAGCATTTGTGTAAACTTCCTCAAGATAATTCCGAAATTGGCTACAACTATGAGGCTGGAGTCATTGGCAAGCAATACCAACAATGCTACGGTGTACACAACAGTCTGCGTATATCCTGCCCACACTAACAACGTTTCTGAACATCTATTGGGACACTCAACTCGCATTCAATCATTTTGATTGGCTGTGCCTGAGCTGTAGCACAGCTCAGGCTCAGCCAATCAAGATACTTGATTTCCAGCACAATATTCAAGTATTTTGCAATAAATAAATTGACAAATATTGGCAATATTAGCTTAGGCGGTGGTGTATCAAAATTTCTCAATTAAATGTCAAGGCATATAGGAACAAGGTGTCTCGCCCACGAAGGTCAAGGTCATCCGAATGACATCGGGTGGATAGCCACTGATGTGAGGAAGCTATTGCTGAAGTTTGATCAGTAAAGATCCAACCAACATATCAGGAGATATGATGTGTAGTGCGTCCATTTTCACAACGCCGACGACGCCGAAGACAGAATTGTGATCACTACGTCTGACTTTCCACTAACGTGGGTGAGATAAAATGTAGGTCAAGGTCGCGCGAGTAGCACTTGATGGAGATATCAGGAGATACGCAACATTTCGACGTGACGACGACGACGACGACGACGACGACGACGCCGGAATTGTGACAGCTATGCCTCACGTTGAGTTTTCACTAACGTGGGTCAGAGAAGATATGTAGCCTATTTCATCAACATTGCAAAGTATTCTTTTCTAGCAAAGTATACTTTGAGGGAGAAATTTTCAATTTAAGGATAAATTTATTATTTTTTATTATACTGAATTTATTACATTATCACAGCCATTTTGGCTGTGATAATGTAATACATTCAGTATAAGTATGCATACTTTTAATCATCAAATATATGCAGTTGTTAATTTTATATGAAATAATGTATCTCGGAAAAAATAAATGATTACTCCCTCAAAGTATACTTTGCTAGTTAAGTATACTGTACAATGTTGGTGAAATAGGCTACTGGCGTTTCACTAAATTTTCGTACGACTGAAATGTTCGTAAGTGCAAAATTATGATAGTTAGTCTGCAAATTTCACATTGACAATGTTTTCTTGTGAACAATTATTGGATTTATATTTATTGAGCACAGGCTGCATAGGCAGCATATGTTCAGTAAACGTAAATCCATCAAAGCGAAATTTCCAGACGATCCTAAATTTTCACTTACGGACATTTTAGTCGTACGAAGTTTAGTGAAATTGCCCCCTGGCCGAACCTGTATGTGCGTGTGGCGTACATTAGCCACCCTGTCCACAACATAATTGAAGTGGCTGATTAGTTTTATTTATAGCCAGTGTAGCTCCTGGTCAGCTGACACGCTACTGCGGCCTGATACAGAGCTGTATCTTTCATTGGACGCAACAGTCATGTTTGCCAAGCTCAGATACGTACAGTGCAGGCCATCACAACCTACGCGGGTCGGTATGTTACTACGCTGGTGACAACATCATTAACCGTTTGAACCCGAAACCCCGCTATATCGGTTTATGCAAAACGTGCAGATCCAGATGAGCCGGCTCGTAACGAGCCGTCTCATCAGGATCTGCACTTTTTGAAAGTAATTTTAATATTTTTGAGAACAAAGACACCCCCTTTTCATAAATGGACGAATCTGAAAATCATTTTGTGACCATTGGATTGGTCGGAACATTAGCATATCTCAGTCCATTCCAGTTCCTTAGGGTTGAAAGGGTTAAGTCCGCTTTTGTTATGACATGCCACATAATATGTCGTATGGTCAGGATATGATAAATCGTCGTATTTCATTATTTTCTGACATTATATTGACAAGCTTCATCTGATTGGATACTAATTGGTTCGCTATGTTCATAATTGAAAGTTCGCTGACGGACGGAAAGGTGAACAGTGAAGACCCTTGACCACATCTGCACAGTCTGGTCAGGGTCTACACTGATCGCAAATGTAATCGGTCAGATAGTGTCAGACTGCGGCTAATTAAAATATGCTTCACGATGATAATAAGTTAGGACCTACTTCATTAAATTAGCATTCGTTTCAAAGATACTAGCTTCGTAAGTGTGACTGGGCATAACTATAGTCTCAGAAATAGTTTATGTACACACCTGAATGTCAGCTAGTCGTTATCTGTTTACTGTATCCACAAGAACAAATCGATGTTATAATTAACACAAACAGTTTAGGCACATGCATAGTTTTGAATATATAACTATAATTACATTGCATTAAACTGCATTACATAAGAGTTATGACGGAGTAGTATTTCCAAATGTGCGTTTGAAGCGTTCTTTGATTACTTTCTACTTAGTGGAGAGTGACATAAGAATGTTGCTAATAGACACTTTATTAGGAAAGTTTATGGCAATACATTCGTGTCATATTGTAGAATTTTCGTCTCTCAATAACAATATAGTGAAGTATAATTCCAGCACAAAAATATTTACATAATTCCCTAACATTTGATTGGCCCGTAGCAAGTCTCTGCACAGAATTTATATCCCAGTAAACTCCCGCGCCGAACTACTTTCCGTAAAATAATTCCGAACTACTTTCCGTAAAATAATTCTTAAGAAAACGGAAAATAAACACATTTTCTTGATGAATTTATTTCAAATGCTGGAATTATAAGGAATGAATGGCCTTTTTGTTGAATTTATCGGGGATATAAACTTGGAAAAGTCGCGGGAATACTGGACGAGGCCTTCCGGCCTTCGTCCAGTATTCCCGCGACTTTTCCAAGTTTATACCCCGATAAATTCCACAAAAAGGCCATTCATTCCTATAATGAACGTCAACACCCTGCAGGTTTTTTCTATATTTTAGTGCAAATGCTATTACACACACATTTACTGTGTAACGTGGTGTAGCGATATAGTGCAACCTGTTGCCTGAAGCTAGCACATACAGTTTGCATACGGAAAATGACCATAGTTTTATTTATTTCTTCACGGCAAATTGAACGAAACATTATTCCCTGGGAATGGAATGCTAATTTGTGGCAATGTATATCTTATTAGTTTGAACGAAATATTATTTCGTGAAAGAAAAACAATTATTTCAAGGAACAAAATTGTATTTCTTTGAACGAAAAATGTTATTTTGTTTTAACAAAATAAATTACTATTCGTGGGAACAAATGCTAATTCGTGGGATGATAATATGTTTCGTTGTAGCGAAATACTAACTAGTGGGAATGAGATCGTAATTCCTGGGAATAATTAGTATTTCGTGGAGCATTTCGTGGGAACTAAAAAAATAATAGTTTACATGTCCATCCATATAGATCCATAGTACGGAGCCGCGCAGGGGACATGGGTGTTTTTTTATGTCGATGTCATATTATTTGTGGTATGTATCAAACGCCAGAATTGGTAATAATGACTGTTGGTTTGTACTCACTATAAACTTGATGGCCGATTTAGCAAAACCATGTGACGTATTAATTCAGTATAATAATTGCTAATGTTCAGATATATGTTATACATTGTTCTTCATTGGTTAAAAAATAAATAGTATCATTGCGCTTGCTATTAGTATAGCCAGGTACAGAGTATATAGCTGGATCGAAACAATCATGTCACGTTTATTTAAGAATAATATAGTTCATCATTTTAATCACCATAATTGAATTAATTACAACAGCGTTATAGTCGGCAACTGGACTTGTACTATTCACGACGAAAAAGCGGCCGACTCATTTTGTCGCGCCTGCCTGAATCTGATTTCAGGTTTCATATTTTGTATCTCGTTATTTACGAGTAGTCTATAATATTTATAAAATTAATTACCCCTCCCCCCCCCCCCCGCCTCCTAAAAAAGCAACAAATAAAAATATACAGTTCTGTATTGTATACCTGTAATGTCGTGCATACTCACGTGGTTACCACAACAACAACAACAATGTCTGAAAGTGTGGAATGCGCACCCACTCCAAAGTAAGCATTATTTGATACTTTCCTTAATATGCAACGGATTTTTATGAAATTTGGCGCAGCATTAACGTCTTCATGAGCTGCATTTGGTGGTCTCGGGACTTCGTCACATACAAACTCTTCAGAAATCGGGCTCTGTGTATACGTGTGATGAAAACAATCCATATGACGTTGTTGTTTAATGTCTTTGGAACATATTGCACCAAATTGTATGTATATCGATGTCATATTATTTGTGGTGTGTGTCAAACGCCACAATAGGTTAGGTAATACTGACTGATGGTTTTGTGCACACTATACTATTGATGACCGATATAGCAACTACATGTGACGTATAGCATACAGTATGAACTAGTATACTGAATGTATTACATTATCAATGTAATACATTCAGTATAATAATTGCGAATGTTCAGATATATGTTCTACATTGTTCTTCATTGGTTAAAACAAATATAATATCATTGCGCTTGCTATTAGTATTGCCAGTTACAGAGTATATAGCTGGATCGAAACAATCATGTCACGTTTATTTAAGAATAATATAGTTCATCATTTTAATCACCATAATTGAATTAATTACAACAGCGTTATAGTCGGCAACTGGACTTGTACTATTCACGACGGAAAAGCGGCCGACTCATTTTGTCGCGCCTGCCTGAATCTGATTTCAGGTTGTATATTTTGTATCTCGTTATTTACGAGTAGTCTATAATATTTATAAAATTAATTACCCCTTCCCCCCCCCCTAAAAAATCAACAAATAAAAATATACAGTTCTGTATTGTATACCTGTAATGTCATGCATACTCACGTGGTTACCACAACAACAACAACAATGTCTGAAAGTGTGGAAAGCGCACCCACTCCAAAGTAAGCATTATTTGATACTTTCCTTAATATGCAACGGATTTTTATGAAATTTGGCGCAGCATTAACGTCTTCATGAGCTGCATTTGGTGGTCTCGGGACTTCGTCACATACAAACTCTTCAGAAATCGGGCTCTGTGTATACGTGTGATGAAAACAATCCATATGACGTTGTTGTTTAATGTTTTTGGAACATATTGCACCAAATTGTATGTATATCGATGTCATATTATTTGTGGTATGTGTCAAACGCCACAATAGGTTAGGTAATACTGACTGATGGTTGTGTGCACACTATAATATTGATGACCGATATAGCAACTCCATGTGACGTATAGCATCCAGTATAACCACCTCCATCTCATCCACCGCCAAAAAAGAAAACAAATAAAACTACACAATGCTGTAGATATATGGCTGAAAGTGTTGAAAGCCACTCCAAAGTAAGTATTATTTGATAATTTCCTTAATATGCAACGGATTTAGATGAAATATGGCGACGCAATAACGTCTGCATGACCTGCATCTGGTGGTCTCGGGACTTCGTCACATAATATTATTTAAGGTATTGGGTCATAGATAGATTCACTTGGCTGCAATGATAATTGCTTCATAAGAGTGATGCGATATATAAATATAACATATGTGAATATTGTCTTGTTACTGTATCCTATATGGTACATTGAGTTACCATCTCCACCATCTGTGTATGTACAAGCCATCGTACATTTTCACCACTTCGTGCGTTTGACACTTACAGCAAATAACATGACAGTGAACCAAATACAATTTGGTGCAATACATCATAGACAAATATGATAACGGCGTGCTATAAATATTATGCCAGCCAGCTATACAAAAGACGAGATATCTGATCATTTCTCCCATCAATCTCAAAATAAATGTTAATGTGTAACCTTTTCAGGCTGATGCACAGCGATCCTATTGTTTGTGTGCACGTTACCCATGGGTAAAGCCATATTTACTCGCACAGTATGTGAGTATACACCAGAGACAATACACTCAGGTAACTGCTTACATGTCACTGGATTTGGTAGGTAATAAGAGAGTACAGTAGTGGGTATATATGGTATGTGTTGTGTAGTTGGTCAGGTAAAAGTGATACACTGTGCGAATTTCTGTGTATGAGGCTATATTTTATGGTGGTCCATGTTGTTAAAATCACAGGCACAAACATGTCCAGAAAACTGACATATTTTACTGTTTGGTGTAATATAATTGATAAGAGTTTGTTGTCCTGTCGTTTCTACATGCGATTAACTACATTAGCATATGTTCTACTTCTCATTTTGCGTTTTGTGTCAAACGCCAGAAAAGGTGAAAGTGGCTGATGGCTTGAACACACAAAGATGACCGTGTTCGCCGTATACGATACAGTAACGACGCAGTGTATACATATATGTTATACATATATTCCATCACATTTACGAAACAATTATCTTTGAATCAAATGGTGATCAGGTACATATAGAACTTGGTCATGGCGGGCATTTTTCACAGTTGTGCGGTGCGGTTTTATGCGGTGTGGATTACTCTTGATTTCGTGTTCCAGTCTATTATTTTAGCGGCGGATTCGAAAGGAACTTCCGCAACTGCTTTTGTGTACATTTTTTAGAGATGCACAGCCATCACGAGTAAGCTATTTACCAGTGGTTGTTTTATTTCAACACAAGCATAGCTCATTATATCTTGTTCATAAAATAATTTAGGTCACTGTCCCTAATTCCAATGATCCAGAATGTACGAGTTTGTATTGCATGCATACCAGATTCCGATAGCCACCTATACCCGTGCACATGTGTAAATGAGCAGATAAAGTATAGGCTTTCGTAGCAGACTGATATCACAAGAAATGAACAGCTGGCCATTGTTTTACTTGTATGGTAGTTGTTTATTAGTTTTGTGGAAAGCACTAAGCTACTTATGGATAGAGAATCTATTTCTGAAATTGACTGTCAATTTCGCACACCTGCCCCACCGGGCCGCACGATTCACCCAAATCCTCCCCAAATCCTCATTTTCCCCCCCAAATCCTCCCCAAATCCTCATGTAATGAATAAGTTATCCAATTAATATGTCTCAAAACCTTTTAATATCGTTCGTAAGAAGTTCTTGAACCCGATTTGAAAACATTTTTATGGTAAAAAGAGTCTTATTTCAATGTTTTAATTTAACTTAGGCATTCTAGCAGCCAAGGGAGATCATCCAAAATAAATTATGAGATAAATGCAAGGGAGATAAATGTTGTTTGACCCATTTTGGTCAATTGAAACATGCACGTTATTTACCATTCCAAATGTGTATAATACTATTCATCTGTTTGTTATCTCAATCAACCAACCTCAGCACATATAGCCCCAATTCTCATGGATTCGTGCCTTCTCATAGATTCGTGCCCCTAGAAAACAAGTGAATAAGCATATTCTAAGAATAGTGTTAATTGAAAATTATTTTAAAAAGGTATTTTAAGTTGTTTCCCACAGTTTTCTAAGTTACAGTTACATACAATTGTGATTTACCACCTATTTTGTGATTTTTCTACATATTTCCTTAATCTGAAGAGGGTCTGTTCGCAAATGATGAACAAAATGTGATATATGTTGATTTCTAGGTGAATTTGGACTTCACCATATTTAAATTTGATTCATCTAGGCAGCAACACTTCTTTATTGTACGAGTGATAAAAGGAATGTCACCTAAATGTGCAAAAAGTTGTAGGGCACGAACCTGATGAGAAGTTTCAAGATCAATTAGGCGACGTGGGTGGATTATTTCTAGGGACTCTACGACTTGCGTAAACAACAATTTTCGTGAATTCCTTATTTGCACTCATAGTCAAGTGTTTGAACTTTATGTTGATGTATACATTTTCAGGAATTAATCAGAATATAACACACAATATGAATTTATGTGCTTAGGGGCACGGATCCATGAGAATAGGGACTATAGCTTTAAAATATGAACACGTCCGTAAATGTGAAGTGTCTATGCAGTACCTGTTGCTGCATATCGGGCCCGTACTGCATAGACACTTGACATTTACGGACGTGGTCATATTTTCAAGCTATATATGCTGAACTTGATTGATTGATTGAGATAAAAAAAAACAGATGAATAAACATTTGGAATGGTAAATAACTTGCATGTTTCAATTGACCAAAATGGGTCAAACAACATTTATCTCCCTTGCATTTATCTCATAAAGTAGTATATAGGGAGTCAAAATGATACCACCAAAGCTGGAAGCGTCATTGACCCTCGTTACAGCTCCCAACAGTATCGAAAAACGTGTTTTTGGCCAATAATATAAACTAGCCACCAACACTGAAATATTTTAAACTGCGAAACCGTCTGGTTGTACTTAGTGAAAAAAAATTGAAATTGAGATTGAAAATAATGACTTCAAAAAAGAAGACAAACAAAAGTACTCCCCAGCACCCTCGAAAAACCAGGTTTTTTGCATAGAGAAGAGCAGAATGATACCACCAGAGGTGGCACCGTTTTCACCACCATACAACACTCCCAACACCCACAAAAAATCAGGGAAAATTTTCAGAAAAACCCAAATACATCGAACTACAACCTCTGTCGTATGTATCCACATTTGGGACGAAAACATCCACAATCGTACTACCTCCCATTTGTGTATTTGGACACAGAAATGATACCACCCATTTGTGTATTTGGGAAAATCTAATAAACAAAAGTACTCACCAGCACCCTCGAAAAACAGGCTTTTTTGTGGAGAAAATCAGAATGATACCACCAGAGGTGGCACCGTTTCCACCACCACACGATACTCCCAACACCCACGAAAAATCGGGAACGGATTTTCAAAAAAAAACAAATACATCGAACTACATCGAACTACAACGAACTACAGGCACTACAACCAACTACGGTATGTATCCACATTTGGGACAAAACATCCACAATCGTACTACCACCCAATTGTCCACATTTGGACTTTTGGAAAAAGTGTAGAAAAAATGTGTCTCCCAAGAGGCAAACAAAAATGATACCACCCAATTGTACACATTCGGACTTTTGGGAAAGTCGAAGAAAAAATGTGTCTCCCAAGAGGCAAACAAAAATGATACCACCCAATTGTCCACATTTGGACTTTTGGGAAAAGTGTAGAAAAAATTCGCCCCCCAAGAGGCAAACAGAAATTATAGGAGTGTAAAAAATCTTCTAGCAACCTAGTTTTCGGCAACCATTCTATCTCTACAAAAAGTGGAAACGGATTTCCGAAAAACCCAAATACATCGAAATACAGGCACTACAACCAACACAGACGAACGACAGATAGAACTGCGTACGAGAACAATCTCGTTCTACTATTTCTTCTGGTGTAGCTCTCGGAAGCAGGACTCCGCTATTTTTCTTTTGCGTTTTTCTGTCTCTAGGGACGCCTGTAGTTCCGCAACCTGGCTTTCTAGTTCGACAACCCGGCTTTCTAGTTCGGCAGTCTGGAGTTGTGTTCTCGAGGGTGCGGTACACCGTTTCTGTTTGTGTCTGCAAAGCGTCTGGGAACTGGAGAAATGTTTTCCACAACCTTCGCACAGGAATGCAGGAGTACTGCATCTCGTCTTTCCTCCCGATGTGCCGTTGCAAGTTGGCCTTCTTGGCAAAAGTTCTACCACACGTTTCGCACTCCATTTTCCCAATAGTATTTTTCTGTTCAATGGGAAAATCACAAGAATTTTTTGTCTCCCAAGAGGCAAACAGAAATGATACCACCCAATTGTACACATTCGGACTTTTGGGAAAGTCGAAGAAAAAATGTGTCTCCCAAGAGGCAAACAAAAATGATACCACCCAATTAATTGTCCACATTTGGACTTTTGGGAAAAGTGTAGAAATATTTGTCTCCCAAGAGGAAAACAGAAATGATACCACCCAATTGTCCACATTTGGACTTTTGGGAAAAGTGTAGAAAAAATTCGTCTCCCAAGAGCAAAACAAAATCTAGACCACATCGAAAAAACAGAAAACCTCTCCCAAAGGAGGTAGAAAAATTGGAACGGAAAGAAAGACAACTCGGTACAAAACAGGAAATACAACTCGGAACAGGAAAGACAACTCGGTACAAAACAGGAAATACAACTCGGAACAGGAAAGACAACTCGGTACAAAACAGGAAATACAACTCGGAACAGGAAAGACAACTCGGAACAGGAAAGACAACTCGGTACAGGAAATACAACTCGGTACAAAACAGGAAAGACAACTCGGTACAGGAAATACAACTCGGTACAAAACAAGAAAAGACAACTCGGTACAGGAAATACAACTCGAAAAAAGACAAAGACCTTTTTTTCCAAAAACGGCTTCTCCATGTAGAACGGGTCGCGACTACCAGAGTGCTGGTGTACGTAGTCGCTAGTTTTGGTTTTTTCCTTCGGTGTACCGGACTGTTTTGTGGAGTGCACGAACTGGGCGTCGGGGTCTGTTTCGTTCTTCCAGATTCTACAAGACTAGGGACACGAATGGGAACAGTGGTTTGCAGACCGCGTACGCCACCACGAGAACCCCGAGCCACCACTTCCCATTCTCTACGGTTTTCCAAATGTCGTGCACCTCCCACCCGGATTCAGTCTGGCACTCTTCTTCCTCCGGACACTCGTCTTCCTCCAGGTTCGTCTTTCTTCGGATCGTCGGAAATTGCATCCAACAGTCTGCGTTCCAGTGTATCCAACCGGTTCTCCAAACGTCTCTCCATGTCGGACAGGCGCGTCGATTCTTCGAACGAGCTGGTATCTTCTAGTAGATTCGTGGGGAGCTCGGTGGGGTCTCTGTAGACAGACGCGGGTACTACGGGGGTAGGAGTTTCTTGTTCTTCTAGGGGTTCTTCGGGCTTTGTACTACGTTCCGCATCGACATCGTCCCAGATTTTTCGAAGACGTAGCGACTACGTACACCAGCACTCTGGTAGTCGCGACCCGTTCTACATGGAGTAGCCGTTTTTGGAAAAAAAGTTCTTTGTCTTTTTTCAAGTTGTATTTCCTGTACCCAGTTGTCTTTTCTTGTTTTGTACCGAGTTGTATTTCCTGTACCGAGTTGTCTTTCCTGTTTTGTACCGAGTTGTATTTCCTGTACCGAGTTGTCTTTCCTGTTCCGAGTTGTATTTCCTGTACCGAGTTGTCTTTCCTGTACCGAGTTGTCTTTCCTGTTTTGTACCGAGTTGTCTTTCCTGTTTTGTACCGAGTTGTCTTTCCTGTTCCGAGTTGTATTTCCTGTTTTGTACCGAGTTGTCTTTCTTTCCGTTCCAATTTTTCTACCTCCTTTGGGAGAGGTTTTCTGTTTTTTCGATGTGGTCTAGATTTTGTTTTGCTCTTGGGAGACGAATTTTTTCTACACTTTTCCCAAAAGTCCAAATGTGGACAATTGGGTGGTATCATTTCTGTTTTCCTCTTGGGAGACAAATATTTCTACACTTTTCCCAAAAGTCCAAATGTGGACAATTGGGTGGTATCATTTTTGTTTGCCTCTTGGGAGACACATTTTTTCTTCGACTTTCCCAAAAGTCCGAATGTGTACAATTGGGTGGTATCATTTCTGTTTGCCTCTTGGGAGACAAAAAATTCTTGTGATTTTCCCATTTGAACAGAAAAATACTATTGGGAAAATGGAGTGCGAAACGTGTGGTAGAACTTTTGCCAAGAAGGCCAACTTGCAACGGCACATCGGGAGAAAGACGAGATGCAGTACTCCTGCATTCCTGTGCGAAGGTTGTGGAAAACATTTCTCCAGTTCCCAGACGCTTTGCAGACACAAACAGAAACGGTGTACCGCACCCTCGAGAACACAACTCCAGACTGCCGAACTAGAAAGCCGGGTTGTCGAACTAGAAAGCCAGGTTGCGGAACTACAGACGTCCCTAGAGACAGAAAAACGCAAAAGAAAAATAGCGGAGTCCTGCTTCCGAGAGCTACACCAGAAGAAATAGTAGAACGAGATTGTTCTCGTACGCAGTTCTATCTGTCGTTCGTCTGGTGTTGGTTGTAGTGCCTGTAGTTCGATGTATTTGGGTTTTTCGGAAATCCGTTTCCACTTTTTGTAGATATAGAATGGTTGCCGAAAACTAGGTTGCTAGAAGATTTTTTACACTCCTATAATTTCTGTTTGCCTCTTGGGGGCGAATTTTTTCTACACTTTTCCCAAAAGTCCAAATGTGGACAATTGGGTGGTATCATTTTTGTTTGCCTCTTGGGAGACACATTTTTTCTTTGACTTTCCCAAAAGTCCGAATGTGTACAATTGGGTGGTATCATTTTTGTTTGCCTCTTGGGAGACACATTTTTTCTACACTTTTTCCAAAAGTCCAAATGTGGACAATTGGGTGGTAGTACGATTGTGGATGTTTTGTCCCAAATGTGGATACATACTGTAGTTGGTTGTAGTGCCTGTAGTTCGTGTAGTTCGATGTAGTTCGATGTATTTGGGTTTTTTTGAAAATCCGTTCCCGATTTTTCGTGGGTGTTGGGAGTGTCGTGTGGTGGTGGAAACGGTGCCACCTCTGGTGGTATCATTCTGATTTTCTCCACAAAAAAGCCTGTTTTTCGAGGGTGCTGGTGAGTACTTTTGTTTATTAGATTTTCCCAAATACACAAATGGGTGGTATCATTTCTGTGTCCAAATACACAAATGGGAGGTAGTACGATTGTGGATGTTTTCGTCCCAAATGTGGATACATACGACAGAGGTTGTAGTTCGTTGTAGTTCGATGTACAGTCAAACCTGTCTTAAGCAGCCACCCAAGGGAAGTGACAAAACTGGCTGCTTAACAGAGGTGACCTCTTAATAGAGGGTTGTGTTTTCAGGTACATTTCAGGTAAGTTTTGAAAATTGAAATGAAGATAAAGATAACATGTATGTTGACTTGATAATACAAATGTAATAAATAATATTAATGATTAATTTAGAGTACCATATTGATTAAATGTGTATCTTTATATTTATTTAATATTTTCAAAATTGAACCTGAACATGTAATGAGTGGATTATATCATTTAATGAAATAAAAAATCTGTCAACAAATAAAAACACCAATGTTCACGTTTTTGTTATTTTACAGCCTACTGCAACTGCTGATCTGCAAGATTCATATTGTAGACAATTTATTGTACTAGATAATAGGGCATAATGTGGTATAATCGGAAATGGTGTGGGATAAGTTGAGCGATTTTTTTTTTTTTTTTGTCGGGTATTAGTCAAGTCGAATTTGGATTCATTTCCAATTGTGTGTGTAAATAATGCATAGGCGATGTCAGCAAAAGCAGTCAATAAGT
The DNA here is from genome assembly GCA_029237695.1 of Conchocele bisecta. Lineage (NCBI taxonomy): Eukaryota > Metazoa > Mollusca > Bivalvia > Lucinida > Thyasiridae > Conchocele > Conchocele bisecta. Next base: position 59,919,837 of record CM055277.1, read on the forward strand.
GCGACATTCGGCTCATATTCGACATATGAGGCCATTTGCTTAAATTATATTTGAGCCGGTTACACTCGGTCCTGGGCAATACACACAAATTATATCAGCAGCTATTCGTGTTTTGTCAATTTGGTAACTGGCAATGGGCTGTTCCTTTTTACAAAATTTGTGTCGGTAACCTATAGAAATTACGAATCGACGGACAAGGGTGCAAGAACCCGGATGCGATAGGCTGTTCTTTCAATAAATGCGCCGACAATTCGGCAACACAATTTGCACCTGTGAAACACCCTCTCAATATCGCATACGCGGCGACGTGTTAGGTGTTTTAATTACCCGCATTGACTGCTGACATCATTGTTAATTCGCGCTTCGGTAACGACCGCCGCAGGGTACATTGAAATCGAGATTAGAGGTGACCGTTTAATGAAATTGGATCACTAGTTTGGGACGATAATTAATGACCGCTGGCCGCGTTAGACGAGTGACCGTTGAATGAAAGCGTTTTATATAGCAAAAATGCGCGGGAGGAATTTGAAGTAGCCGCTTAACGGCGGTGACCGCTGATTAAAGGTGACCGCTCGAGCAGGTTCGACTGTATTTGGGTTTTTCTGAAAATTTTCCCTGATTTTTCGTGGGTGTTGGGAGTGTTGTATGGTGGTGAAAACGGTGCCACCTCTGGTGGTATCATTCTGCTCTTCTCTATGCAAAAAACCTGGTTTTTCGAAGTTGCTGGGGAGTACTTTTGTTCGTCTTCTTTTTTGAAGCCATTATTCTCAATCTCAATTTCAATTTTTTTTTCACTAAGTACAACCAGACGGTTTCGCAGTTTAAAATATTTCAGTGTTGGTGGCTAGTTTATATTATTGGCCAAAAACACGTTTTTCGATACTGTTGGGAGCTGTAACGAGGGTCAATGACGCTTCCAGCTTTGGTGGTATCATTTTGACTCCCTATATACTACTCATAATTTATTTTGGATGATCTCCCTTGGCTGCTAGAATGCCTAAGTTAAATCAAAACATCGAAATAAGATTCTTTTTACCATAAAAACGTATTCAAATCGGGTTCAATAACTTCTTAAGAACGATATTAAAATGTTTTGAGACATACTAATTGGATAAGTTATTCATTACATGAGGATTTGGGGGAAAATGAGGATTTGGGGAGGATTTGGGTGAATCGTGCGCTCGGCCCCACCTACTACAGTAATCGCCTCGTTTTTGTGAAGTATGCAAGGGGGAAATTACCTGTTTGACTATATGATTTAATAATTGTTTAACCTTCAAACAGCTAAATTCCAATCGTTAAATCAATTTACCATTTCACCATTTATTATTTTTGTAGTTCTAAATGTGAAATATTCTGGCATAAAAATGATGTATTTAGAGCAAAATGTATTGAGTTTCCCCCAAACATGTCGGGTCACGTGATTAGTGATACGTCACGCCGACTTCCAGAATGATCATTAAACCGGTATATGTGTTAATAAATACAGCTATAGTCCCTATTCTCATGGATCCGTGCCCCTAAGCACATACATTCATATTGTGTGTTATATTCAGATTAATTCCTGAAAATGTATACATCAACATAAAGTTCAAACACTTGACTATGAGTGCACATAAGGAATTCACCAAAAGTGTTGTGTATGCAAGTCTTAGAGTCCCTAGAATTATGCCTCGTGCAGGCACCGGGGCGGGATCAACTGATCCTGAAAATAGTGCTGCAGTAGCCATTGCTTGTCGTAAAAGGCGACTAAACTGGCTTAACGATTGGGTTCATACTTTCCGGAACCCACTATACCGGATTTGGTCCTCATGTACATTTTTTGTATGTGAGAGTTGAGTCAGGCTATGCCCCATATATAAAAGTAAGATTAGCGCTAATCCTATTACTTTTAGGGATGGGATAAATGATGCTGGTGTGGCGAGGGCCTGGCACCAGATCAGGTTGTTCTAATTTCAGGACTGAATATATATTTTGATTGTAAATATTGAGTTCTGAAGTTGGGATTTACCCCCCTCGGACAGGTGGATACGTGACACGACCCCGTTGACCCGTCTGCATGTAGACTCCCTGAGGCTTGTACCTCTATGTCAGAAAAGCGGACGTTAAACCCTATTCACTCACTCACTCACTCCCTAGAATTAACCCACCCAAGTCGCCTAATTGATCTTGAAACTTCTCATCAGGTTCGTGCCCTACAACTTTCTGCACATTTGAGCGACATTCCTTGATCATTCATACAATAAAGAAGTGTTGCTGCCTAGATGCATCAAATGTAAATATGGTGAAGTCCAGATTCATCTAGAAATCAACATATATCACATTGTATGCATCATTTGCGAACAGACCCCCTTCAGATTAAGGGAGTATGAAGAAAAATCACAAAATAGGTAGTAAATCACAACTGTATGTAACTGTAGCTTATAAAGCCGTGGGAAACAACATGCAAAACTGTGTTAAGTTCATTTTCAATTAACACTATTCTTAGAATATGCTTTTCAGAAGGCAAGTGTTTTCAGAAAGTAAAATGTTACTCTATCACCAAAATAATATGTTCCCTGGGTCTCCAAAAACTGGGAGGTAGCGGTCTTCGGTGAAAAACATGTGAGGCTGAGATGAGAGAGGAAAATGTAAGTCAACGGTGGGTCATTAATGGAGCTACTCATCGACGCCTCTAGAAAGTACGGAATCAGTGTGGTATAGTCAATTGAATGTTCAATTGAGAGTTGCAGTCCTTGCTCAGTCAATTCTCCTCTTCTGTTTGTTTCCAGGTGACCCAGCAGAATGTCCACCACACGGGACGAGACGATTGATCATCGTATTCAAATCCTCGACCAGCTGGTAAACGGCTCGCTACAGTGTGACGATGACAACATCAACGTGTCGTGCCTGTCGCGAGATGGACTCCTGGATTCCCTGCTTGTGTTGTATGAGGAGTGCAACAGGGACCACCTACGGCATAATAAATATGCGTCCGCATTCGTGAAGAAATGTAAGTGCTAACAGGGCTCCAGATAAGCTGTGTATTTGCTTAAATACCCAATTAAAATTGGCAAAAACCCAATTGAAATCAGAAGTAGCGAGTATTAAAAAGCAATGAAAAATTTGTGGTACCTATATTATTCTGCAGAAACCAATAAACGGACCACAAATATATCATATTTTTCTTATTTTCCATGAAAACACGTCTTGGTATTTCATTAGAATTGTCTCCTTGGACATGTTTTCACTTTGAAGGAAACTATTTAATAATTGCTGTCTATTGATCTGTAAACAGTAGTGTGATTTTATTTTACCCAATTAAAATTTTGAAATACCTAATTGCTTCAGAAATGATTGAGTGACAATACTCAATTACTAATTCCTTATCTGTAGCCCTGTAACATGAAATATGGAATTTGTATTTCAATACAAATCAATATTTTCTGACTCAACGTGTGGGTGGCATGTGGGAGCATGCGATGGGTAAATTAACAATCAGGGTTCATCCGTTCCAGGGGTTGAACACATTTTTTTTTCACTCGCCCAGCTGGGCAAGTACAAATAAAAAGTACTTGCCCAGGTCAAAAAGTTACTTGCCCAGTTTTTAAAAATAAATAAATTGCTATTTGTAATGTTGCATCTTATTTTTAAAAAAAATGTAATGTATGATCATTACCAAAACGGATAAGACATATTCACTATTATTGTTATTTATATTTTAATTTAATTATTTTTTCTTCAACAACGTTTTTAGCAGCTTTAGTTTAACAGTCAAATTTTGGCTTGCATGCAAATTTTCTATAAGCGTTGAGTGACATAGATTTTGTTTTGTTTAAAGTGGCTATGCTTGCATGCGCTGCCTTAATTTACTAAATTCAATGGTTTCGTGCCAAGCCGTTATGTTTGGCATCTGAAATGCGCGTTAACCCAACTGTCTACGAGACGATATATCCGTGAATTAAATTTGCCCGATATGGACCGTGTTCAAAATCGCTAGCAATTCTACCCGTAACCGTGTACATAGACACTGCTTGAATCTTACTTCCGGCAAACTGACGTAAACTGTAAACAATAAATGGTCGGCGAATTAATACCATTTGTTGGCCGTTATCGATGGAATTAATTGGCAATTTCTTTTGGAAAAAAAATCCTGACCAAATTTTTCACTCGCCAAACTGGGCGAGTGCCTGTATAAAGTACTCGACCGCCACAAAAAAACACTCGCCATGGCGAGCAGGGCGAGTGAACTTTCAACCCCTGCGTTCGGAATTCTGACTGGAGACCAGTAGCCTATTTCATCAACATTGCAAAATATACTTTAGTAGCAAAGTATACTTTGAGGGAGAAATTTTCAGATTTATTTTTTAATTTATTAATTTTTAGCCAGGTTTTTTGAAAAAAAATCCAGGCTATTGGATTGGCGAAAGCCGTGCGGGCGGGCGGCGTCCACAATCAATGTTAAGTTTTCGTGTTTGAGTCCATTTCTTTGTTACTGTACCACCTAGGACCACCAAACTTTCACAGCTTCATAATCAAGGGGTGCCCACCACATATCACTATCCAACATGTTACTTTTTTTTTAACTTCACCCATTTTTTCCGTGCAGTCGACTTAGCCATTTTCAATGTTAAGTTTTCGCGTTTTCAATGTTAAGTTTTCGTGTTTAAGTCCATTTCTTTGGTACTGTACCACCTAGGACCACCAAACTTTCACAGCTTCATAATCAAGGGGTGCCCACCACATATCACTATCCAACATGTTACTTTTTTTAAAACTTGACCCATTTTTTCCGCGCAGTCGACTTAGCCATTTTCAATGTTAAGTTTTCGCGTTTACAATGTTAAGTTTTCGTGTTTAAGTCCATTTCTTTGGTACTGTACCACCTAGGACCACCAAACTTTCACAGCTTCATAACCAAGGGGTGCCTACCACATACAACTATCCAACATGTGACCATTTTTTTACCTTCACCTATTATTTCTACGTAATTGACTTAGCCATTTTCAACGTTAACTTTTTAACGTACGTCTGGTTAAATTTTTTGGTTAAAACTTTTTCGTTATACTATATCTCTGCAACTGCTTCACCCATTACCTTGATACTTTACATGGGTGTTTATCATCATTGTCGCACCCGCTTGCGGAAAGCGCATTTTATGCATTTTGGCATACGTACGTCCGTGTCCGGTTAAAAAAATTTTGTTAAAGTTTCCCCATCTACTATATCTATTGTTTTAGTGTCCATGCCTCGCCCCAAGGCGCGACATGCAGGCCACGGCCATCTAGTCTACAAAAAGTGGGTATAATTATGTTATCCAAGTGTCTATGCTTGGAAAAAACCTGGCCATCGTGGCTTTGCCTCGTTTCTTGTTATTATACTGAATTTATTACATTATCACAGCCATTTAATGTAATAAATTCAGTATAATAATTCTGCATACTTTTAATCACGAAATATATGCATTTGTTAGTTCTATATGAAATAATGCATTTCAGGAAAAATAAATGATTACTCCCTCAAAGTATACTTTGCGAGTAAAGTATACTTTGCAATGTTGATGAAATAGGCCCCTGGTTTGGCCCTCACATACGTCTTTGGCATTTTGTATGTGACAGTTGAATCTGGTTATATCCCTTATATCAGTATTACGATTATTCGTAATCCTATTTTAGGGGAAGGGGCCAAGTGACTGGTGTGGTATGAAAATTACTTTGGTGTGGTATGGACCTGGCACCAGGTCAGGTTATTCTTAGTGGCTGAATATATTTTTTCTCAATGTACATATTCCGTTCTGATTTTGGGATTTTCCCCCCAGTGCAGCAGGTTCAAATGGGATCAAACCCGTTTGCCTGGCCTTACATGACCTTAGCTGTTGATAGGCCGTTAAACACCAATAAACAAACAAACTCCCTCGAAGTGTACTAAGGTAGACCATAATTTTAAAAAAATCATTTATATGACTGTTTTATTGTAATCACCACAGATGCGAGCACTATGGCCGAGCTAAAGCGACTGCGGGTCCGCGTGTCAGACTTTGAAGTGAAGGACGTTATCGGTCGTGGTCATTTCGGCGAGGTTCAGGTGGTCAGGGACCGTCACACAGAGACCGTCTACGCGATGAAGACCCTTCGTAAACAGGAGACGCTGGCACAGCCCGAGGTAGGTACACTGACTTGATTCATTGAATGAGGTTTTTCGTACAAGATTAGATTTCAACATGGGGGAAAAGGAGCAGGGGAGGAGTCAAACAATGAAAAGTTTTGGTAAGTGACTCCTATACCCGGCTAGATACTTGGAAAACTAAGAAAACAAAAGTAGATTTTGAAAATCGGTCAACAAATTCCAAATATTTGAGGGAAATTCATCAAATTAATTTTATATGGTGGAGGGTATTTTTGGTATTGATGAAAAAGTACTTACATTTTCAATATTTTTTAGGTTGATTTAATGTGTTTGATAATCAAATGTTTGTCGGCTGCAAAATGTGGAACAGGCAGTAGGCATGTTCCTGTAAATATTTTATGTAGAAAATGGTAGCACGATCATGCGAGAAGTAAAATATCAGGGCTCCAGATAAGGAATTAGTAATTGAGTATTGTCACTCCCATCATTTCTGAAGCAATTGGGTATTTCAAATTTTTAATTGGGTAAAATACAATCACACAACTGTTTACACATCAACAGACAGCAATTATTGAATAATTTGCTTTGAAATGAACGCATGTCTTGGCATTTCATTAGAATTCTAATGAAATACCAAGATGTGTTTTGATGGAAAATAAGAAAAATATGCTATATTTGTGGTCTGTTTATTGTTTTCTGTAGCATGATAAAGGTACCACAAATTTGCTTTTTGATACTCACTACTTCTGATTTCAATTGGGTTTTTGGCAATTTTAATTGTGTATTTACACAAATACGCAGCTTATCTGGAGCTCTGTAAAATATTTGTACAACTGTCGGTGAAACGGCCCCCTAAATTGTGTATGTTTTCAGATGTCGTTCTTCGAGGAAGAGCGTGATATAATGGCGCGGGCCACGAGCCCGTGGTTGACGAAGCTTCACTACGCGTTCCATGACGCCAACATGCTGTACCTGATCATGGAATACCACGCTGGCGGCGACCTGCTCTCTCTCCTCTCACGGTAACACCCGACGCCAGATCAGGATATTTCTGATTTATAACTGGCTGGAGAAATGGGGTTTAGGGGAGTTGTGACCAGTGTAGCTCCTGATCACACTCATATAGTCTGATATCTATCTTTTATGTTTTTTAGAAGCATGACATGTGTTTCATTGATGGAATGGCGAATAGTGCAGATCTTCATTAGACTGTGCGGAATTATACTGGTCACAGAGCCTGTAAGCTTCTCCAGTCACAGCCACATTTCACAATAATTCCAGCACAAAAATATTTACACAATTCCCTAACATTTGATTGGTCCGTAGCAAGTCTCTGTCCAAAATTTGTATTCCAGTAAACTCCATGCCGAACTATTTTCCGTAACCGTCAGGCGCAGTTAAAATAATTATTAAGAAAACCGAAAATAAACACATTTTCTTGATGAATTTATTTAAAATGCTGGAATTATAAGGAATGAATGGCCTTTTTGTGGAATTTATCGTGGATATAAACTTGGAAAAGTCGCGGGAATACTGGACGAGGCCTTCCGGCCTTCGTCCAGTATTCCCGCGACTTTTCCAAGTTTATACCCCGATAAATTCCACAAAAAGGCCATTCATTCCTGTAACGATTACAAACACGTGCGATGGCACTTATTGCTCTCTCAAAGGTACATGCCCACTCAGTAGGCACAAAATGCTCTTTTTTAGAACAAATGTATAATTCTGTCACTATTCCACCAGTTCTAAAAATTACTAGTGCCCGCAATACAGATATAATCATTTAGTAATATTTATATATATACTTACTGATAGCGACTCTCGGTGGTATCGGGCTATTTTCGTATGCAAATGAGGCATGATATTTTTTAATTATTTATACTAATCAATGTGTCGCCTGAAAAAATAATATTTTCGACAAAGTATCATGATTGCACATCAAAAAATAAATGCAGAGAATAAATAGTAATGTTAAAATTTTAAGGAATCACTGATATCAATGTGGAAATTTACGCCTGATATGAAATGTATAATAATGCCAATCAATACGTGGGGTAATAGTGAATGAATGCTTATTTGGCCAGAAAATGTCTCTGATATACAGAACATTTTGTGTATGGAGGGTCGTTGTTCCTTTAAATAAAATCAAGGATTCCGCTGGGGAAAATAAAAAAAATCGCCACTTGAAAAAAACAAAAACAATTGGCGATAAAAAATTACAATTTTCGAAGAAAAAAAAATGGATTTTTTTCCGAAAATTGTAATTTTTTATCGCCAATTGCGAAAGTGACGATCGCCAGCGGAATCCCTGAAAATGTATTGTCGTTAACTTATGTCACCCCTATTGAAAGTGCCAGCCAGTTTTGACATATGAGACACTCTAATCTCAGAATATCAGGGGGCCGTTTCACTAAACTTTGTGCGACTAAAATGTTTGTACGTGCAAATTTAGGATGTCTGGAAATTTCAATTGATGGATTTACATTTATTGAGCATAGGCTATAGGCACAAGAAATAATTTTTAATATGAAATTTACAGACTGTCATAATTTTGCACTTACAAACATTTTAGTCCGGTTTAGAGAGGTTCCACTGTACTTGATGCAGAGCTCCAGATAAGCTGCGTATTTGCGTAAATACCGAATTAAAATTGCCAAAAACCCTATTGAAATCAGAAGTAGTGAGTATCAAAAAGCAATGAAAAATTTGTGGTATCTATCATGCTACAGAAAACAATAAACATAGCATACAAATATAGCATATTTTCTTATTTTTCCATGAAAGCACACCTTGGTATTTCATTAGAATATCATGCTACAGAAAACAATAAACATAGCATACAAATATAGCATATTTTCTTATTTTTCCATGAAAGCACACCTTGGTATTTCATTAGAATTGTCTCCAAGGAGACAATTCTAATGAAATACCAAGATGTGTTTTCATTTAGAAGCAAACTATTCAATAAGTCCGGTCTGCGGATGTGTAAACAGTAGTGTGATTCTATTTTACACAATTAATATTTTGAAATACCCAATTGCTTCAGAAATGATGGAGTGACAATACCCAATTACTAATTCCTTATCTGGAGCCCTGCTTGATGAAACCCATCTGTGTTACAGGCATGATGACATGTTTGACGAGAAGATGGCTCAATTTTACCTGGCGGAGATTGTGTTGGCCGTGCACGCTCTACACGACATGGGCTATGTACACAGGTATGTGTTGTATAAATGTGCCAGTGTATGATATTATCTAATTTATGATATCTTTATTTTGCTAATATTGATCCCGAAAAAAAAGTGTGGTAATTTCTGTAAATTATGTTTGAAGTTGACGAAAATTTTAGAGCTCTGCAATTTTTTTCAATTTTCAGCGTCATATTTCAGATCTTCGAAGTCTATATCGGAAATTTGATTTGATTATGATATAGGTCAGAAATGGATGGGAGGGTATGTGTATCTTAATGGTTGATCTACAAGGTTATACAAGTGTTGAATCAGAATATGAAGAAAATAAATAGTTTAATTGTATAGTTGTATCATATTTCTGAACTTTAATAATTGTACATGCGTCGCCTGTAACAAATTGGGGATTGATAAAACAGATTTTTCAACCGTTGGTGACTAATTTATATTATATATATATTTGTTCTCAATGTAAATATTCCGTTCTGATTTTTGGATTGTCCCCCCTAATGCAGCAGGTTAATACGGGATCGAACCCGTTTGCCCGGCCTTACATGACCTTAGCTGTTGATAGGCCGTTAAACATCAATAAACAAACAAACACGTTAGTCCATGATGGAAACTTCTTTCTAAATGTTGTCACGTGCAGGGTTTGAATGTCTAAATGACCTTGACCTTGCGTACCTGACCTTATATGATCATGACCTTTACACCTTTTGTTACTTCCAGAGACGTGAAACCCGAGAACGTTCTACTGGATTGCAAGGGTCATCTGAAGCTCGCTGATTTTGGTTCTGCGGCAAAACTCTCCGTCGACAAGTTGGTGAGCTATCTATGTGCTATATCGGTATATATTTGGTTAAAATTTGTGTCAGAGCCGTTGGCCAGGGATTTGAAAACCCGACCTAAATTACCATAGCTGATGTCAGGCCATTAAACACCATTTAATAAATTGAATATAGTACCTAACAAGAATTTGTACTCTGTGAGTTTTACTGTATTGTTTCGCCCACACGTGTGGAGGGCGATGTATGTGCCGCATTTCTTTTGCGGCGGCAACATTTACACGCTCCAGATAAGCTTTGTGTCTAAAGCGTACTATACCCCATGATTTCAAAATCATTGCGTATTTTACTTTTACTTTTACAAATGGATTATTGATTTTCTTCATTATTAAATAGGGAACAAAGGATAAAAAAAAAAAAAAATAAACATTCACTTATTTGAGCTGCAAAATGCAAAATGATTTTTGCAGCTCAACTAAGTGAATTTTCAACTTTATGACAGTATTTTCACTACTCAATTTGAAAATCAATGTGTATTTTCACATTGCTGTGCGTATTTTGTACTTTGTTTTATATCTCTGCTCGTGCTGGGCCCTGGTCCATCAAACTTCCATCCATGCCTTGCTGGCACTGATAGCTCACCACCCTGGGCATTTTACGCCTGAATCATATGAGACTTGAAATCGAGGATCCATCACTTTATGACATACGTTGTTGGTGGGACATTAAACAATTTCACCTTTCTGGGAGGTGAACTGCAAAATTCCGGTTGGGATTCTAGGCTACGTGTTACTGATGCATATCTGTGACTGTTGAAATGGGACTTATGTGTTTTGCGACCACTGTAGATCAGCCTGTGCATCAGCACAAGATCTGCACTGTTCGCCATTTCATCAATGAAACGCCCATACTGCTTCTAACAAGCAGCATAGCACATTATCAAGCTACAGGAGTGTGCTATTCGTTACTCGGCTAAACGGGTCACAAATCCCATAAGCCCCATTTCTCCAGTCACATCCACATATTACCTACGCTAAGTAACTGGAATGGACCGTGAATATGTTAATTTAAAGACCAATTCAATCGTCACAAAATGATTTTCAGACTAGGTCATTTATAAAAATGGTGATATTTTTTTTTTCAGAAACAGTTAAGAAAATTACTTGCAAAATGTGCATATCCTGATTAGACGGCTCGTTACAAGCCGGCTCATCATGATCTACACTGTTTGCAATCTTGGGAAACCGGGGCCCGTTTCACTAAACTTCGTACGACTAAAATGTTCGTAAGTGCAAACTTATGCTAGTCTGTACATTTCACATTAATAGCAATCTTTTCTTGTAAACAATTATTGGATTTACATTTATTGAGCATAGGCTGCATATGCAGCCTATGCTCAATAAATGTAAATCCATCAATTTATTTTTTCAGACGATCTTAAATTTTCATTTACGAACATTTTAATAGTACGAAGTTTAGTGAAACGGGCCCCAGGTCTCTAGTGATGAAAGGGTCATTTCACCTTTTTTCAGGTGAACTCCAAAATGCCGGTGGGTACGCCAGACTACGTATCGCCGGAGCTGCTGAACTCGATGAACTCCGACCATGTGACCAACTACGGCTGCGAGGTGGACTGGTGGTCCCTGGGTATCTGTATGTACGAGATGTTGTACGGCAAAACGCCGTTCACCGACGATGCTGGCTCAATGGTCGCCACGTATTCTAATATTATGAACTACAAGGTATGGACTGATTCTCAAGATTTCTTTTTTATGCCCCACCACGATATTGGAGGGGGCATGTAGTGTTTTCCTGGTCCGTCGCATCTGTCACAACGTTAGTTTTTGTTTGAGCTTGTATCGTCCATAGTATTAGGCCTACAGTCATATTCATGCACACTATCATGAACCAGTGATGTGCACCGCAACCCACTGAAACACATGACCTTTGTGTGACCTTGACCTACCATTGCAATATTTACATAGCTATTTCCCTTAGTTACAGTTTTTGTTTGAGCTTGTATCTTCAATACCGGTAGTATTAGGCCTACAGCCGCCATACATGCACACTATCATCGTCCAATAAGTAATAAGCACGGCAATAAGTAAAATCTATATCTCGCACGTATGTTATTTCAGAGCTCCGGGTAAGTTTTGTATCTAAAGAGTATTATACCCAAATATTTCAAATGCATTGCGTAGTTTCTTTTACAACTTCATTATTGGTTTTCTTCCTTTAGGGAACAAATGATAAAAAATATAACAAATTTAAAAATTCACTTATTTGAGCTGCAAAAGCTTTTTGCAGCTCAACTACGTAAATTGTTCAACTTTATTACAGTATTTTCACTATTCAATTTTAAAATCAATGCATATTTTCACATTGCTGTTAGTATTTTGTTCTAAAATACGCCAATACGCACCTTATCTGGAGCGCTGTTATTCGTACAGAAATGTCTGAAGTTCCCGACCACACTGGCCATCTCGGACAACGCGGTCGGCCTGATCAAGCACCTACTGACAGAGAAGGATGACCGGTTCAACTACGAGCAGATCAGGAAACACCGGTTCTTCTTCACGATCAACTGGGACAACTTGAGGACCGGTATGCACGGACGGAAGATGGAATGCTTTGGTTTTTCAGATACCGCCGCATCAGAAAAATCGAGCATTTTCTCATCATGGAAAACTAAAAACATTGTAAAGTCGTAAGATGATCTTTCAAAAACATTACAATTCAAAAATATTATTCGACCATATCAGCGAATATCAGGTGATTTTTCACGTCTATCTAGGTCATAGTAGCTTTATTAAACATATATGTGAACCACATGTTCAACTCGCATGCTAAATGCATAGGGCATTTGCTTAAATACCCAATTAAAATTGACAATTTTGTGGCACCTTTATCATGCTGCAGAAAACAATAAAAAAAACGCAAATATAGCATATTTTTCTTATTTTCCATGAAAACACATCTTGGTATTTCATTAGAATTGTCTCCAAGGAGACAATTCTAATGAAATGCCAAGACATGTTTTCATTTCGAAGCAAACTGTTCAATGTCTGTTGATGTGTAAACAGTAGTGTGATTTTATTGTACCCAATTAAAATTTGACCGCCAATTTGCAAGTCTCATAAAATGATGACAACTACTGTAGATCCTGATGAGATCCGTCCGTACTTTTCTGTGAATTTCTCTAATTGCCAAATACTTTGAAGTAAGACGCAAGGTAAACAGCATTTGATATATGTGACTTAAGGGGCTTATGGGATTTGTGACCAGTGAAGCTCCAGATAAGCTTTGTGTCTAAAGCGTAATACACCCCCTGATTTCAAAATTTTACTTTTACAAATACAGTCGAACCTGTGTTAACGACCACCTGTGAATAGCGACCACCTGTCCACAACGGCCACCCCCCCCCCCCCCCCCCCCCCCCTCCAACCACCCCCCCCCCCCCCCCCCCCCCCCCCCCCGTCCCCCCCCCAACCCACCCCCCCCCCCCCCCCCCCCCCCCCCCCCCCCCCCCCCGTCCAATTTGTTCTTTAAAAGACCTTGGAATAACGACCAGCGACCAGCGATTTTCGTTCCCACGCGGCATATTTTACTGCAAACAGCGACCATTAGCGACCAAGTCATGTTTTGTCGGCAAAAAAAAATAACATCGCAATCGCCGATTTTCCTTTCATCACAAAACTCGGCGACATTTTTCAAACTCCATTAACGGTAATTCCCGATATGTATTCCGTGTCGTGTATTCCAATAGGCATAATGCAATTCTGCGCAAGTCATAAAACTCGATCATTAGCTGGCAAACTGTGTTTACACGATGCTGATTCGTCTACAGTGACAAGACTAAGACTTCAAACACACAGCGCGTGTCAAGTGTAAATTTCACACATCGGGGCACAAGGCCATATCAAAGATCAATACACGCGGTTGCTGACATCAGTCACGTAGTCCACACTAGACTGGTACCCTGTCTGATGCGCAGCATATATAGCGTTATTCCTAGCGACCGGGAACCAGTCTAAAGTGACACGACAAACGTGTATGAATTGGGTCTCGATCTCCGACAAATCCCGGCTTATTGCATTAGCGACCAGACCAGGCAGTGGATTCGCGTAGTCTGCCCGTGGTTTACATGGTTTACAATGCTCGCGAATCTCTAATTAAAAACATCAGTAATTACGTCAGCGGACATTGCCAATTCGTCATAGGCTGCTTAAATATTCGGGCTTGACCAGGATAGTATACAGTACATTGGACAGAAAGCAAATAAGACTGGTGTTCTCTCCTGATTTGGACACCTAGCTCGTGTGGGTTACTGGACTTGACGCATTCAATGAAATATTTTTTGTTACAAAAAAACTCGCGGTTTTCACAGGCCGCGCCACATAGGCTATCGTTTTAATACAGACTATATGACCGTTATTAATTTCAACTGGTGGTGTGAAATACGAATGGTCATGCTAAATTAAACCACTTACATGTAATTGCGACAAGCTATTAAATGGTGCACCAAAGCCGCGAGATATACTTATCGTGAAGATAATTACTCCCCTTTGTATATAATTTCCAAAGCGAGGCTGGGTTCAGAACACTAACAACAAGATGACAAAACAAAATAAATTGACTATTTTAGCCATTTTCGTACAATTTTTAATTGATGAAAAGCATGCATATATATTACAATAGAATGCTAAAAACATGGCCGACTTTGTTGTGAAACTGGGTAAATGTTCGACCCTTGGAACAACGACCACCTGTCAACAACGACCACTTTGGCCACTTCCCTTTGCCGGTCGTTGTTCACAGGTTCGACTGTAGATTATTGATTATATTCATTTAATACTAAATAGGGAACAAATGATAAAAAAATATAACAAATTTAAACATTCACTTAATAGAGCTGCAAAAAGCAGCTCAACTAAGTATATTTTCAACTTTATGGCAGTGTGTTCACTACTCAATTTGAAAATCAATGCGTATTCTGTGCGTATTGTGTACTCCAACTTTTGGCAATCAATGCGTACACAGCGATAAAAATAATTGCGTAAAATACCCCAATACGCACGTTCTCTGGCACCTTCAAATAGCACACTCCTGTAGCCTGATAACGATCTATATTTCTTATTGGAAGCTTGACGGGTGTTTCATTTATGGAATGGCGATCAGTGCATATGCTGATCAGACTGCACAGGCTGGTCTGGATCTACACTGGTCGCAAAACCCATTAAGCCCCATTTCTCCAGACACGACCACATATATTATGTCTGCATTTAAAAATAAAAACAAATTGTTAGAAATAAATGTGCGGGAGTTTTATTATATAGAACTATATTCTACTATTCTGTGGGATGGGTTGTGACCTGACTTCCAATCTGGAGATTGTGGGTTCAAACCTCGCCTTAACAGGGCTCCAGATAAGGAATTAGTCGTTTATGGAATGGCGATCAGTGCATATGCTGATCAGACTGTGCACAGGCTGGTCTGGATCCACACTGGTCGCAAAACCCATTAAGCCACATTTCTCCAGACACGACCACATATATTAAAGTCTGCGCATTTAAAAATAAAAACAAATTGTTAGAAATAAATGTGCTGGAGTTTTATTATTGTCTCGCCCGCGAAAGTGGAAAGCGAGACATAGGTTTTGCTTTTCCGGAGTCGGCGGCGTCGTCATTCAATGTTAAGTTTTTGTGTTACAATCATTACTTCAACACCTTATCAGCTACAGTCATCAAACTTTATACATACGTTTAATATGATATGTACGTGAATATAGGACTACTAAAAAAATGTTGGCGGGCCCCAGGGTCAAGGTCAAACTCTTTGTTAATACATTCAATGTTAAGTTTTCGTGTTACGGTCATTACTTCAACACCTTATCAGCTACAATCATCAAACTTTATACATGTACATCCCTGTACTATGATATGTAGATGAATATAGGACTTTTTTTTTTTTTCTGTCCCCAGGGTCAAGGTCAAACTATGTTTTTAATACTTTCAATGTTAAGTTTTCGTGTTACGATCATTACTTCAACACCTTATCAGCTACAGTCATCAAACTTTATACATACCTTTACTATGATATGTAGATGAATATAGGACTATTAAATTTGTTTTTCACAGTCAAGGCGGAACAAGGCGAGACATTTGATTCCGTGGAATTCTTGTATAGAACTATATTCTACTATTCTGTGGGATGGGTTGTGACCTGAGTTCCAATCTGGAGATTGTGGGTTCAATACCTCGCCTTAACAGGGCTCCAGATAAGGAATTAGTAATTTTCACTCCATCACTTCTGAAGCAATTGGGTATTTCAAAATTTTAATTGGGTAAAATAAAATCACACTACTGTTTACACAACAACAGGCAGAAATTGTTGAATAGTTTGCTTCGAAATGAAAACATGTCTTGGCATTTCATTAGAATTGTCTCCTTGGAGACAATTCTAATGAAATACCAAGATGTGTTTTCATGGAAAATAAGAAAAATATGCTATATTTGTGATCTGTTTTCTACAGCACGATAAAGGTACCACTTAATTGTTATTGCTTTTTGAAACTCGCTACTTCTGATTTCAATTGGGTTTTTGGTCATTTTAATTGGGTATTTCAGCAAATACGCAGCTTATCTGTGGCTCTGCTTTAAGCATCAATAAATACTTGAAACAGAGGTCCCGTCCTTAAATGACCTTAACTGTTGCTGGGACGTTAAACTCATTAATTTACACTTTTCTACTATTCCGTTGCAGAGCCGCCCCCATTTATCCCGCACCTTTCGTCGCTGGACGACACGTCCAACTTCGAGGACTTTGAGCGGCTCAAACACCAGCCGTCGTTCGACGACCCTCGCGCCAACCAAGGCTTCTCTGGCCGGGACCTGCCATTTACAGGCTTCACCTTCGTGGATCAGAGCCACAAGGATGGGTAAGGGAACCATGTTTTATTTGGGCCTGCAGGAATGGCTTGATAGTCTAGCAGTGCTTCATTAGCAGGAATTGGACTCGACTACTTCCTGAAAATTGCCTGAAATTGGTAGATTTTCTGTCTGTCTATATAAAAGAAATCCTGAAATTTTCATAAAAATCAAAAACAATTCGTGAAAATCAGCATTCATGAAAGTACTGCTAGAGGTAAAGTATTGGACTTCAGTACCGGAGGTAGTGCGTTTAATCCCTGTCTAAGACGTGATAAGTATTTTCCATAGTTTTTCCCTGCCTTTTTGGCTTATTTTTGTTCGGCCCGCGGGGATACCAGCTTGGTCTTTTGATATCAAGTTTATCGGGCAAAGCTAGGAAACGCGTCGTCTCGGAGATCCTACCGTTTCCTAACCGAACAGACGCTAGGCTGGTATTCTATTTATCAGGCAATATTTTATGCTAGCGGATGATCAAATAGAACATACATGAACTTGTTTACTTTGCGTCATTCAGTAATGTCATGTGGCATCGTTTGACCAATGAAATGTCAGTTTTTAATTCATTGTATCAGGTCAATGCCAGGTTAGATTGACTTGATATGCTTGTTTATCATCATCCATATTTCATTCTATGAGCTGCCCATGTGGCACGCATGCGCATATGCTTCTGTGTCAATCACTGTAGAATCAGGGCAATAATAAGCAACTACCAGAGCTCCAGGTAAGCTGCGTAATTTGACCAACTTGGGGTGAAAATTTGTTATTTCTTCATAAAAAATGGCAAGTTGGGAGTCCTTTAGAATCGTCTCATTGAGACGATTCTAAAGCACTCCCAACTTTCCATTTTTGATGGAGAAATAAGAAATTTACCTCCAAATTACGCAGCTTAACTGGAGCTCTGAACTACTATGGTGAAAATCACAATAGACTGCTTTGGTCGTGAACAATCTCTATTATTATCTTTGTAGAAATAAAACCGATCTGAACTTCTCAAAAGACATCG
Source organism: Conchocele bisecta (assembly GCA_029237695.1). Classification (NCBI taxonomy): domain Eukaryota; kingdom Metazoa; phylum Mollusca; class Bivalvia; order Lucinida; family Thyasiridae; genus Conchocele; species Conchocele bisecta. Next base: position 59,937,847 of record CM055277.1, read on the forward strand.
ACATCGACACGGAAATCAAATCGAAGCACCGTAACAGCACGACGAGCGTCGACGTCACGCTGACCGTGAAAGTCGCGGAGTTGAAACGTCTACGGGAGAAATGTAACAGGCTGGAGGAGACTGACTTTCAGTCGAAGTCCACGATCGAGCAGCTGAAACGCTCGAGTGCAGAGAAGGACGAAGAAATTGCCCAGTTGTCATTGGCGAACGAGGGACACGATAAAGATATGGAGAATTATCTCGCTAAGACAAGTGTGAGTTACTGGGAATATTTGATAAATGATCATTAACCCTTTCACCCCTAAATATATATACGTGGTCTGTTTTGTGTTTACTATTCCATTAATCAAAAGGTATTGCCTCAAAATACAAACACAGCAGATATTGTGAATACATATACTGTGGTCTGTTCCATGTTACTTTTGGACTATTCCTTTAACCCTTACACTGCTGAATTAATTTTCTCGTCTGCTGTTTCAGTTTTATTTTATTTTTTTCTCATAAACCAAATGGTTTGACAGCACTTTAAAATCATTTCCAATGGAAATGATTCTAAAGTGCTGTCAAGCCATGTTTTTATTGAGAGAAAAGACAAAATAAGAACTAACAGCAGACGATAATTTTCGGTTCCCGCGTTCTAAGGGTTAATAACGAAAGTCGAGTATTGCATGAAAATATAAAAAATAATGACAATCACTGCAGATCGTGATGATACGTCTCGTTATGAGCCGGCTCATCTGAATCTACAGTGTTGGCTTTAAATGGAACCTGTGGCTGTGACTGGAGATAGATTATGAGTTTTGCGACCAGTGTAGATGCATATCATCCTGATCAGGATCTGCACTGTTCGCCATTCCACTACCATGCTTCTAACTAGCAACATAGTTAAACTGACAAACTGTGGAAAATCCAATGCCAATGACGCCCAGGAAGTAGTTCTAAGAGAGTTCATGATTTGCCAAGTTTGATCGTCTATTTATAATATATGGCAGCGCCAGCAGAAATGGGGCTTATGGGATTTGTGACCAGTAGCCGATTTCATCAAAATTACTTGTCTAGCAAAGTATACTTTGAGGGAGTAATCATTTATTTTCCTAAAATGTATTATTTCATATAGAACTAATGACCGCATATATTTGATGATTAGAAGTATGCAGAATTATTATACTGAATTTATTACATTATCACAGCCAAAATGGCTGTGATAATGTAATAAATTCAGTATAATAAACATTAGTAAATGTATCCTTAAATTGAAAACTTCTCCCTCAAAGTATACTTTGCTAGAAAAGTATACTTTGCAATGTTGGTGAAATAGGCTACTGAAAAGATCCTGATGAAATAGCACACTACTACAGCCTGATAGTGATCTATATAGCTAGTTAGAAGCATTCGGGTGTTTCATTGATGGAATGGCAAACAGTGCAGATCCTGATCAGACCGTGCATTCTGATCTGGATCTACACTGGTCGCAAAACCCAGAAGCCACATATCTCCAGTCACATGCACATGTAAGATTAGTCTCTACGTATGTTACATGTTGTTCCAGAGGCTGAGCAAGCAGATAGAAATCCTCGTGGAAGAGCGTGACTCGATGCAGTGTAAAGCCGAGGAAATGTTGGGCCAGATCCGCGACATGAGTTCCGAGGCGAAAGACATCGAAGAGGAGCTTTTCCGACTCCAGATTGACGAGTTACACGAGGTTATAGCCCAGCTGGAAGAGGACAAATTGGGTCTCGTGAAGAAAGTGGCGCAGCGAGAGAAACAGGCGGCGGCTTACAAGGAGCAGGTGTTGACAGTCCAGAAGAGCATGTCACAAATACAGTTTAAACTGGACAAGGTGATTGACTGCATGGCCGTTTGGTTTTTGTCTGCGAGGTTATGTACTTTATTCTCAGTGTCGAAATCTACGATTATTCCTATTACTTTTAGGGGAAGGGGCCACGTGACGTTGGTGTGGTATGGACCTGGCACCAGGTCATGTTATTCTAATTTCAGGACAAAAAAGGGATTCAGTTTGTGAACAGTGCAACCCCAGATCAGCCTGCGCAATTGCGCAGTCTGATCCGGGTTTACACTGTTCACAGTTGCTAAGGAACACACTCCTGGTGCCTCCGATAGAAGATTTTTATGTTGTTTGTATAAAGCTGATTGTTAATAACTAACAAATATATTTACACGACAGGAACGGCGTAAGTCTCGAGACGACCAGAAGCGTGACCTGTCGATGTTGGAGAATCGCGAGGACATGTGGCGCTCACAGATCACGGATAAAAACGCAGAAATCATGGAGCTCAACCAGCGAATCCAGGTGACATTTTATTCCACCTCACAGAATGTTGAGATTGTGAACAGTGTTAGTAATCAGTTTAGACCAGCTGCTGATTCTTGTTATCCCATCGCCAAAATGGCGGGGATGTGAATCTTCCTCTTTTTACTAAAATTGTCTTGAAAAAAAAAGTTTAAAAAAATGTCCAAACTGCTAGAAAATTATAAAATCTTGTAGAGGTAGGGGTGATTCCTCTCTCTTTTTTTGCCAATTTCCTCTTTCTTTCACAATTTCCTGTTGGCACCCCTGAAATGGCTATTTTAATAATTTCAGAAATTATTAAAAAAATACTATGTTTTACAAACAGTGGAGCAAATGTTAAATAGTATGGTCTTTTTTCAGGCTAGCTGTTCATTATATCTACATACAACAATTGTCGTCTGCTGTTGCTTTTATATCTTGCCTTATTTCTTAATAAAAACATGGTTTGACAGCACTTCAGAATGCCAGCGCAAGGGTGGGAATTTTCAGGATATATCCTGAACTCAGGATTTGAGGTTCCTGGTAATTTCAGAAAAATACTAATGTTTCAACATGGGAAGCACACTTTTACACATTTGTGGGTGCAAAAAATATCTTTGTGTAGCCATTTTCAGCGGTGGCGAGTCTTTCATCGCGCATTTTCATGCGAGTACGGAAAACATTTTATAACCTCCGGACCCGTATTCTCCATTTGTATTCCAGGAGCTGGAGGACCTGGTGGAGGCGTATGACGGCCAGGAGAAGGAGAACATGGAGAGGGAGAGAGAGCTGAGGGAGAGACTCCGGGACCGGGAATGTCTGCAGGAGTACACCGGCCAGGATAAACTGGTCAGTTCAACCCGTTGTAGCCTTTATGGAGAAAAGAACAAAATAATGAGATTTTCTTTAACCCTTACACTGCTGAATTTAATTGTGTCGTCTGCTGTTTATTTAATATTTTGCATTTTTCTCATAAAAAACATGTTTTGACAGCACTTTAGAATCATTTCCAATGGAAATGATTCTAAAGTGCTGTCAAACCATGTTTTTATTGAGAAAAAGGCAAAATATTAATCAACAGCAGACGACACTGTTCATTTCCAGCATTCTAAGGGTTAAAATAAATGATCGTATTTTTAAACTGAAATTGGTTAAAGGACTTATTTTATGACAAGCTTTCGTTAAATGTCTTAATATGTACACTTGGGTTCGATGAAATAAATGTTTCTCGCTTTGCTCGTTTCCGCACGATAACTCATCTAGTACAAGTCTGAGTTTGACAATACTTCAAGTGTCAGGGCTCCAGATAAGGAATTAGTAATTGAGTATTGTTACTCCATCATTTCTGAAGCAATTGGGCATTTCACAATTTTAATTGGGTAAAATTAAATCACACTGCTGTTTACACATCAACAGACAGCAATTATTGAATAGTTTGTTTCGAAATGAAAACATGTCTTGGCATTTCATTAGAATTGTCTCCTAGGAGACAATTCTAATGAAATACCAAGATTTATTTTCAGCTCAAATATGCTATATTGGTGGTCTGTTTGTTTTCTGCAGCATGATAAAGGTACCACAATTGTTCTCATTGCTTTTTGATACTCCCTACTTCTGATTTCAATTATGTTTTTGGCAATTTTAATTGGGTATTTACGCAAATACGCAGCTTATCTGGAGCGCTGAAGTGTGCATTGATGTACATATTGTGGAAAGAGAGCTATTGACAATTGAATGCATTGGCTCATCTGGATCTACACCATTTGCACATATTAGCTTTATACAAAGGTTTGTAGGGTTGCCAAGGTTAATTATTCTGTTCCAGGATGTGAGAATATTGGTGCAGACATCCCCGATGAAAGCTGACAGCAAGCACCTGTCTGACAAAATCAGGGTACATTCAAGTATTGAGAAAACTGCATGATTTTGCTGTTAACCCTTTCAACATCACATACCTGTATAGTGGTATTGGCAAAAAGTGTAGAATCAGATGAGCCGGCTCGTCGCGACGCCGGCTCATCAGTTTTTGCACTGTTTGCAAGTAACTTTTGATAACAAAAACGCCCTCTTCATAAATGGACTAGTCTGGAAAACATTTTGTTGGATTGGTTTCAAAATTAACATATCACAATCAATTCCAGTTGAAAGGGTTAAACTGGACATCACGATCACAGTAAATTCTGTTTGCGTGTCTATTAGAACAGGTGTTATGCCCCACGCATTGTGGGGACATGCTTCACCTAGTGTGTCAACCAGGATTGCGGTAAAAAAAAAGGCACATTTAGCTCACATAACTCAGTTTTGTAAAAAATAACCTCATAAAAAGTTGAATGCCAGTTAAAAAAATATTTTTATGTTTAAAATGTTGGTTGAATAATAATAATGTATGTATTAAATGGTATCTGAGCAAATTGTAATAATGTTTTCGCCATAGGGTGATACTAAATTGGGACATGGCGCAACGCCATGCTGAAATAGGCTGGGTGAATCATACTGATTCACCCAGCCTATTTCAGCATGGCGTTGCATCATGTCCCATTTTGGTAGCACCATACCGCAAAAAAAAAGAAGCTAAAATATATAAAAAAAAATTACCATCCTTGGATGTTTCTCTCGTACAGGAGCTACAGGACCAGGTGGAGAAATTTGAGACAGATCGGGAGAAGTGGCACCAACGTGAAGAAGAACTGAAGGAAATGGGCGAGGTCAGTTAAAAATTTAAAGAATTTATCAGAATTGCATTTATACCAGATGAAGCCCTTGATGTTGAATTACGTAAATCAAGTTAAGAGGATGTTACACGAGTGATGATTTAATACAATATTTATTTAACGAGTTTTCTAATTTCATAAGAAAAGATGTTCACGAGTGATGATTTAATACTGTAGCCCTTCCAGCGGTCCTATAATTCCTATATTTTTCAGACTTTTTCAAAATGTCCTATAATATCCTATATTTTGGGCAAAATTCCTATAATTCCTATATATTTATTAATGTGATGTTGACATCATTTCAACAAAATTAATTTATGTAGTACCATGATGTGTGCCAATTCATTCTTAATTGTTTTTCAAAAATCCCTTTTTTAATGTTATAAGTTATGGTAAATGACTTATTTGCACAAATAAATGATTTGTGGTGGAAGGCGGCTGGCTAGAAGGGGTGTTGGGAGGCCAGATATAGTGTCCTATATTTTTTTTTGAAAAAAATCCTATATTTTTTTTTCTCTGCTGGAAGGGCTGAATACAATATTTACTTAACAAGTTTTCTAATTTCATAAGAAAAGAGGCTATGCCGAGTTCTTATGAATTAGTCAACGAGTTTAATAAATACCATATTAAATCATCACAAATGTTAAATTGTATTTATTGTATAAGTCCATCATCATACATTGAAGCTGTATTGGTCACTAAACCTGTTTTCGGTAAAGAGCTAATTTGCATATAGAGAATAGTAGGTTAGTGCCGTGACTGGGAAAAAATATCTGGCAAGGCTCAGGAAACGGGATGGGCGAGGCTTTGCCGAGCACATCCCGTTTCCGTGCCGTGCCAGATATTTTTCCCATTCATGGCACTAACCTACTATTCTATTTATCCCGTTAACACATACAAATGGCTTTAAAATGCAAAGAAATAACCCCAGCAACCGCACATATTCATACGCAGTGAGTAGGTCGTATTAACAGGATATCAAAAATGTTTCACGGCACATACACACTGTGTTGACGGGATAAATATATTTATTACACTAGTGCATTATGATTTTTATTACACTGTGATTAAACTGTGAGCGCCCATTTGTACACTACAGAAACTGCGGGCGGACCTGGAGACAAAGCGGAGCCGAGAGCGACTGTCCTCCCAGACCAAGGAGAGTCTCACCGTACAGGTGCAGATGTACAAGGACGAGGTGCAGGAACAACGTGACCGCATCAAGGTACGGCAGTCAGTGGTGAAATGTAGAAATTTTGGCTTTCGAGCTGGTGAGTACTATTATAGGAATGAATGGCCTTTTTGTGGAATTTATCGGGGTATAAACTTGGAAAAGTCGCGTGAATACTGGACGAAGGCCGGAAGGCCTCATCCAGTATTCCCGCGACTTTTCCAAGTTTATTCCACAAAAAGGACATTCATTCCTTATAATTCCAGCATTTTAAATAAATTCATCAAGAAAATGTGTTTATTTTCCGTTTTCTTAGAAGAATTATTTTAACTGCGCCTCACGGTTACGGAAAGTAGTTCGGCGTGGGAGTTTACTGGGATATAAATTCTGGACAGAGACTTGCTACGGGCCAATCAAATGTTAGGGAATTGTGTAAATATTTTTGTGCTGAAATTATACAAATATGGACTTTTTTAGCTGGTATACATGATATACAACTGGGGCCCGTTTCACTATTAAAACTTTGTACGACTGAAATGTGCGTAAGTGCAAATTTAGGATCGTCTGGAAATTTCAATTGATGGATTTACATTTATTGTGCATAGGCTGCATATGCAGCCTATGCTCAATAAATATAAATCCAATAATTGTTTACAAGAAAACATTGTTAATGTGATATGTACAGACTATCATAATTTTGCACTTACAATCATTTTAGTCGTACAAAGTTTAGTGAAACGGCCCCCAGCTATCTTCTGGTACATATCACATCATATAAACCAGCGAAAAAGTTCATGGTTGTATAAGAGCCAGTGTATATTCCTGCCCTATTGGAGTATATCATAGTCGGCGCTTTTTCCGTCGTCCGCATCGTCCGCATCGTCCACATCGTCCGGTTTTTTTGTAAGGCAAATGCGTTAAAGTTATTGTTTTTTCACAACACGGTCAAATGCCTCGGCAGGCGCGATACCGCTTCCGTGGCGGAATTCTTGTTTTATGAACCGTCTATTGTGATTGAGCCAATGAGAATGGATTATATGGTGTGATATACACCAGGCCAACGAGCCTTACAGTACAGGTGCAGATGTACAAGGACGAGATAAAATAACGTGACCACATCAAGGTACGGCAGTCATGTACAAATATAGGAATATAGATTTTCTATGAATTTTCTATCCTATTTACTGAATTGTATAAGATCAATTTCTGCAAATATGTAGCATTGGCTGGAGAAGTAAGGTTTTGCGACCAATGTAGATCCAGATCAGCCGGCTTCATCCGTCTATATACCTCTGCAACCTTATTGAAGTCAAATTGATTTGAAGTTTATCCATATTTTATTTCTGTAGCTCGCCCATCCTTCTCGCATGCTCAAGGTCAAGATCAAATGTGGCTGTGACTAGAGAAATGGGTCTTGCAATCAGTGTAGATCCAGATCAGCCTGTGCATCCGCAGAGTCTGATCAGGATCTGCACCGTTTGCCATTCCATGAATGAAACGCCCTAACAAACATTATAGATAGTTATCAGGTCACAGAAGTGTACTATTTGATCAGGAGGTACACTGGCCACAAATCCCACAAGCCCCATTTCTCCAGTCGCAGCGACAAAAGACTATAAATGTGCATTCCCGCGTGTACACGACCTTATTGTATGTATGTCAATCCCAATAATCGACCTATCACAATCGGCTGATTGTAGGAGTTACATGAGAGCGTGAAGGTGTGTCTGTCCGCGCAGGACAATGACAAGTCACGCAAGGAGAGCCGCCTGGAGGAGAAGGTCAAGGTCAGTAGAATTGCAGAATTCAGTGTCTCTGTTTTTGTTGAGCTCCCCCTTGGGGAGAGCTGGGCATAGTGACAATAACGACGTCCATGTAGCCTGATACTGATACATACAGGTTTTATGATCTTGGTAGAGCGGGAGGTATACAGTGTTTGGACACGGGTTGAAGTAACGGACCGAGGTCTATAAATACATTAAATATACCTAAAAGCATTAATAAGTGGAAAAAAAAAGTGGGTATAACTAGTCTGGGCCCGGTTGCTCAAAACATCCGTTAGCTTAACGGACTGTTAAATCCTTAACTGAATGGTTAAAATCTCTGTTTTAACAGAGATTTTAACCATTCAGTTAAGGATTTAACAGTCCGTTAAGCTAACTGATGTTTTGAACAACCGGGCCCTGAAGATCATTTTTGTTGCGCCTGCTTGCGGACAGCACGATATAGTTGGCACATTGGCGGACGTACGTGCGTCCAGGTTAAAGTTTTTCGGTATACTATCAAAGCCTCGGTGGGCGTGCCAAGTGGGCCACGGCCATCTAGTGTGATTATTGGATTGGTCGGGAAATTCACATATCACAGTTCAATCAATTTATTTGGGATTGAAATCGTTAAATACCATAACTATATATATGTGTATATTTGTAAGGAATTGGAGAACCTGTGTGATCGTCACCGTGACGACAAGAGAAAACTGCTGGCAGATGCATCCAAGCAAGAACAGGAGGTCAACAGCAAGCAGTTCAGGGTGACTGAATTGGAAAGGGTATGTCTATTGTTCACACCATGTGCCTTTTCTGATTTTGGGATTGTGCCCATGACTTTGGAAATTAGGTAAACCATATCTCAACAACTAAAAGTTAGGAAACGGGTATCTCGCCAACTGAAAATGAGGAAAATAGTGTGTGTTAATAAAATACAAAAATCAATGCATTATTGCTTCCTTTTTGTCTCACCCACTTCTAAGTGGAAAATGAGATGTAGCTGTCACAATTGCGGCGTAAGCATTAACAATTTTGGACATACATCAAATTACTGACGCCTTCATAAATGTCATAACGGAAACGCCCATTCAACGTATGGCTCGAATTGTATACCGGACCTACAGGGTGTCTGATGTAGAGAGGTTTCGCCGTACATGATGTTCCATATATAATACTATTTTACCGTTATTTTTATTCTTCATCTATATTGCTTGGCCCTAAATGATACTCTTTTGTGTTGATGGGCCATTAAGCACCATTCCATTCGCCATACATGAAACAGTATAAGAAATTGATGAACTTGCAGACGAGTAGCCGACAGACGTCGAAGATTGAACGACTGGAGCGGCAGCTAGCCGAGGCTCGGGAGAAGGAGATTGACCTGCGGCTAAAGAGAAACCAGACTTCCGATATACGGTAGACATATCTTTATATGGCATTCCTCCACTAACATACAACACGACATTTTCATGCCGCAGATTAATTTATTCCGTCAACACAGTGCGTATGTGCCGTGAAATATTTGTTATATCCTGTCAATACGACCTAATCACTGTATGAATATGTGCGGTGGCTGGGGTTATTTTTATTGCATTTTAAAGCTATTTGTAGGTGTTGACGGGATAAATAGAATAGTAGGTTAGTGCCATGAATGGGGAAAATATCTGGCATATTTTTACCCATTCACGGCACTAACCTACTATTTTCATGCCGCAGATTAATTTCTTGGGTGGCAAGTTGTGAGTGAAGGGTAAATTTAATAATGGGGTTCATCCTTAGAGGAATCCCGATATCCCCGGTTTGACCCTCAGGTACATTTTTGTCTTCCTTGTTACTTCAGAGTTGAATCCGGTTATACCCATTATAAAAGTATTAGGATTAGCACTAATCCTGTTATTACTTTTGGGGAGTGGGGCTAAGTGACTCCGGTGTGGTGAGGCCCTGGCACCAGGTCAGTAGCCTGTTTCACCAACATTGCAAAGTATACTTTTCTAGCAAAGTATACTTTGAGGGAGAAATTTTCAATTTAAGGATAACTTTATTAATTTTTATTGTACTGAATTTATTACATTATCACAGCCAAAATGGCTGTGATAATGTAATAAATTCAGTATAATAATTCTGCATACTTTTAATCATCAAATATATGCATGACGTTAGTTCTGTATGAAATAATGCATTTCGGGAAAAATAAATGATTACTCCCTCAAGTATACGTTTCTAGAAAAATATACTTTGCAATGTTGGTGAAATAGGCTACTGGTTATTCTAATTTCAGGGCTGAATATATTTTTTTCTGTAAATATTCAGTTCTGATTTTGGGAATTTCCACCCATCACACTGGGTGAATATAGGATTCAACTCCATTACCCCGGCCTAAAATGACCATAGCTGTTGATAGGCCATTAAAGACCATCAAATTAACTTCTCGGGATTTGATCGGTCAGCTTGACGGGCAACATGAGCCCATCGAGCCCATCAACATGGCTCGAATTAAAATGGTGGCGGGTCAAACCAGTGTCAAAAACAATAATTTTTGATCATCTGCTGAAACATAGCCATAGTTAATGGAGATTGTGTACTTGATTATGTCAGGTTGACGACGGGCGATAATTTTAACGTTGTGACATTTCACCACTTGGCATCATATTTCTACGGCATGTACTTTAATATAACTAATGTCTGTTTCACGAAACCTGCCCAAATTTTACGGCGATATAAACAATTCAAAAACAATATTTTTTTACGATAATGTTAAATTTTATCAAAATTTAAGAATAAGCCTTCTTTTTATTTCGTGAAATTTGGTCAAATACTGATTTTATTACAAAAAAATGTATTTGTCTATGGGAATTTAACATGGGGGAAAAGGAGATGGAGGAGCTGTGGGAGGAGTCGGAAAACGAAAATGTTTGGAAATTGACTCCGAAACCTGGCTAGATAGCTTGGAAAGATAAATTTTGAAAATCGGTCGAGTATCTCTGAAATTCAAAAAAATTTCCCCACGTTAAATCCACATACACTGTAGACATCTTCACTCTGTGAAGATGTCTATGGGGATTTAACATGGGGAAATTGTTTTTTCGCAATAAAATCAATATTTGACCAAATTTCACGAAATAAAAAGAAGGCTCATTCTTAAATTTTCCTTTAATTTAACATTATCGAAAAAAAATATTGTTTGGGTAGGTTTCGTGAAACAGACAGTAAGTCGTGGAGAAATGTAAAGAATATGTGATAGACAAATACACCTTTAATAGTAATAAAATACAAATAAATATATAAAATCATCTAAGTTATACATTGACATATTACCTATTGTTCCCTGTTATTTTTATGCAGAATTAATCTTGCTGAGGAGCGAGTGGCTGATATCGAACAGGAGAAAATGAAACTGGAGGCCAAGCTTGGTTCTCTGACCAATGACATGGACAACATCAGATCCCGACAGTTGGAAACCGAACAACAGTCGCTACAATCATCATCAAAACTTCGACAGGAAAACCTGGATCTGAAAACAAAGATCGATAAAATGGACAGAACTGTTGAAAAATTTGAAAGTCAACTGTCAAAGTGTGAGAAGAACGTTTCGAATTTAGAGGAAGATATTTTAAATAAAAACAAAGAACTACAGCAATATAGAAAGTTCAAGGATGAGAAAATTGTTCTGGAAAGAAAATTAAGAGAATTGGAAAGTGACCTGAAGTTAAAGAACGAAGAAGTCGTCAAATATTCCGAAAACTCAAAAGATTTGTTGAAGCTACGACGTGAACGTGAAAACTCCGAAACTAAAGTGAAGTCTCTAGAAAAAGACATAGCCGATTTGAAAGCGAAGGAGAGTGTGTCGCACGTGAAGCGAAACGCGAGTTTGAGATTAGAGAGCGTGGAGGACTTGAAGCAGGAGAAGCGATACATGGAGACGCGAGTGAGCTCGCTGCAGAAGCAGTTAGACGAGGCGGACGGCAAGGTGGTACAATTGGATAAGGAGATGGCGGCATTGAAGAAGGAAGCCGGTACAGTGAAGGGTGAGTTTGTGTATAAACTTGCTGGGAAGTTACATATGATTTTCAGACTCGTCCATTTATGAAAAGTGGTTGTTTTGTTTCTAAAAAAATATGAAAATTACTTGCAAAAAGTGCAGATCCTGATGAGACGGCTCGTCACGAGCCGGCTCATCTGGATCTACACTGTTTGCCAACACCGCTATAGAGGTCTGTATTGTTGAAAGGGTTAATTAGGAAAATTGCTGCATGATGCTCTACAAAAAGTATAAAAACAAACTTGCACCATTTTGTTGTGGCTGGCTCGCATCATTGAAATCAGGAAGTTTGATAAAACCGTCTGATTTTGATTGACTTATGGTCTTAAGGAGATGGGGCATTGAGAAACAGGCTGGTAAGTGAAGGGTGAGTTTGAGTATAAGACAGAATGTACGCCAATTAAATAATCCAAATCAGGGTTTGATTGGTCGAGGCTGAGCTGTGCTCAGTATCGGCCTATCAAACTGTCTGATTTCAAGTGACTTATAAATGGGACTTATTGAGATGGAGACGTGGAAAAGCTGTTAGACCAGGCCGACATTAAGGTGGTACAAAAGTATGAAAATTCGGAAATATATTTTCCTCATTATTTTCTCTAATTCTGTTTGAGGTCCGGTTATTCCAATTTCAGGGCTGAATATTTATATTTGTAAATATTCAGGTCTGATTTTGGGATTTATCCCCAATCACAACAGGCAACATATAGCATTTGATCCAGCTAACCCCGCCTGAAATTACCTTAGCTGTTGACAGGCCGTTAACACCATTAAATCTAATCAAATCTGTCCAGATCTGACATCGGACCTGGAGGCATTGAAAACAGAGAAAATATCGCTACACGAGCAGTTGAAGAGCGCTCGGCTCGAGTCGGACAGGAAAATAAAGCAACAGGCGGGCACCACGAACTACATCAAGGTCACCGAGGATAAACTAGACAAGGTAAGGCCATACAAAGGTACCCTGGACTTCAAGTACATGTTTAGAATGTTAATAGACAAGGTAGGGGATAAACTGAACGAGGTAAGGCCATACAAAGGTACCCTGGACTTCAAGTACATGTTTAGAATGTTAATAGACAAGGTAGGGGATAAACAAGGATAAACTAGACGAGGTAAGGCCATACAAAGGTACCCTGGACATGCTTAGAATGTTAATAAACAATGTAGTGGATAAACGAGGATAAACTAGACGAGGTAAGGCCATAAAAAAGGTACCCTGGACTTCAAGTACATGCTTAGAATGTTAGTAAACATAGATAAGGTAGCAGAAGGTAAGGGTTGTCAGTGCTGTTGTCTGTTGGCTAGGGTCAACCCTTAAAATGGTGGAAACAAAAATTGTTGTCGGCTGTTGTTCCATATATATTTTGTCTTCATGGTTTGGCAGCATTTTGAAGTTTGAAGTGTCGCCAAACCATGCTTTTAAATAAATAAAAAAAAAAGAAAACTAAATTCAGCAGACGACAAAATTCAAAGGTTAATTTCGCACCCTGCCATTTTATTTGTCCACAGGAGTGAGAGAAACATGACCGGATGATCCAGCATAGTGCGCTCAGTGGGTCAATTCGGGCAAGTGGCCATTGTCCACGCAAGTTTACAATCGCACGACTTGATTGATTTCCACTCACCCTGCCGTTGTTTTGTCCACAGGAGCGGGAGAGACACGACCAGATGATCGAGGAGATCCGTGCGGAACTGAACAAGTCGAACCTGGCGCTCAGTGAGGCGCGGTCCCTCCTGTCTGCCACCCAGCGCCAGGAGAAAAACACCCGCGATTCGCTCGAATCTGAGATACGCGAACTCCACCAACGGGTATTCAAACTCGAGGTAATGGTTGCGATGTAGATTAGCAGATTACCAGAAATCGCAAGTAACTTTGCTTAGAGTTACAGCCAAGGCAGCATCAGTGTTAGAATTTGAGGGAGTTCTAGGGATGGGTTTTGGCCTAGGGGTTGGAACACCAGGGGGCCGTTTCACTAAACTTTGTACGACTAAAATGTTCGTAAGTGCAAAATTATGATAGTCTGAAAATTTCACATTAACATTGTTTTCTTGTAAATAATTATTGGATTTACATTTACTGAGCGTAGGCTGCATATGCAGCCTATGCTCAATAAATGTAAATCCATAAATTGAAATTTACAGACGATCTTAAATTTGCACTTACGAACATTTTAGTTGTAAGAAGTTTAGTGAAACGGGCCACTGACTTTCAATCCATTGTGGGTTCAAACCTCACCTTAGGCATCAAAAATACTTCCGTAGTATTTCAATCCCACTGGTTTGTCTGATGAGACTTTAAACTGTGGTCCCGTCTCTATATGACCTTAGCTGTTGCTGGGACGTTAAACCCTTTCACTTTCACGTTTTTTGTATCGTGTTTATCAGAAGAGGCTAAGTAATTTGTACAAACATGTCGACATGTTCACGAGCTTCGTGGCGGCAGCAGAGCAGCACTATAATCAACTTGTAACATATAGATTGTTCTATGTACAGAGCTCCAGATAGGCTGCGTATTTGCGTAAATACCCAATTAAAATTGCCAAAAACCCAATTGAAATCAGAAGTAGTTGAGTATCAAAAAGCAATAACAAATTTGTGGTAATTTTATCATGCTACAGAAAACAATAAACAGACCACTATATTTTTAGCCAGGTTTTTTGAAGAAAAAAATCCAGGCTATTGGTTTGGCGAAAGCCGGGCGGGCGGGTGGGTGGGCAGCGGGCGGCATCCACAATCAATGTTAAGTTTTCGTGTTTGAGTCCATTTCTTTGTTACTGTACCACCTAGGACCACCAAACTTTCACAGCTTCATAATCAAGGGGTGCCCACCACATATCACTATCCAACATGTTACTCTTTTTTTAACTTGACCCATTTTTTCCGCCCAATCGACTTAGCCATTTTCAATGTTAAGTTTTCGCATTTACAATGTTAAGTTTTCGTGTTTAAGTCCATTTCTTTGGTACTGTACCACCTAGGACCACCAAACTTTCACAGCTTCATAACCAAGGGGTGCCTACCACATACAACTATCCAACATGTGACCATTTTTTTACCTTCACCTATTATTTCTACGTAATTGACTTAGCCATTTTCAACGTTAACTTTTTAACGTACGTCTGGTTAAAGTTTTTTGGTTAAAACTTTTTCGTTATACTATATCTCTGCAACTGCTTCGCCCATTACCTTGAAACTTCACATGGGTGATTATCATCATCCATATTTTCATTCTAACCCCCAACCGTGCGGCCCCTGTGCCCAATGTCAAGGTCAAATTACTTTGAATTTTTTTGTTAAAGTTTTTTCGTGTACTATATCTCTGCAACTGCTTCACCCAATACCTTGATACTTCACATGGGTGTTTATCATCATTGTTGCACCTGCTTGCGGAAAGCGCGATCCTGTGCCCAATGTCAAGGTCAAATTACTTTGAATTTTTTTGTTAAAGTTTTTTTGTGTACTATATCTCTGCAACTGCTTCACCCAATACCTTGATACTTCACATGGGTGTTTATCATCATTGTCGCACTGCTTGCGGAAAGCGCGATCCTGTGCCCAATGTCAAGGTCAAATTACTTTGAATTTTTTTGTTAAAGTTTTTTTGTGTACTATATCTCTGCAACTGCTTCACCCAATACCTTGATACTTCACATGGGTGTTTATCATCATTGTCGCACCTACTTGCGGAAAGCGCGATCCTGTGCCCTATGTCAAGTTCAAATTACTTTTAATTTTTTTGTTAAAGTTTTTTCTTTTTCGTGTACTATATCTCTGCAACTGCTTCACCCAATACCTTGATACTTCACATGGGTGTTTATCATCATTGTCACACCTGCTTGCGGAAAGCGCGATATCGTCGGCATTTTGGCATACGTCTGTCCGTTCGTCCGTGTGTCCGGTTAAAGTTTTTTGGTTAAAGTTTTTCCATCTACTATATCTATTTTTTTAGTGTCCATGCCTCGCCCCAAGGCACGACATGCAGGCCACGGCCATCTAGTCTACAAAAAGTGGGTATAATTATGTTATCCAAGTGTCTATGCTTGGAAAAAACCTGGCCTTCGTGGCTTTGCCTCGTTTCTTGTTCTTATTTTCCATGAAAACACATCTTGGTATTTCATTAGAATTGTCTCCTTGGACAAGACATGTTTTCATTTCGAAGCAAACTATTCAATAATTGCTGTCTGTTGATGTGTAAACAGTAGTGTGATTTTATTTTACCCAATTAAAATTTAAATTTTGAAATACCCAATTGCTTCAGATATGATGGAGTGAAAATACTCGATTACTAATTCCTTATCTGGAGCGCTGTATGTATATACTGGTTTTCACAGGCAGCTGTTCAGTAGTTTTCCATACAGAGTTCCAGAAATAGAGAATAGTAGGTTAGTGCCGTGAATGGGAAAAAATATCCGGCAAGGCTCAAGAATTTCTTTATTTCTCATCAGAAGTATATGTTGCGACCACTCATTTGAACCGTCTCGCCGAGACGGTTCAAATGAGTGGTCACAACATATAATTTGGTTCAGAAATAAGGAAAATAGATAGAGAATAGTAGGTTAGTGCCGTGAATGGGAAAAAATATCTGGCAAGGCTCAGGAAACGAGGCTCTGCCGAGCACATCCCGTTTCCGTGCCGCGCCAGATATTTTTTCCCATTCACGGCACTAACCTACTATTCTATTTATCTCGTCAACACCTACAAATGGCTGTAAAATGCAAAAATAGTATTGACTGGATATCAAAAATGTTTCACGGCACCGTGTTTCACGGCACATACGCACTGTGTTGACGGGATAAATTGGGGTATTTTACACACTTATTTTAGCTGAATATGCATTGATTATCAAAAGTGGGGGTACAAAATACTTATAGCAAGATTATGTGAAAATACGCATTGATTTTCAAATTGAGTAGTGAAAATACTGTAATACTGTTGAAAATTTACTTACTTGAGCTGCAAAAAGCAAACAAACAGTGTTTGCTTTTTGCAGCTCCAATAGGTGAATTTTTAAATTTGTTTTATTTTTTATCATTTCTTCCCTATTTAATTATTAAAGTAAGAAAATCTATAATACATTTGTAAAAGTAAAATACGCATTGAATTTGAAATATGGGGGCATAATACTCCTTGGACACAAAACTTATCTGGAGCGCGGTCCGTTTATATAATTAGTTCTACAACTCTGGTGACCCCTCGTATAATTGTATCTACAGAAAGAGAAGGGACTGGTGGAGGATGCACAGAACGTCGGCAAGTATGAGAAGGAACTGAAAGGCCTGCGGTCCGAGAACGAGAGTATGGCCAGAAAACAGAAGGTTTGTTTACATCTGTCTATGTGGAAGGGTTTATTGGTTTTGCGCCCGGTGTAGATCCAGATCAAATACCACTCCCCTGTAGATCAATAACAATGTTTATTCGTTGTTAGGCGCATGATGGGTGTTTCATTGATGGAATGACGATCATTGCTGTGAATGCACCAGCTGATCTCTAGCCGATTTCATCAACATTGGAAAGTATACTTTTCTAGCAAAGTATACTTTGAGGGAGAAATCATTTATTTTTGCAATTTCCTGAAATGCATTGTTTCATTATAGAATGAACAACTGCATATATTCGATGATTATAAGTATGGAGAATTATTATACTGAATGTATTACATTATCACAGCCATAATGGCTGTGATAATGTAATAAATTCAGTATAATAAAAATTAATAAATTTATCATGAAATTGAAGATTTCTCCCTCAAAGTATACTTTGCTAGAAAAGTATACTTTGCAATTTTGATGAAATCGGCTACAGGAGCTACACTGGTCACAAACCCATAAGTCCCATTTCTCCAGTCACAGTCCCAAATAATGACTAAAAAGGTTTTGATACAGTGCAACCTCTACAACAGCCACCCATGGGACTTCGCAAAACTGGCTGTTGTAGAGAGGTGGCTGTTGTAGAGAGGTGGCTGTTGTAGGGAAGTTAATGCTGAATTAAATTTTGTCGTCCGCTGTTTATGTATTTTCTTCAATAATTATCATCAAAAACATGCTTTGGCAACATTTTAGAATCATTTCCAATGAAAATGATTCTAAAATGCTGTCAAAACATGTTATATAATTGAGAAGGAGGCAAAAGCAACAACAGACGACAATTTTCATGCTCGGCAGTCTAAGGGTTAGATACAGAGGAAATCATCCATTTGGTATATAAAATAGCGGCTGTTATAGAGAGGGTGTTGTTGTAGAGAGGTGGCCGCTCGGGGGAGGTTAGACTGTATTAAAGTTGCAAATCTGATTATTTTGTTTAGTTTTCCATACAAAAACATATGCTGTTGCCTCTCATTTGAACCTTCTCATCAACATATACTTTCCAGAAGAAATAAAGAAAATGGCGAAAAGAAATTCTCCAAAGTTTCATACTACTGTCATTGTATCCAGCCTATAGTTGGTTAAGGACCTGGGGGCCGTTTCACTAAACTTCTTACGACTAAAATGTTCGTAAGTTAAAATTTAAGATCTGTAAATTTCAATTTATGGATTTACATTTATTGAGCATAGGCTGCATATGCAGCCTATGCTCAATACATGTAAATCCAATAATTATTTACAAGAAAACATTGTTGAGCACCGTTAGGCACTCGTGAAATATGGACATGTCACACCACGTTGCAAAAATTTGTTGCAAAAATATGAATATCCTCTATATACTTTCGAGAAAAATGAAGAAAATGGCGGAAAAAAAATTCTTCATAAGTTTCATACTTCTGTAATTGTATTTAGAATATTGTGTGTTAATGATATAACTCAGCTGTGTATTTATCAGGATCTGGACACTAGGGTGGCATCGCTCCAGCGAGAGAAATCATCCACGGTGATGGAGCGTCAATTGTTGAAAGACAATCTGTCACAGAAGGAACATCAGTGTGAATTGGAGACCCAGGTAGGTCGTCCATGTACCTTGGTTTGTAACATGAGCATCCGTGAATTGGAATCACAGGTAGGTCGCCTAAACTGACATAGTTCGTAAAGCATGTTAATTATACCCCCGGCACACTAAGTATATCGAAGGGTATTTAGTTTTCGTCATTCCGTCCGTCCGAGCTTACAAATGGATACATATATGGCTAGGAGAACGATAGGTTATGTAATATTCTGTTGTTCTGTGATTTTATGTGGCTAAAAATGGGTTTATGTGGCTACAGAACAATAGGGATGAACAAAGGGAGGAACGTCCGTTCGTCCGTCGTCCGTCGTCCGTCCGTCCATCGTCCGTAAGATTTGCGTTGAAGTTTATATTTGTCGGGGGTGTCCGTGAGCCTTTGCTTACTTGCTCTAGTTATTGATGTACAAGCGAGAGAATAAAACTTATACTCAAATTTCATGGGTGAAATCAAGAAGCTGGATTGGTCGAGGCTGAGCTATTTTCCATCACCGATCAAACATATAATAGACATATTTATTTTGAGCGAAAATGAGACCTTGTGCAGCTGATGTATATTTAAAGGTTCAGGATCTGGATAAAAGTTTTTTCGGGCCCATTTAAAGGCAATTTTCAACTTAAATCTGGCTCTAATTACAAATTTGTACACATATTCAGTGTTTTTTCTACCATTTTGGGTTGGTGTGTCCATTTTGGTGTCTTCTGAACTATATTAAAATAATAAAATTGCTGAATTTCGGTGTGTCCAATCCAAAAATGTGTGTATTGACGTGTGCCTCGATGGTAAATAAATCTGACACTGGTATTTGCAGGTTAACTAGCTGTCTTAGACATATTTTCTAACATACATATACCACATTTAAGGAGACATTCTATACCTGATCATCCTTTGATTCAATGATTTCTAAAGCAATTATCTTTGAATCAATGGATGATAAGGTATAGAACATGGGGGGCGTTTCACTAAACTTTGTATGACTAAAATGTTCTTAAGTGCAGATTTAGAATGGTCTGTAAATTTCAATTGATGGATTTACATTTATTGAGCATAGGCTGCATATGCAGCCTATGCTCAATAAATGTAACTCCAATAATTGTTTACAAGAATACATTTTTAATTTGAAATTTACAGACTATCATAATTTTGCACTTACGAACATTTTAGTCGTACGAAGTTCAGTGAAACGGCCCCCGGGTCCTTAATCAAAGAGATGAGTTGGTAGCAGGCAATCAGTTTAAGATCATTCCATTGTAGAAAGTGGAGAAGCTGCGGGCGATCTGCGGGGAACTGGAGAACCAGATCAAGGACCTCGAGGAGATGCAGGTACATCACGAGGTGCAGGAGGCGGAGTGGACCAACGCCAGGTACGTACGCAGATACCCTTATAGGTGACCGTGACTGGAGAAATGGGGCTTGCGGGTTTTGCGACCAGAGCAGATCCAGATCGGCATGTACCTGGTCTTTCGGACGAGATTGAAACCTATATGTTGCTGTGACTGAAGAAATGTGGCTTATAGGTTTTGCGAACAATTTAGATCCAGATCAGCCTGTGCATCCGCACAGTCTGATCAGGTTCTGCACTTTTCTCCATTCCATCAATGAAATACCCATCATACTTCTAACAAGCAATATAGATCGTTATCAGGCTATTTGATCAGGAACTACACTGGTCGCAAATCCCATAATCCCCATTTCTCCAGTCACAGCCACATATAAGTGGTCGACTTATGGATCCTATTTTGAAGCCTATCCAGCCAGTATCCAGTTCACAAAACTACAGTCACTGTTGTATCATTGGTCGAACAATGTCACATGATGTTACTGAATGACATCGGTGTAATGACACAACTAAAAGAAGTCTGTGTTCTTTTCAATGAATATATTTGCTCAATTTGTGGCAAAAAATGTTACTGCTAATCATGCTAGTGTACTTTGATATCAAATTGATAAATCTCGACTTGAGTAGGAATTGCTTGGCCCTCCTGATAAATTTGATATCAACGACACTAGCCTGGCATTCTCTATTGTCGTTCCACATTGAACTGTTTTGACACTGGTATCACCGTCAGCCTCGGCTCGGATAGGTAGGAATTCCTTTGATAAACTTGATATCATCAACATTGGCAAGCTGATGGTTTCATACGCATTTCCTAGCCTTGCCTGATAAACCTGACATCAAAGGCACGAGCCTGGTATGCTCTATTGTCATTCCACAAGACATTGTTTTGATACTGTTAACCCTTTCAAAACTACAACCATCTATAGCCGTGTTTGCAAACAGTGTAGATCCAGGTGAGCTGGCTCGTGACGAGCCATCTCATCTGGATCTACACTGTATGCAAGTAATTTCCATATTTTTAAGAAAACAAACACCCCCATTTCATAAATGAACTAATCTGAAAATCATTTTGTGACAATTGGATTGGTCGTAAAAATCAACATATCAAAATCCATTCCAGTTATTTAGGGGTGAAAGAGTTAATAAATAAAATGTTTATTATACCCCGGCATATGAAGTATGTCTAAGAGTATATAGTTTTTATAAGTCTGTCCGTCCGACGTTTTTAAATATCTGTCCAGGCGGCGGCCGGGCGTATCCGTGAGCCCCTACTCACTTTCTTTAGGACTCTATGTTTCCCGCTGCAGGTTGACGTATGAGAAGGCGGTGGTGGAACGCGAGGACGAGTTGGAGGGCAACACAGAGAGGTTGAAAGCCATGAAACAGGCCCGGTAAGTGACCCAAATTATAGGGGGAAATCCATCTATATGTAAATGTTTTGACAATAGTATTAATGTCCATGTCGTGACATAGAAAGACTCAACGTCATGAAACAGGCCCGGTAACTTACGTGTTCTTAATCCTTTCAACACCATAATTTGTCAGATAAGTCGGGTTTGAAACTATGAATATTTCGCTCTAATGATCAATAGAATTAGTGATACAAGCATCCCCATTATAAATTCTCAATACCATGCTACTTATTATAGGAATGAATGGCCTTTTTGTGGAATTTATCAGGGTATAAACTTGGAAAAATTGCGGGAATACTGGACGAAGGCCGGAAGGCCTCGTCCAGTATTCCCGCGACTTTTCCAAGTTTATATCCCCGATAAATTCCACAAAAAGGCCATTCATTCCTTATAATTCCAGCATTTGAAATAAATTCATCAAGAAAATGTGTTTATTTTCCGTTTTCTTAAGAATTATTTTAACTGCGCCTCACGAAAGTAGTTCGGCGTGGGAGTTTACTGGGATATAAATTTTGGACAGAGACTTGCTACGGGCCAATCAAATGTTACGGAATTGTGTAAATATTTTTGTGCTGGAATTATTACTTTAATATGGACTAAGCTGAATATATTGCACACACAAAAGAAAATTGTTAAAAAAAATGCTGCATTTTCCTAGGAGTACGGCGTCACGACAAAGATCAATGAAAAGACAAACGGGAGAAATGGGGTTTATTGGTTTTACGACCAGTGTAGATCCGGATCAGCCTGTCATCCGTACAGTTTGATCAGGATCTGCACTGTTCGCCATTCGATCGATGAAGCATCCGTCATGCTTCTAATACGATATATAGCTCGCAATCAGGCAGGAGGACTGTTCTATTTGATCAGGTGCTACACTAGTCACAAATCCCCCATAAGCCACATTACTCCAGCAGTCACAGCCACATATATATTGGATCCATTACATACAGACCAGTGTCACACGAGATGGTCCAGCAGGCGAGACAATAACTCCTGTTTACTCAAATTTTCGTTACCTCAAAATATGTTCATCAATCGCCTGGACTTTGAGTAAACGAGTGTAGACTGTATACTGTATACACATACATGTCTCCAGTCACGGCTACATATATATTGGATCCATCCATTACAGGCAAGTGTCGCACGAGATGGCCCAGCAGGTGAGACAGCAGCTGCAGGCGGCCAACTCCCAACACAAGCGCGACATCGACGGCCTCAAGAAACAGATCTCTGAGGTCAAGAAAGGATCACAGCAGCACCAGGACATGGTAACTTCTTCTACATTAACCCTTCAACCCTTTAGCCTCTATAACAGTGTTTGCAAACAGTGTAGATCCAGATGAGCCGGCTCGTGACGAGCCGGCTCATCAGGATCTGCACTATTTGCAAGTTATTTTCATTTTAAAAAAAAATTACCCCCTTTTCATAAATGGACTAGTCTGATAATCATTTTGTGATGAATGATTGGTAGGAAAATTAACATATCAAAATGCATTCTAGTTATTTAAGGGTGAATGGGTTAACTCGTGATCTAGGGGATATGGCATTGGACTTCCTTACCGGAGGTCGTCAGTTCAATCCTCACCCTAGGTGTGAAAAATACTTACATAGTATTTCCATCTCACTGGTCTGTCAGATGAGACTTTAAACTGTAGTCCCGTCTCTATATGACCTTAGCTGTTGATTCTTCTGGTGTATATCACATATAAACCAGCTTAAAGTTTATATTTGGGTATTATTATACCCCCGGCATACGAAGTATGTCGAGGGGTATATATAGTTTTCGTAATTCCGTTTGTCCGTCCGTCAGCGTTAAAATTTTATTTGTCGGCCCAGGCAGCGGCTGGGGGTATACGTGAACCACTGCTCACTTTGTCTACTCTTCCATTCCATGGACAGTATTACGTTGTAGAGGCGTTAGATATATGATGTGATGTGCACCAGAAGAAGCAATATTGATTCTTCTGGTGAATATCACATATACACCAGCTAAAAGTCAGTATTTATATATTATCGTCCGTGCTTTCATTCTGTAGCCAACATTTTGTATGTTGTAGATCGCTAAGATGCATGACTTACACTTCATATGCTGCATTATCTTCATATTTGCTTTTATTCTATAGCCAAAACATTTTCACTTAGATGCGGGAGATAGAGCACCAGAACTCGCAGCTCCAGATGATCGTCAACCAACAGAAGGCCGTACTGGAGAATGGAGTGGAGGAGAAACGCAAACTCAAGGAGGAGGTATTGCTGGCTCACTTCGGGGTTTTGTTTATTTGACTATAATTGCAAACCCTGAGAAAGAAAGTTTGGGGTACATAGATGGTTGTCCGAGATTTGCGTTGAAGTCTTCAGCTACTTACTATCTTGTATTGTCAGTCATATGAGCTAGAAACTTCATATACTTATTTTTCATCATCATATTTTCATTCCAGGCATGAATCAAATGTCTCGCCGTGCTCCATTGTACATCCGTCAGTTTAACTGATTTCTTGTAAGGCTGTTTGGCCGCTGTTTGTGATAATGGCCGCCAAAATAAATAGTGAGGAGCCGTAGTCAGAACTTGTGAAGAAGACGATTGTTAATATTTCAATAATTGGTTGAACATCATTTATAATTTGACAATTAAGAAAGTATTTGCGTTGTATTATTACATCACAAATATTAGTGAGACTCCACAAAGCATTACTAATTAGTAATTGGACTGGTCCTGCTTTTAACTCTTTGAATGCTGGGAAATGTTTGGGCTATAAATAGTTCAAAAATAGCAAACGACAAGACATTATATTTTCTTTCTTTTATTCTTCCCTGTAAATATCATGATTATGCCTTGCAATTTCATTAGAATTGAGTCCGGAGGACGCAATTCTAATGAAATTTCAAGACATATTTACAGAGAGAAAAATTTATCGATGTTATTTTCACTGCTAGTATGCAAAAGATGGGGCCAGTGGCTCGTTTCCTAGATTTTAATCCTAGATTGAACCCTGCTATTTTGTGTTTTGTAGGTGAGTTCCCTGCTCACTGAGAACCAGGAAGTGCGCAAGAAGAACATCAAGGTTCGACAACAGCTGGAGGAGGCTGTGGATAAGTTGGAGCTGATCTTTGGCGAGAAAATTGATCTCGAGAACTTCACCGAGGCCTTACAGGTAGGAAACTCCAATACAATGTGATGTATTGTAATGGTTTACGACAATTTGTGGTTTAGAACACACCTGTACCACACCTGCAGAAAATGTGTTTCGTGATCTGTACAGCTTTAATGTATTAGTCCGTAGTGTTACGTATGACAATATGCGTTCGTCGGATTTCTTTTGAGATTAGGTAAACTATACATTTTTCGAAAGGAAATTTATCGAGGAATTCATAAATACATGTTGCGATTTGCGCAAAACACGGGAAAGACCGCCATTTTGCATTTCAAAATGGCCACCAAATTATGTTCGATTTTGTTATATATCCAAACATTGTTCGCAGTTTCGCAGATTTTGAAGGCGCAGTTACGCTATATTTGTATTGTATCTGTGTTCTAATTTCAACTTCTAACGCTGGATACCATAAATACTTAACAACGGCTGACATTTCAAGAATAATGCTTATTTTATCAATCTGATCAGGGAGGGCATACACTATTCGTCATTCTAGATCAACAAGGAAGCTTCCGTGTCACGTGAACCAGTTTCACCGTCTATTGATATTTTAACAACGCCATGATTTAAATTCAAATGCCTTGATCATTTAACAACGCCCTGGATGTAATGCAAATTTGTTAGTGACGTCAAAACGAAGCTCCCCAATGTGCATTTAAATCATGGCGTTGTTAAGCATTGCAGTGGTTTAACGCTTGTTAATCGAAAGTCGCATGTCGCGAGTTACGTAGACGTTACAGCTACTGAATCCGCATAATCTATCGAAATATTGTGATATTGGCCGCTACTAGTATTTGTCTGTATTGTAATTCACTGTTCGTAGATCTAGGTATAAAGGGAAATGTCTGAACCCCCAGCCGAAGCATGCTTGATCGATGCGATCGAATCATCAACAAATTGGCAGTTGTGTATTGTGTGTCAAGGAGACGCTGCCAAGAAAGGACCCTTGGTTAGTCAACCACAGCCGCAGTCCTATGAACGGATACTTGTTGCCATACAAGAACGGGCACAGCTTCAAGATGGCGATTTCGTACAAATTGACCATAGACTCAAAGGCAACACAAGTTCCAGTCTGCAAAGACAGGGGGCTATTTGGCATCGTATGTGCTACGCTGATACAACACATACTCAGAAAATAGAGGCACTCAGGGAACGTCATGCATACAGGGTCTCTACCGGTGTGTTTAATGTCAAACAGAAAGGTTTGAAACGCAATAGGAGCGACATGAATGATGTTCCGTCGTCTGCAACCACGTACACACGATCACAAACAGTGCCACTTGACAAAAACAAATGTTTCTTCTGTCAAAAAAGTGAGGAAGATAAATTATTCAAAGTCGGCACAATAAATGCAGGTCAAAAATTGCGACGTGCAGTTGAAGTGTCAGGAAACCCGGAAATGTGTACATGACTAAGTACAGCTATATCTGCAGGTGATGCACATGCTATTGATGTAAGGTACCACAAGAACTGCTGGAATGTGAATGTGTACCATGTGATAAGTCATGCTAACAGTGGTTCTACTCGACAACAACATAATAATTCATGGCAAAATGCATATCTGATTGAGTTAATTAACTTAATTGACGTACGAACAAAAGCAAAAGAGATCATATCGATAGAAGATATTGAAACCACATACTTGAATTCCTTAGGCGATGTGAAAGAAATCGACAAGCACACTCCTTCATATAATAGAAAATGGCTCAAATCTACTATTATGCATGCGTTACCCCATTTGAAATCAGTTCTTCAAAAAGACAGGCGAAAGTCTGCAGTTCTGTATTCCCCGGATGCATGTGATCAGGACTTGGTGAACATTGCTCTGGCAACTGAGAGCGAAAGTCAGAACCATATGAATGATATCTACTGTGCAGCGAAATGTGTTCGAAAGGCTATATCTGGGTTCACTAACAGTGTCGTTGATGAAAGCATCCCAGTGACTAGCACACCTGAGGATGTTCCAGCAGAGCTGTATTCACTGATCCGATGGATTATGGTAGGTACACTCAACGAACTAGAAACTGTTACCAGGACGCGTGTCGTTGAAAGAACTGTCATCACGGTATGTCAAAATATTATGTATGGCTTTAAAACTGACAGGCAGGTGCAATATAAACCTACCAAAGAGGACACAACATTCAAAAAGAGTCCATGTCGCGAAAATTCGCAAGTTCTCGGATTGGGATTGGCTATCCGCCATAAGACCAGAAGCAAAAAGGTTATTGATCTTCTAAATGCAAATAACTTGTGCATGCCACATAGCCGTGTACTCTGTCTTGAGACGTCTCTTGCTAACGCGGTAGTTGAAAACATGAAACGATTCGATGGGTTATATGTACCGCCATTCATTAAGAAGGGTACATTCGTGTATTTTGCAGTCGACAATGCTGACTTTCTAGAAGACACGCCAGATGGCAAAGGTACTACATGGTACAATAACTGTCATGTACCAAAAGGACAATGTCCAGGGCGATGCAGTGGCGCCTCCTCTGTGCATAACGGACACAAGTAGCAATAGGGTGACACCGTACCACACGGCAATCGTGCCATGCAGTAAACCAAAACCACCACCCTCCTCATCAGAAGAAGAAAGTAACACATTCAAAGTTAGTGAAAGGGGTATTGATGAGAAATACAAATATGGACAGATGGCCTGGATTATGGCTTTACGTTGCATCTAGACAACACAAGACAGACGAAGATGCACAAGGGAATGCTGAAGTCAAGCAATCCATGATTCCCGGATGGGCTGGTTACTACTCCTTGGTATCTGAAGCTCGACCAGTGACACGGATAGGGGCGTTGCCTCTGTTACCTGAAGTAGCTCACGAATGGTCAACGCTAACGACAGTGTTATCACAGACCTGCTCTCTTAACAGACTAGTTTCTGGACAGAACCATCCAACTGTCATCTCATGTGACATGGCACTCTATGAGAAGGTAGTGAAGATAATTGATTCACGACCGGATCTAAAGAAACAAGTTGTGCCACGGCTAGGTGAATTGCACGTAGTCATGGCAGCTCTCAGAGCCCTAGGGACATCAATTGAAAATTCGGGAATAGATGTAGCTTGGCTGGAAGCAGATGTGTACGGTCCAGCAACAATGAGGCAGATTTTGAACTGTACCAACTACAAGCGGTCGCTTTCTGCTCATGTGTACACATACGCAGCTCTCTACGAAATGGCACTTGAGGAATTCTTTAAGGAAAACCCCCAAATTGACAGAGTATGTGCAGGTTCCGCAAAGGCAATTGAAGTAGCATGCACTGTTACTGATAAAAGCGAGCGAGCACAGAAAGTGAAAGAGGCAGATATTACCATGAAAGATGTATTAAGAAACCACCAAATACGAGAGCAGTTTGAAGCCTGGGAGGAGAAAAAGTCATAAAATGCCATGTTCAAGGCAATGATGAATTATCTTCATCGGGTGGAAGTAATTCTACATTTCATAGAAGCATCCAGGAATGCAGATCTTCAGCTCCACCTTGAAGCCGGGGAAAAGCTCAATAGTATGTTTTTCGCAATGGACCGAATGAAGTATAAACGATTGTGGCCAAGATATCTATCTGATATGCAGAAGTTGAAGACAGAACATCCAAATACTTGGAATGAACTGCAATGGACCGAATGAAGTATAAACGATTGTGGCCAAGATATCTATCTGATATGCAGAAGTTGAAGACAGAACATCCAAATACTTGAATGAACTGCAATGGACCGAATGAAGTATAAACGATTGTGGCCAAGATATCTATCTGATATGCAGAAGTTGAAGACAGAACATCCAAATACTTGGAATGAACTGCAATGGACCGAATGAAGTATAAACGATTGTGGCCAAGATATCTATCTGATATGCAGAAGTTGAAGACAGAACATCCAAATACTTGGAATGAACTCGAAGCAGGGAACATCTCTGTCACAAAGAAGGATGACATCCCATTTGTGTCAATTGGTGCTGATCATGCCCTCGAACAGGTCAATAAACAGATAAAGGATCCATCAGCACTAATAGGCATTTCGAACAACGCAAATGCAAGACAGCGATTTTTTCTGGCTGCCCCCGAGCTGAGCTGTCTTTCATCGGAGTATACGAATCAGTTTCTGCGCAAGTCAGGAGCTGTCCGAGAACACCATGCATTGCAACCGAGTAAAGTCCAACGTGAACACATTGTAATAGACAAGATCAAGGCAGCAATTACATCTCACACAAATCCATTCACTGCAGATGGCGATTCACTGTATCATCTAATAAATCATGCTTATGTTCCACAGGAGTATGTCCCCCAGATATTGAATATTGATGCAACTGGACAAAAAATGTATGAGAGTTACGTTGCCGAGCGTATTGCTGGGAATATCAGTGTATGGGCACCACTCAAACGGGCAAATAACAAAATGTACACGTCGGGTAACAGGACACAGACCGTCAAAGTCAGAGATGCATCAATTGACCTTAAAGAAACCAAAAATCTGTACGGGCGCCTCATGGTACTAGCGAAGTCAAACAGGGATGTTGACATGAAATGCGCTATTGGTGAACATGAGTTTACTCTCACGCCAAGATCACTGTTTTCGCCAAATGGAGCAGTACTCACTTGCAATGACAAATCTAAATTGATTAATGCTCTTCAGCAGACGGCTGCTGCTGCCACACCGGAGCCTACAGAATCAGCACAGATACCACGTTCCCAAACGACACTTGGCGATGAAGTAATGGACCATGACACTAGCCGAAAGATTGCCATTTTTGATGCAATGGTAATTGTGCAAAGACTAGAAAAGTGTTCAGCAGCAATAATGACAGTTAAAGATCTCGGTGACTGTTTCATTAAAGCGATCATGCAGGAAGCAGCCGATTTTAATGAAATCATTGTAGTTTTTGACACCTACACGAAACACTCCGTAAAGGCTGCAGTCAGGGAATTGAGGAACAAAGGTCAGGTACCTGTACGGTATCAAGTTAAAGATGACACAAAATTGACACACATCACATTGAAACGATTCCTGTCCCATTACAAGACTAAAGCGGACCTGACGACATACTTGGCACAAAAACTCAGTGATTACAGCACAGAAAGAGAGAAAGTTGTCATTGTCTCTGCAGATGGCCGTACTAAATGCAACAGCGACATTTCATTTGAAGCCAACAATCACGAAGAAGCAGACACATTGATAATTTACCATGCAGTGTTGTCTAAAAGGCGAAACCCATCAAATTCCCACTTAATGGTATTTTCACCTGACACCGACGTACTTGTTCTGCTAGTAGCAAATTATCAGCTCTTACACAATGTAACATGTATATCGATGGTTTCAGGTGTCATTGACATCAAATCCATATGGTCACAGCTTGGTGAAAGAAAGGTAAAGGCATTGCTGGGGCTCCACGCCTTCTCTGGCGCAGACAATATAGGGCGATTTTCCAGGGTGGGAAAGTTGAAATGGTTTAAACAATATCAAAGTCAGAACGACGAGGTTCTGTGCGCATTTCAGATGCTACTTGACAGTGATATTATATCAGATCATACATTTGACATGATGGCTCAGTTTGTTTGCAGAGTCTATCAACCGAAAGGCATCAACATCACTCAGATTCCCGAGCTTAGATGGCACCTATTCTGCAAAACTATGGCGGAAAGTGAAAAGCTACCCCTACACTCGGTACACTAAAGCAGCATGTGAACAGGGTCCATGTACAGGCCAGGATATGGGGACAAGCTACTGTTGCACAACAAGTACAGATTTCCCCAGTGGGCCATGGGTATTATGAGGACGATAATGGTTGTATGCATCCACATATATCAGATGTGTCACCAGCACCCACCGCAATTGTTGAGATGGTCAGATGCCAGTGCAAGACTAATTGCAAAACACAGCGCTGTTCATGCAAGCACAACGCTTTATCATGTACATACCTCTGCCGATGTAGTTCTGACTGTGAGAATGATGAGGATACGCATGTTGAAAATTGTATTCTGGCGGATGACAGCGATTCTGATTAAGAAATTTCACAACTGCCATGTCATTTAAACGTGTGTTACATAACGTTACACATGTGTAGTATACGCCGCGAGCACATTTATTGATGATTTGGCGGCCATTTTCATTTTGTAACATGTTAATCACTTTTCTACATCATGTGTTACTTCTTACATATTGACTCAATCCTAGTAATCGGATAATGTCGTGGTTTTACATGTAACCAAAGCCAGCGTCTCAGAAACTTGCAGATACAAAGCACAAACGGATACAATCTGGCAGCCATTTTGAATTGCAGCCTATAAGTATGTATCGTGTTTTCACTATCCTAGACATACATAGTTTAACTTTCACCTTCTCCTTCATTCTAAAAGTTTAGACATCAATAAATCCGCCACAGAAATACATTTACGATTAACCATCACAATACCCCATTTTTTTTTGTAATTTGGTGGCCATCTTGAAAATGTTGTTTATGCTAGGTGTTATTCTGCACTATAGCGATACCTGCCGTAATTATACAATACCTACAATGGTAATATATCGTAGTTTCATGGTTAAATCAATATTACGTGCAAAGAGATGTGGAAATATAGCAAAGCAATATGAAAACGTTGGCGGCCATTTTGAATCGCAAAATAGAGGTCAAAGATGGGTTTTGCGCAAATCGCAACATCGATTTTTAGACTTCTCGTTCAATTTCCTTTCAAAATATGTATAGAGCAACAAATCTCAAACAAAATCCGACGAAACTACACAACGGTACGGACTATATGGTGCTGTGCTTATGTAATAAATAAAACCATACATTTGTGTTTATTTAATGTGAATTTATTAACCCTTTCACCCCGAAGTAACTGGAATGGATTTTGATATGTTAATGTTCCAACCAATCCAATCATCACAAAATGATTTTCAGACTAGTCCATTTATGAAAAGGGGTGATTTGTTCTTAAAAAAAAATATGAAAAGTACTTGCAAAAAGGGCATATCCTGATGAGACGGCTCATGACGAGCCGGCTCATCAGGATCTACACTTTATTGTCAATACCACTGT
This sequence comes from Conchocele bisecta, assembly GCA_029237695.1. Taxonomy (NCBI): domain Eukaryota; kingdom Metazoa; phylum Mollusca; class Bivalvia; order Lucinida; family Thyasiridae; genus Conchocele; species Conchocele bisecta. The sequence goes on from CM055277.1 coordinate 59,969,708, forward strand.
ACAGGCCTGTAGTGTTGACAGGGTTAAAGAAAGCCTTTAAACTAATAGATATGCAAGTTTCCGATTGACAAAATACTGGTACTTTGACATTTGGCATGGTAAATTTAACCCCGTTAACCCGGCCTGAAATGACATTGGCTGTTGACAGGCCATTAAATAAATAGACATTTGTGACTCGTGTATTGCTGACTGACCATGTTGTCCCCATCAGGGTCTACATTTCCTGGAGAAGTACCGCTTTGAGAGCACGATCGGTCAGCAGATGAAACTCATCGATTACCTCCAGGAGTTGTGGCAGGACAGCGTCGCCAAGAAGAAAAAGGTATGTTACAGTATGATAACTGGTTGTTAATGGAGAAATGGAGCTTATGGGTTTTGCGACCAGTGAAGGATGGGTTGTGGCTTTGAGGTTACAATACGGGACTTTAATACCAGGGTTTGTTGGTTCAAGCCTCGCCTTAGGTATCTATGGTACTTACGCAGTATATCCATCCCGCTCGTCTTTTTCCCGTCCCTAAATGAACATAGCTGTTGCTGGGACATTAAACCAATTTGCTTTTTTTGCGACCAGTGTAGATGCAGATCAGGATCTGCACTGTTCGCTGTTTTATCAATGAAGCACCCGTCATGCTTCTAACGAGCAATCTAGATTGTTATCAGGTAATCAGGCGCTACACTGGTCACACTTACCATAAGCACCATTTCTCCAGTCCACATACGTGAAAACCTTTTATGCCGCCACCAATTTAATGGGGCGGGATTATGTTTTACTGTTGTCTATCTGTGTGTCTATTGAACCTTATCCCGTCAACACAGTGCGTATGTGCCGTGAAACACGGTGCCGTGAAACATTTTTGATATCCAGTCAATACAATTTTTGCATTTTACAGCCATTTGTAGGTGTTGACGGGATAAATAGAATAGTAGGTTAGTACCGCGAATGGGGAAAAATATCTGGCGCGGCTCGGAAACGGAATGTGCTCGGCAGAGCCTCGCCCATCCCGTTTTCTAAGCCTTGCCAGATATTTTTTCCCATTCACGGCACTAACCTACTATTCTCTATCTATTTTCCTTATTTCTGAACCAAAGTATATGTTGTGACCACTCATTTGAACCGTCTCGCCAAGACGGTTCAAATGAGTGGTCACAATGTATACTTCTGATGAGAAATAAAGAAATTCTTGAGCCTTGCCGGATATTTTTTCCCATTCACGGCACTAACCTACTATTCTCTATAAGTATTTATTCTTATATCCCACTACTTTCGGTTTCACAAAACCTGTCCAAATTTTGCGGCTATAATGCTATATAAACAATGCAAAAACAATATTTTTTTGGATAATGTTAAATTTTATCGAATGAGTAATTTTTTTATTTTGTGAAATTTGGTCCAATATTGATTTTATTGCGAAAAAAACAATTTCCCAGCAAAGCGAATTTTTCTAATTTCAGAAATAATGGTCCGATTTTCAAAAAATTAAATTATACTCCTCGCACAGCTCCTCCACCTCCTTTTCCATCAATTTTTCGTAATGAAATCAATAGTTAACCAAATTTCAGGAAATAATAGAAGGCTCATTCTTAAATTTTGATAAAATTTTATATTATTGAAAAAAATATTGTTTTTGCATTGTTTATATGGCAGGTTTCGTGAAACAGACAGTGGTTATACAGCTTTCATTGATAAATGCTGCGAGTGGGGGCACGTATCTTGTCTTAAATACACCCACATCATTGTAGTTTGGGATGTAGTACTGAAAATATAATGAAACTTGCATGTAGGTGTTTCACAGAAACGTTTGTGTCTGACACAGAGCTCCAGATAACACCGTATTTTACACATTTCATTTAGCTGAATAAGCATGGATTTTCAAAGGTGGAGTGCAAAATACTCACAACAATTTAAAAATACTCAAAATAAGGAAGGAGTAAAATTACTCTTGAAAACACTTCACTGTGGATGAAATGGTTGGTATATGACGTCTGCCCTGATCAGCCTGTCCTTCCTTGTCTGATCAGGGTCTGCAGGATTTCCAACATGTCACGTGTCGGCCACGGAACCCTCTGGTTTTAACATTAATGTTGTTTCCCGTATCATTTATGCAGTACACCATCTTTTATAACGTTATAGCGTCATGATGCTCATGCAACGACGTCATGACGTTAGGAATAAAACATAAACATTGTGAAATCTAAAATGGATGCTACGTATCGTATACATTAGACACGAATTCCTTGATAAAGGCCTTGTGCCAAAACGTTGGAAGAGCGGGTTCTTGGTTACTGAACAATTGTTCCAACGTAAAGTAATAATGCGGCTAGCTGGTGAAAACTAAAATGGGCATTGGATCAGCGAGTATAGCACTCTTTAGACACAAAGCTTATCTGGAGTTCTGTATGATTAGTGAGTATGTTGTCTCTACTGCATGGCTCAATGTGATGTTCATGATCTGCATGCCTTTCCTCCTATACTGACCATTTTTGTCGCGCCCGCTTGCGGAAAGCGCGATATAGTCGGCACTTTGGCGTATGTACGTACGTGTGTCCGGTTAAAGTTTTTTGGTTAAAGTTTTTTGGTTTGAAAAGTTTTTTGGTTAAAGTTTTTTGTTATACTATATCTCTTTTTTTAGTGTCCATGCCTCGCCCCAAGGCGCGACATGCAGGCCGCGGCCATCTAGTGTACTAATGGGGGCCATTTCACTAAACTTTGTACGACTAAAATGTTTGTAAGTCCAAATTGATGGATTTACATTTATTGAATAATAATAATAAATGTAAATCCAATAATTATTTACAAGGAAACATTGTTAATGTGAAATATACAGAGTATCATAATTTTAGCATTTTAGTCGTACAAAGTTTAGTGAAACGGCCCCCTGGTTTATGAAGTGAACCAAGGCGTATATAGTTTTCGCCTTTCCGTCTGGTGATCCATCTGTACATAACACGAAAAAACGTTGACATTTCAAAATTTATGTGAAAGTTTCTGTTGGTCCAGGCGGTGGCCGGGCGCCATAAATTGGTCCGTGATCCTCTGTTTACTTGTCTCCCTCTTCATTATGTTTGTTTCACCCACTTTAATAGAAAGTAAGACATAATTTGTCTGATCTTTACCAAACTTCATCAGTAGCTTCCTCACATTAATGGTTAACCACCCTGTGCCATCAGTGGGTTGATTCAAAAAGTAATTTGGAATGCTTTTTTGGAAACCCAACAAGTCCTGTATGCCATTATTTTACCAATTTTCTTTGTATCAATAGTATTTTCCTCTTCTGCATGATTTTGTGTCATTAACCCTTACTACGCTGAATTAAATTTTATCGTCTGCTGGAAATGTTTTATTTTCAATATTTCTCGACAAAAACCTGGTTTTGACAGCACATGAGAATCGTCTCCAGTGGAGACGATTCTCATGTGCTGTCAAAACCAGGTTTTCGTTAAGAATTAAAGCAAAAATTAAAAAACAGCAGACGTCAATTTCCGTCAACAGCGTAGGAAGGGTTAATTAATATCATAATAATTTTTATTTTTGTCTCGACTGCACTTTACATGTTAACAATTCTATCACTATCAGCATGTACACGAGGGCTGAAATTATTGGAAGATAAATTAGGCCATGAACAAAGTACTTTGATTCTCAGACACAGGGTTTGTGGAATGTGACTCGGGTGGGTGGATTTTTATTTACTTATAGACCGCTATAAAAAAAATTTTGTCGTCTGCTGTTTATTTTCTATTTTCCATTTTTATCATCAAGTTGCCAGATGCATATATGTTCTATAAAGTTATTATGACCTCACTAGACATGAAAACATGTTTGTCAAGCATGATTGAATTTAACATTTTTGCATGGTAGTGTTTTTTATTGATCATGTGGCGGAATTTACAGTACGATTTTATTTCGCCATCATGACGATAAAATGCTTGACGCGCAGGGATTATTCTGACGTGGCAAGAGAACCAAAGTACTGTTTTTATGGCCTTATTTTTAGAATATTTACCATTCCAATAATCAATATTTTATAAATGGTTTTATATCACTCATCAATATATGCCACTCACTGTTTGTGTTCTTGTAATAATAACATTTACTGTTTACTATGAATGACCATGTGAATTTTTAGGGTTCCACTTCCTCTAAGGACCAGGTATGATTTATAATAGTTTAACCGCGTGCTTATATTATGTATACTGTTGTCAAACTGTCTTAAGCAGTCACTTGATGGAAAAACTAAATGTGGACATCTATAAGAATTTCCTGAGAATTAGAGGCTAGTAATTGAGTAAGCGGGCCGCTGCTTAAAACAGTTTGACTGTCTGCACTATAGAGGCTATTGATTGAGTACAGATAGCTGCTTAAAACAGTTCAACACTGTGTGATAGAGGCTATTTATTGAGTATACAGATTGCTGCTTAAAACAGTTCAACACTGTGTGATAGAGGCTATTTATTGAGTATACAGATTGCTGCTTAAAACAGTTCAACACTGTGATAGAGGCTATTTATTGAGTATACAGATTGCTGCTTAAAACAGTTCAACACTGTGTGATAGAGGCTATTTATTGAGTATACAGATTGCTGCTTAAAACAGTTCAACACTGTGTGGATAGAGGCTATTTATTGAGTATACAGATTGCTGCTTAAAACAGTTCAACACTGTGTGGTAGAGGCTATTTATTGAGTATACAGATTGCTGCTTAAAACAGTTCAACACTGTGATAGAGGCTATTTATTGAGTATAGAGAGCTACAGTTCTAACACTGTTTTGATAGAGGCTATTTATTGAGTATACAGATTGCTGCTTTAAAACAGTTTCAACACTGTGTAGAGGCATTTATTGATGTATACAGATTGCTGCTGTTAGATGGCGTTAGCTGTGGATTTAGAGTATATTGAGTATAGGCTGATTGCTGCTTAAAACAGTTAACACTTTGTGTGATAGAGCTATTTATTGAGTATACAGATTGCTGCTATTCAGTTCAACACTGTGATAGAGGCTTTATTGTATGAGCATATATAGAGGTATTGAGAGATTGCTGCTTAAAACAGTTAACACTGTGGTGATAGAGGCTATTTATGAGTATACAGATTGATGCTTAAAACAGTTCAACACTGGTGTGGTATGAGGCTATTTATTGAGTATACAGTTTGCTGTTTTAAACAGTTCAACATTGTGTGGTAGAGGATATAGAGTATACAGATTGCTGCTTAAAAACAAGTTCAACACTGTGTGATAGAGGCTATTTATTGAGTATACAGATTGCTGCTTAAAACAGTTCAACACTGTGATAGAGGCTATTTATTGAGTATACAGATTGCTGCTTAAAACAGTTCAACTGTTGTAGAGAGGCTATTTAATTGAGTATACAGATGCAAGCTTAAAACAGTTCAACACGGTGTGGATAGAGGCTATTTACTTGAGAAACAGAATTGCTGCTTAAAACATTTCAACACTGTAGAGAGGCTATTTATTGATATACAGATTGCTGCTAAAACAGTTTCAACACTGTGAAAGAGGCTATTTATGAGTATACAGATTGCTGCTTAAAACAGTTTTCAACACTGTGTGATAGAGGCTTTTTTTTTAAAAATTTCTTGAGTATACAGATTGCCTGCTTAAAAAACATTTCAAACACTGTGATTAGAGGGCTTTTTTTTGAGTATACAGATTGCTGTTTTAAAACATTCCAACACTGGTATGGTAGAGGCTTATTTAATTGGAGTATACAAGTTTGCTGCTTAAAACAGTTCAACTGGTTTATTGGTTTAGTGGCTATTTATTGAGTATTACAGATTGCTGCTTAAAACAGTTCAACACTGTATGGTAGAGGCTTTTATTTGATTATACCGATTGCTGCCTTTTAAAAAACGTTTCAACTGTGGTTAGAGGCGATTTATTGAGTATACAGATAGCTCTTTTAAAACAACACCCTGTAATGGTAGAGGCTTATTTATGGAGTTATTCTGTTCCTGCTGCTTTAAAACAGTTTTTCAACACTGTGGTGGTAGAGGTTATTTAATTGGAGTATACAGATTGCTGCTTAAAAAACAGTTCAACACTGTGTGGTAGAGGCTATTTATTGGTATACAGATTGTGCTTAAAACATTCAACACACTGTGGAAGAGGTATTTATTGAGAATACAGATTGCTGCTTAAAACAGTTTTCCAACACTGTGTGGGTAGAGGCTATTTTATTGAGTAACAGAATTGCTGCTTTAAAAACATTTCAAACACGTGTGGTTAAAGGAGGATTATTTATTGAAAGTATTAGATTGCTGTTAAAACGTTTCAACCAACTTTGATAGAGGCTATTTTATTGAGTATACAGATAGCTGCTTAAAACATTTCAACCACGGTGGTGAGGCTTTATTTATTGAGTATACAGTTGCTGCTTTTAAAACAGTTCAACACGGTGTGGTAAGAGGCTATTTATTGAGTTACAGTTTGCTGCTTTAAAAACAGTTCAAACTGTGTGGTTAGAGGATTTTAAGAGTATACGATTGCTTGCTTAAAACCGTTCAACACTGTGTGGAAGGCAATTTTATTGAGTTACAGATTTGCTGCTTAAAAACAGTTCAACACTGTGGATTTAGAGACCACACACGCTTCACCCTTCAACCACGTGGAGGTATTACAGAATCGTGCTTAAAAACAGTTCAACACTGTGTGATTAGGAGCTAATTATTGAGTATAAAAATAGCACTTAAAACCATTTTCAACACTGTTTATTGAGGCTGTTTTTTGAATTATACAGATTGCTGCTTAAAACAGTTCAACACTGTGTATAGAGGCTATTTATTGTTTTTGTATACAGATTGCTGCTTAAAACATTCAACACAGTGGATAGAGGCTTAATTTATAAGTATACAATCGATGCTTAAAACAGTTCATCACTGTGTTGGTAGAGGCTAATACTTGAGTATAAGATTGCTGCTTAAAAACAGTTCAACACTGTGTGGTAGAGGCTATTTATTGGAAGTAATACAGATTGCTGCTTTAAAACAGGTTCAACACTGTGAAAAATAGAGGCTATTTTATTTTGAGTATTACAGATTTCGCTGGCATTTTAAAACAGTTCAACAACCTGTTGATAGAGGCTATTTATTGATTATACAGATCGCTGCTTTAAAAACAGTTCAAAACTGTGTGATAGAGGCTATTTAATTGAGGTATACAGATAGCTGCTTTAAAACAGTTCAACACTGTGAATAGGGCTGTTTATTGAGTTACAGGATTGCTGCTTAAAACAGTTCAACACTGTGTGATAGAGGCTATTTATTGAGTATACAGATTGTGCTTAAAACAGTTTCCAACTGTGATAGAGGCTTTTTATTAAAGTATACATTCGCTGCTTTTTAAAACAGTTCAACACTGTGTGATAGAGGCTATTTATTGAGTATACAGATTGCTGCTTAAAACAGTTCAACACTGTGTGATAGAGGCTATTTATTGAGTATACAGATTGCTGCTTAAAACAGTTCAACACTGTGTGATAGAGGCTATTTATTGATTAAACAGATCGCAGTTTAAAACAGGTTGACTGTTTTAGACATGGTGTTTGGCACATGTTCGATATATGTTGGTCACTGGTACAAAGAGTCTTGCTGACTTCATGCTGCTTCAGTGACTGACCTGTGACTATATTGGTTGCAAACGTGGACCTCAGCTTGTAGATAGTGCTATATGTTACACACTGCTATGCCATTTAACCCATTTCATGGTGAGGTTACGCCATTCTGTTTGTGAAAAATCCTAAATATTTTCTTCATGTGTGCTTGGAAGTATGTCGTGACCACCATTTGAACCGTCTCATTGAGACGGTTCAAATGAGTGGTCACAACATATACTTTCATTGGGAAATAACAAAAATAAAAAATAAGATTTAAAAAATTTACACAGGTGTTTCCGAATGTGTTGGATTTAAGTTATTTCTGATGATATATTTCCTTAGAGACAATAACTCTTCTTCGAAACCCACTCAGCATCATTTACCTCATTATTTTTTTTAAGAAGAAATTTGTCTAACATTAAAATCATCAATGTTAATGTTATAGCTCTCGTAGATCACAACTCAATATGTGTAATTACAAGTATATAGTCAACTATCAGTTTGAAATATTACCACATTTACTTATTTCAATATTTGTAAATGCTCATTTCTTTATCGCATTTACAAACATTTCTGGTGAATATATTTCAAAATGATATTTGAATACATATGGCCCGTTTTAAAGATTATCTCCCCTATTAAATTGTTAATACAGCAATAAATTTTCCAATATTTTCATCGAAACAATTTCAGAGCCACTGTCAACTTAATTCTGTACCTGGCCTGAATAGTTTATCAAATTTTTGATGAACATTTAAGAACATTTCATCTTTTTTCTGTAAAAGAAATTAGTCACAAATACGCACGAGAGATAATCTCAGAACCAGGGGGTTCGTTTCACTAAACTTTGTGCGATTAAAATGTTTGTAAGTGCAAAATTATGATAGTCTGTAAATTTCACATTAACAAGGTTTTCTTGTAAATAATTATTGGATTTACATTTATTGAGCATCGGCTGCATATGCAGCCTATGCTCAATAAATGTAAATCCATCAATTGAAATTTCCAGACGATCCTAAATTTGTACTTATGAACATTGTTATCGTACGAAGTTTAGTGAAACGGGCCCCTGGCCGTTATAACCTGTAGATAACAATAATCTCTGGTAAGGGGACACTTATTAATATGCATATCTGTGACTAATGAAATGTGGCTTATGGCAATTGTGACCAGTCTAGCACCTCGGCAGCCACTAAACTCCTGTAGCCCGATAAGGATCCATCCTTTGTTACAGGGCTCCAGATAAGGAATTAGTAATTGAGTATTGTCACTCCATCATTTCTGGAGCAATTGGGTATTTAAAAAATTTAATTGTGTAAAATAGAATCACACTACTGTTTACACATCAGCAGATCACACTTATTGAACAGTTTACTTCTAAATGAAAACACATCTTGGTATTTCATTAGAATTGTCTCCTTGGAGACAATTCTAATGAAATACCAAGATGTGTTTTCATGGAAAAATAAGAAAATATGCTATATTTCTGGTCTGTTTATTGTTTTCTGTAGCAAGATAAAGATTTTGCATTGCTTTTTGATACTCACTACTTCTGATTTCAATTGGGTTTTTGGCAATTTTAATTGGGTATTTACGCAAATACGCAGCTTATCTGGAGCTCTGTTTGTTATGTCAAACCGTGTAAACCCAGACCAGACTGTGCATATACACAGGCTCATCTGGGTTTACACCGGTTGCAAAGGTATTAATTCTCATTTTTCCAGTCACAATCATATACATTTGTAGATAAACATATACTTTTGCGGACATTTACTAATTTGAAATATATGCTTTTTGGTGTATGGTACTTAAAGGTAGATGCCCACTCAGTAGACACAACATGTTTTTTATATCAGAGACATCATCTGATACATTTCTGGCAAAATAAACATTTATTCACTATTACCCCACGTATTGATTGGCATTATTATACATTTTATATCAGACATAAATTTCTACACTGATATCAGGGGCAATAACCGGGTTTCCTTAAAATGTTAACGGATATTACTATTTATTCTCTGTATTTATTTTTTGATGTGCAATGATCATACTTTATAATCTGTCTAAAAAAATGTTCAGGTGACGCATTTAATTAGTATACATAATTAAAAAATATCATGCCTCATTTCATATGAAAATAGCCTGATACCACCGCGAGTCACTATCAGTAAAATAAATATTACTAAATGATTATATCTGTATAGCGGGCACTTGTAAGTATTAGAACTGGTGGAATAGTGACACACTTATGCACTTAATATTTAATTCCTATAAAGAACATGTTATGCCTACTGAGTGGGCATGTACCTTTAAAAAATAATATTCAGGTAAAATGGGTGTGGTTTTGACAATGCTGAACACAGCGCAGCCTGTGCATTCACAATGGCTTCTCTAGCTCCCAGCTGTGTTAGAACATGGCTTGTGAGTATGTGCCTTATAAAATAACTGCAATTCAGATAGACAGTTTGTTTAAATGCTTTGCATGATGGGAAATGAGTGGGCTATAAATAGTTCAAAATAGCAAACAACGTTTCACTGTATTTTCTTTTATATCTCCCTACAAATATCTTGAATATGTCTTTCTGCAGAAGTCACAGCCACACATATGGATTTTTCTCATGCATTGTTTTGTTTGCCGTGAGTATATGCCATGTGATAAAATGACGGTTATTTTAGAGAACCGGACTCCAGCTTTACGTTAATGGTGGTGGTGCAATCGAGCTTTAGTATTATTAGTATCATTTTGTTCACTTGATTTATAATATTATCCCGAGACATTACAAGAAAAAGGGGGCTATATCAAGATATGTCACACCTATGTCTGTCTGTAGATGGGCTGGTCACCTTGTGTATTTAATAAAAATGTGTTCAGCCATTACACCCAGAGTAACTGAAATGCAGTTTGATGCTAGTTTTGAGAATATTCCATTAATTAACCCTTAGACCGCTACTCACAACAATTGTCGTCTGCTGTTGCTTTTATATCTTGCCTCATTTCTCAATAAAAACATGGTTTGACAGCACTTCAGAATCATTTCCAATGGAAATGATTCTGAAGTGCTGTCAAAGCATGTTGTAAATTATTTTAAAGTGCTGTCAAAGCATGGTTTTGATGATAAAAATGGAAAATAGAAAAGAAACAGCAGACAACAACAAAAATAAGGGTCTAAGGGTTAAACAAATATATTTTCTATAAAATAGTGACGATTCAGATGAGACTGGTTACGAGCCGGCTCATCTGAATCTACACTGTTTGCAAACATTGGGATGGCGGTATGTAATGTTCAAGGGGATACAGCATGTGTGTTTCACTTCGGCTAGGCTGATTCTTGTTGACAGGACAATTGAACTGAAGTAAATTTAATCTACAGGTGTTTTGATGATTCTTGGTCACATCAAACGGAAGACAATTTTGTGTCGAGCCGGCTGGATGACAGCTTGACTTAGTGATCAGAATGGCGTCTGCATATGTCTGTGTGTCACTGTCCGTGCAAAATCTTCATTAAGAGTTTTAAATATACATGTATTAATTCCGTGCAACCACTTGACAGATTGTCTTGAAACTTCAATTTATCTGTATTATCCAGCTGTAGCCTACCTTTGTGGATGCCATGTCCATGGTCAAAAAGCTGATATTTGTGTGAATTTTCTTTAGTGCCTTATATCTCTGCAACATCAGGTCTATTATTATTCCCACTTTTTGAGGGGGAAAAATGGGTATATTGCTAGCGTCATGTGATGTCCATCCATATGTCTGTCCGTCACGTTTCTTGCATGACATAAAACATCTGAAATTTAATAGACTCCATATTCTGGTATGTTATATACAACTTGGGTCCATCAGCACTACCAAATGCTTCGCTGGGCTCAAAATATGGACTGCAGTTAGCAGACAACACCGCCTTTTTTGCATTCAAATTTGTTTATTTCATACGACCATGCTTCCAGAGTGGCAAGCTGTTTGGGAAAGGTAAGGACGGTACGGGCAACTTCTATGAGCAGCTGTCCGAGTTCCAGACCAGCCTCGAGCAGGAGCGCAAGAAGAACAACACCCTACAGGAGCAGGTGGACCGACTGAGGAACGACAACTTCCAGCAGGCCAATGATTGTACGTACACAGGGATTCGATTTTCTTTCTTTCATCTCTAAAGTTTATGTTGTTACCACTCATTTGAACCGTCTCGACGAGACGGTTCAAATGAGTGGTAACAACATATACCTTTATGGAGAAATAAAGAAAATAATGAGATTTTTTCAATTATTATTATCTTATTCTGAGACTGAATTGGGTTTTCTCTGGTATTGCTATATAAACTATACAAGGCCTAGCCGACTGAGGAACGACAACTTCCAGCAGGCGAATGATTGTACGTATCGCTCTACAGATAGGCATAATATTGTTAGGTCCATACAGAAATACATAACTCAGGATTGTTTTCACAGCTTGATTGACTAAGGAACGACAACTTCCAACAGACGAATGATTGTACGTATCGCTGTGTAGGTAGCATACTTTATTTCTCGCTGTGACTGGAGAAATGGGGCTTATGCGTTTTTCAACCAGTGTAGATCCAGATCAGCCTGTGCATCCGCACAGTCTGATCAGGATCTGCACTGTTCACCATTCCATCATTGAAACGCCCGTCATGCTTCGAGCAATGAATATAGATCATTATCAGGCTACAAGAGCGTGCTATTTAATCAGTAGCTACACTGGCCACAAATCCCCATTTCTCCAGTAACAGCCACATTTATTCTAACAAACTTTCCCTCAGCATGGGCTATGAAATTTTCTGAAGTTGTTTGATGTTTTAAATGATTACTATTTGGAAATAAAATATTTTACTGAAACTATATGACAGGCTACCATTAGTCGGGGGCTATTAGTAGAATAACTTTGATTACCTGTCGGATAACCTAATATTCTCTATTCATTGCATAAAATGGGTGCTCGCAGTGTACTAACACGGTGTAATAAACTCATATTACACTAGTGTAATAGATATATGCAAATTAGCTCATTACGGAAAACAGGTTTGGTGACCCCAGTACAGATTCAAGGTATGACGATGTGCTTATGCAATAAATAAAATCTAACATTTGTGATGATATAATATGGTATTTATTAAACTCGTTGACTAATTTCATAAGAAACTCGGCATTTCCCGAGTTTCTTATGAAATCATTAAACTCGTTTAATAAAGATCATATGAAGTGATCACTCGTGTAAGATCCTCTATATATCCTCAGTACTGAAGCTGCGGGGTACACTGCGCGAGAAGCAGACAGCCGAGGCCACTGCTATGACTCCCAACATCAAGACGGCCGTGCAGGTGCTGATCCAGTCGCCGTGCAGCCGCCCGAAACCCGCGTCCTCCCTGCACACTCCCAGCACGAAGCGGTCAGCGGCCGTGATGGGCCCACCGCCCGCACCGTCCAGGATGCACCACAAGATCCCGCACAGATTCGTGACGGGGCTGAACACGCGAGCCACCAAGTGTGCCGTGTGTCTTGGTAGTGTGCAATTCGTGAAGCAAGCGGCCAAATGCCAAGGTGTGTAGCTAGTGGAATATGTGAGATGGGCAGTGTCGTGCCTAGGGCTCTGATCCAATTTCAGACTGTTGGCCCCATTTCTCATTATTAGTCAATGGGAGATTCCCACATTTTAAAGGACATGGTCAGGTGGGAAAATATGCCCTTCGGCTGTCTGTAGGCACGACACTGAATGGGTGTTCAGGGCTCCAGATAAGCTGCGTATTTGCGTAAATACCCAATTAAAATTGCCAAAAACCCAATTGAAATCAGTTGTAGTGAGTATCAAACTGAAAAATTTGTGGCTACAGAAAACAATAAACAGACCATAAATATAGCATATTTTCAGATTTTTCCATGAAAACACATCTTGGTATTTCATTAGAATTGTCTCCAAGGAGACAATTCTAATGAAATACCAATATGTGTTTTCATTTAGGAGCAAACTGTTCAATAAGTGCGGTCTGCTGATGTGTAAACAGTAGTGTGATTCTATTTTACCCAATTAACATTTTGAAATACCCAATTGCTTCAGAAATGATGGAGTGACAATACCCAATTACTAATTCCTTATCTGGAGCCCTGGGTGTTTATTAAGTTTTTATTGTCTCGCTCACATTTCACAATTCCGGCGGCATCAACAATTTTGAATGTTCGTCCAAATCTTGTATTTCTCCCGATATGTTAGTCGGATCTTTACCAAACTTCTTCATCAATAGCTTCCTCACATTGATGGCTATCCACCCGGTGTCATTTTGGTCACCTTTATCTTGACCTTAGACCACTTACTGTGATAGCAGGTGGGTATATATTGTATTGTTTTGGAGTTATCTAACCACATTTGTATGCCCACCTGACAAGCCTGCCTTGTGCATTTAGAAAATTTGTACAAGCCCAATTTTATCTTCCAGTATGCTACACATGCATTCCCGACTGTTAACCCTTTCACCCCATAAGTAATTTACATGGACTATTTCATGTTAGGTCTGTTCCATTATGCATAAAAATTGTTAATTTTGTAAACATGTGCTCTCGCTCTTGTTTGTCGTCATTGTAAAATAAATAAAGTTCAAGTCTTCAACTCCACAGACCTGAATAGTGGTATTGGCAAAAAGTGTAGATCCAGATGAGCCGGCTCGTGACGAGTAATTTTCTTTTTCTGTTTAGAACAAAAACACGCCCTTTTCATACATGGACTAGTCTGAAAATCATTTTGTGATGATTGGATTGGTTGCAAAATTAACATATGAAAATCCATTACTTAGGGGTGAAAGGGTTAAGTAAAAAAACAATGAAAAGCCCTGCAATACATTGTAATACTTGACAGAGTGTTCGATGGTGTGCCACCCGAAGTGTATGGTGTCAGTGCCGGCGACGTGCGGCCTCCCCACGGAATACGTGCAACATTTCTCCTCCATGATGGAGAGCCACGGCAACCAGCGAGTCCCTAGCAACGGTGGTGGGAGCTCCGCGGAGTCCGACGACGACTGCATCAAGATGAAAGGATGGCTTAAAATTCCCAAGTAAGTGTTTGGCGCTGACAATCCTCTGTAGCTGTGCTAGTTAGGATCAGGTTTAACATGGCCTTTACCTTTTTCACCTTCACATTTTTGCCGAGGGATGGGTTGTGGCCTAGGGGTTAGAACACCTGACTTCCAATCCAGAGGTTGTGGGTTCAAACCTGGCCTAGGGCATCGAAAAATACATTCATAGTATTTCCATCCCACTGGTCTTTCACTTTTGTCACTGACTCTGGAAAAGAAAATTAAACTTGAATTAAAATGCAAAAATACGTTCTCTGCATTGAAAACTCGGGCAATTTGCTAAAATAAACCTAAAAATCAGTAAAAAAAAAAAAATCAAAAAATCAGGAATTACACTTTTAATTCTTAAAATGTGGGACCCGTCAACGGTCATCTGGTATTGTTTTATATTTTTCTCTCTTTTTTTCTCAATAAACGCATGGTTTGACAACACTTTAGAATCATTTCCATTGGAAATGATTCTAAAGTGTAGTCAAACCATGTTTTTGTTCAGAAAAAAATGGAAAATAAAATACATTGTAAGGGTTAATGTTGTATGACATTGTACGGTATCTATATAGCAATACAATCAAATGTATAATATGACACATACATTTGCCAGTCACAGAAAGATAAAGGGAAACATCATGGAATTTGTTTTTCAAACTTTTGAAGCCCCCTTGTGGGATAGATATTCTAAATTGTAATGCACTCTATAAATATCACGCAATCTGATTGGCTGATGGTCATACATTACAGGTATATCATTGTTGATGAACGGTCGCAAATTATTTCAATATGTATTCCTACGCCAGTAGTAAAGGAGTGCATTAGAAATAGGTTAACCGCATTGTAGTTTTGAAATTTGCAGCGTATATCAGAAATTGATATTTGCCATTAACCCTTTCAACACCACAGACCTCTATAGAGACAATGTTTGCTCGTAACGAGCCGTCTCATCAGGATCTCCACTGTTTGTTAATAATTTTAAACGTCGTACAGATTACCCTTTTAGAAGAATGGGATAATTTGAATGAACAAAATTAATGAAATAGCGTGAAACATTGGCATGGAACATCCTATTAAGTTACTTGGTGTTGAAAGGGTTAAACAGATTTTCCGACCTATCATTTTCTGATATACGCAGTTTTATGACACTAATATTTACAGTCTACACTCGTTACCTCCAACTCTCTTAAGTCATAATTACTACCGATAACAGTAGTTGCCGTAGTAGTTGCCGTCTGCAATAATATTATGTTGGGGGTGAGACGATTTTAACTTTTCCTCACATTTACAATGTTAATTACCTGAACTCGGACAATGGAGAGGTGATTCTCACTCTCGAAAAACAATTGAAATAAAAACGGCAGCTGACAAAATTTACTTTTAATATCACAGCAGACGACAAAATTCAGCAGACGGCAATTCTTTTATACTTTTTCCAGGAATGGAAAGCAAGCTGGTTGGGAGCGGCGCTGGTGCCTGATGGAGGGGAACATCCTGATGTTGTTCTACCACGACACCGATGGCAACCCCGTTGACACGTTTGACCTTGACCCCGAGGCGACGGACGTGACGGTGCACAGTGCGGTCAGCACAGCCGAGCTGCCCAGTACCGCGACCTCCGACCTCGCCTACGTGCTGCGGCTGGAGCATGAACCGCTGACCACTTGCTGGCCCGGCAGGTACTGACTGGTTTGTTGGCTATTTGCACACGTTGTTGTTGGGGATGGGCCGTGGTCTAGGAGATATGGCATTGGACTTCAGTACTAAACTATGGTCCCGGGGCCCGTTTCACTAAACTTCGTACGACTAAAATGTTCGTAACTGCAAAATTATGAAAGTCTGTAAGTTTCATATTCACTATGTTTTCTTGTAAACAATTATTGGATTTCCATTTATTGAGCATAGGCTGCATATGCAGCCTATGCTCAATACATGTAAATCCATCAATTGGAATTTACAGACGATCCTAAATTTGCACTTACAAACAAACATTTTAGTCGTACAAAGTTTAGTGAAACGGCCCCCTGGTCTCTATATGACCTTAGCTGTTGCTGGGACGTTAAACCCATTTACTTCCACTTGTTGTCCACGTAGTTGACCTTGTGATTATATTCAATCGGCCGTTAAATAGATATTCTACCCAATTTCATGATAGTTTATAGCATTGGACTTCAATATCAGCAGTCGTGGGTTCAACCCCCGGCCTAGGCACAAAAAAATATGTTCATGGTATTTCCATCCCACTTGTCTTTTACCTTTGCTGACGAGTCCAAGAAAGAGAAATGTATGGCACAAGTAGACAATATTTTTATATCAATTGTAGACTTTACTCCAGAGAAAATTGGTGGGTATATTCCTTTGCCCTGCTTTCTCTAATATAGTTGACTTTAGACCTATTTATACTGCCTTTACTTGTTGGGATGGGATGTGGCCTACTGTCTGTGTCTGTTCCACGTTTTGCCGATGAACATTTGGCTGTTAAGCACATTAAATCTAAAAAATATTAATACAGTCAAACCTGTGTTAACGACCACCTGGGAATAGCAACCACCTGTCCACAACGGCCAGTTAAAAAAAAAAATGTCCAATTTTGTTCTTTATAAGACCTTGGAATAACGACCACCCCCAAACTGCGACCAGCGACCAGCTATTTTCATCCCCACACGGCATTTTTGTATGTGAACAGCGACCATGTCATGTTTTTGTCGCCAAAAAAAAATAGCACCACAATCGCTATTTTCCTTTCATCAAAATCTGGTCGCTATCATCTGAATTGCAACTGGTCATAACCAATTATTCATCAATTACATTCGCATTCTTTTGAAAACATTTGCGTTGCCCGATATGGTCGGTGTCATTTTGGCGACATTAAACATTTTCCATGAAAAATATTGCATAACTCCATTAACGGTAATTCCCGATATGTATTCTGTGTCGTGTCCAATAGGCATAATGCAATTCCTCGCAAGTCATAAAACTCCATCATTAGCTGGCCATATCAAAGATCAATACACGCGGTTGCTGACGTTAGTCACGTATTCCACACTAGACTGGTACCCGGTCGGATGCGCAGCCTAGCGTTATTCCTAGCGACCGGGAACCAGTCTAAAGTGACACGACAAACGTGTTTATATGAATTGGGTCTCGATCTCGGAGAAATCCCGGCTTATTGCATTAGCGGCCAGACCAGGCAGTGGATTCGCGTAGTCTGCCCATGGTTTACAATGCTCGCGAATCTCTAATTAAAAACATCAGTAATTACGTCAGCGGACATTGCCAATTCGTCATAGGCTGCTTAAATATTCGGGCTTGACCAGGATAGTATACATTGGACAGAAACCAATTAAGCCTGGTGTTCTCTCCTGATTTGGACATCTATCTCATGTGGGTTACTCGACTTGACATTCAATGAAATATTTTTGTTACAAAAAAACTTGCGGTTTTCACAGGCCGCGCCACATAGGCTATCGTTTTAATAAAGACTATATGACCGTTATTAATTTCAACTGATGGTGTGAAATTGAGAATAAGAAAACAAAATACTAATGGTCATGCTAAATTAAACCACTTACATGTAATTACGACAAGCTGTTAAATGGTGCACCAAAGCAAGCCGCGGGATATACTTATCGTGAAGATAATTACTCCATTTTGTATATAATATCCAAAGCAGAACACTAACAACAAGATGACAAAACAAAATAAATTGATACAATCCACGATCGTGCAATAGCGAATCGTCTGGTGGAAGTGTATACAGCCAAGACGTTTTCTATGCATGCATATAGATTACAATAGAATGCTAAATACATGGCCGACATTGTTGTGAAACCGTAAAATGTTCGACCCTTGGAACAACGACCACCTGTCAACAACGACCACTTCCCTTTGCCAGTCGTTGTTCACAGGTTCGACTGTAAATACATTTTTTTGGGAGGGTTACTTTTTTGTTAATGAGTACTTAGTACTTACAATTAAATATTTTTTAGATTTAATGTGTTTAATAGCCAAAAGTTCGTCGGCAGCAAAATGTGGAACAGACAGTAGGTGATATGGTATGGGACTTCAATTGCGGAGGTTGTGAGTTCAGTCCTCACCCTAGGGGTGAAAAATACTCACAGTATTTCCATCCCACTGGTCTGTTGGATGAGACAAAACTGTGGTCCAGTCTGTATATGACATTAGCTGTTGCTTGGGACGTTAAACCTATTCACTTTCACTTTTTATACAGCCTTGCCAAATATTGCATTCTCATTCTATTGCATGGCACGTCTGTTCTCAAATATGGTATAATCGTATACGTGCTTTGTATTCAAAACCATTATGTTTCATTGGACAATTCAACAATTTTATTTTGAGCTCATATTCTGACATACTGTTCGTCGACGTCTAATCGACTTCCGAACAAGCTTTGACCATCACAACTTCGCTTAACCCTTACAATGCTGAATTAAAAATTGTCGTCTGCTGTTTACATTTTATTTTCCATTTTTCTCATCAAAACCATGTTTTGACAATACTTTAGAATCATTTAATACTTTAGATGGAAATGATTCTAAAGTGTTGTCAAACCATGTTATTATTGACAAAAAAAACAACAACGTAAATTGACAGCAGACGACAAGTTTACGTTTCCCGCATTCTAAGGGTTAAACACTTCTCAATTATATCAATACTTCTATATCCATTGAGGGATTACTTTAATATTTCCGTACATCTGGGAATCCTCAGAAAACTTATAATCATGCATCCTGAAGACCCGCTTTTATGCTGCTGAGACCTTTAATAATAGTCTGCTGTTGTCAGAATGCGTTACCATTCTTCCTTTTCACACTGATTTCTACCAGAGCTCCAGTTAAGGTGCGTAATTTGACCAAATATTCTAGGTAGTTTTCTTAATTCTTCACCCAAAATGGCAAGTTGGGAGTTCTTTAGAATCGTCTCAATGAGACGATTCTAAAGCACTCCCAACTTGCCATTTTTGGTGAAGAAATTCCCACCAAAGATGATGAAATTACGCATCTTAACTGGAGCGCTGTTTCTACATACAATAAATTACAGTGGAACCTCTCTAAACCGGACACCCTGGGAGGTCCCCACGGTGTCCGGATAGAGAGGTCCACTGAGTCCTACGGTCGGATAAAGGAGGGAGGTCCACTGCCATTACCACTCATCCAGACGAGACATACAATGATAAATTACAGTGGAACCTCCTCTAAACGGTCCCCGGGGGTCCCCACGGTGGGATTAGGAGGTCACTGCAAATAAAACATCCATGACGAGAACCCATGGTATAAATTACAGTGGAACCTCTCTAAACCGGACACCCTGGGAGGTCCCCACGGTGTCCGGATTAGAGAGGTCCACTGCAAATAAACACTCCATGACGAGACATACAATGATATAAATTACAGTGGAACCTCTCTAAACCAGACACCCTGGGAGGTCCCCACGGTGTCCGGATTAGAGAGGTCCACTGCAAATAAACACTCCATGACGAGACATACAATGATATAAATTACAGTGGAACCTCTCTAAACCAGACACCCTGGGAGGTCCCCACGGTGTCCGGATTAGAGAGGTCCACTGTAATTAAACACTCCGTGACGAGACATAACAATGATATAAATTACAGTGGAAACCATCTAAATTGAACACGGGGTCCCCAGGGAGTCTAGTTTGGACCGGTTCTACTGTATTTGCAATTTAGATACATATTTTTGGTGCTTTTCCTTTACGCTCCCGTCCTTTAGTATCCGCTATGAATACGTTCATGCTTTCAGACTAGAAAGGGCTTCCTGTATTGGACAGGATGTATTAATATACATGTTGTGAGGGTGGGTGGGTTGGCGGGTGGACACAACTTGTCCTTGTAATAACTCAAGCTGTACTTGACGGATCTTAACCTAATTCAGAAAACATGTTTATCGTCCTCATTCATTTTGAAATTTCTGATGAGTTATCGCCACGTGGGGTCCATTTTCATACTTTCGGTTAAATCACACAACTTATTGGCATTAAATTGTATTTAACTGTAACACATTGCTTAACCCTTTCACCCCTAAATAACTGGATTTTGATGTTAATTTTCCGACCAATCCAATTGTCACAAAATGATTTTCAGACAAGTTCATTATGAAAAAGGGGTGTTTTTGTTTTTGATATGAAAATCACTTGCAAAAAGTGCAGATTCTGATGAGACGGCTCATCAGGATCTACACTGTTTGCCAATACCACTATACAGGCCTGTGGTGTTGAAAGTGTTACGAGAGTTAATAGGAAAACATTTACATGGGTCCAAGAATTTGACTCGAGTTATCAGTAGTTTCAGTAACAGAGTTTGAGGGATCAAGTGTCGACTGTATTGATAACTACATGTATGTTTGGCGTGTTCCAGGGTGTTATATTTAATGGCGCCCGATTTCTCGGAGAAACAGCGATGGGTGGCGTGCCTCGAGGCAACAATCAAAAGTCTCCAGAAGGTCGACTCTACCAAGCGATGTGTAAGTGACCGAGACTCATAGCTGAGAGTCTCTTCTGTTTGTTGTACCATTCAGTTTTATAGCATAAATATATTTTCTATGTGATACTTCAGTAATCATTATACACTTGTAATAATTCCAGCACAAAAATATTTACACAATTCCCTAGCATTTGATTGGCCCGTAGCAAGTCTCTGTTCAAAATTTATATCCCAGTAAACTCCCATGCCGAACTACTTTCCGCAGTTAAAATAATTCTTAAGAAAACGGAAAATAAACAAATTTTCTTGATGAATTTATTTCAAATGCTGGAATTATATGGAATGAATGGCCTTTTTGTGGAATTCATCGGGGATATAAACTTGGAAAAGTCGCGGGAATACTGGACGAGGCCTTCCGGCCTTCGTCCAGTATTCCCGCGACTTTTCCAAGTTTATACCCCGATAAATTCAACAAAAAGACCATTCATTCCTATAATAAATATGTGAATGAAACAGCTACAGAAAACATGTTTTATGATTAGTGCATGTCCATTGTATGAGGATGTGCTTATGCAATACAATTTAGAATCTAACGTTTGTGTTAAATAATACGGTATTTATTAAACTTTTAGACTGAGAAACTTGGCATACCTCTATGAAATATCCAAATTCATCCTCTAAATCGAGCAGTTTGATTGGTCCAGAGTGTGCACAGCTCGGCCTCACCTAATCAAGTTCACTGTTTTCCATGTTCAGAAAGTGTTATAAGCACAACCTCTGATTATCAAGAATATTATGCTGTAGTATTACCGCTCCAATGTTCTATCTCTGTTCACCAGAAAATCAAGATAGAGAACCTGCTGGAACTGTCGGGAGACAAGAGGCTCGAACTCAACTGCTCACTGCTGCTCAGTAAACAGGTAATCATTTTTATATGCCATCTGATATGTACTATCTTAAATTTACAAGATACGCACATCTGTCTCACAACTGCTTTCGTTGATGTTCCATTGGTTGAACACTGTCACATGATATTATCGAATGACATTAGTGTACTGACGCAACGTAAACAAGTCTGTTCTTTTCAACTAAGACCATGTTATATTTGCCAAATATCCAGCACAAGACTTTTCAGCCTTAATACTTACAGGCTAAATACATAAAGTACATTTACATGGTATGTAGTTGAACATTTCATAAATAGAATTCCGAATTTGCTATGAAAATTTTGTCATCTTCCGACGTTATTTACAGAAAATATCCCATTCCTTGTTCTACAGCTGACATTACTGGGTGCGGATGAGGGCCTATATGCGGTGAACGTCCATCGGGAGCCGCCAGTTATCACGAAGCTCAACGACTTTGAGGGAATCCATCAGCTCAAGTACATTCCCGAGCTGAATCTGGTCGTACTGGTTATGGGTGAGTCACAATATACACAGTTTCTCACAGATCAACGGCTCAATCAGCGTTCAAATTAGATTTCACATTCGGTATGATTTGGGGAGGCTGGCACCAGTAGCCGATTTCACCAGCATTGCAAAGTATACTTATCTAGCAAAGTATACTTTGAAGGAGAAATAATTTATTTTTCCTGAAATGCATTATTTCATATAGAACTAACAACTGCATATATTTGATGATTAAAAGTATTATTATACTGAATTTATTACATTATCACAGCCAAAATGGCTGTGATAATGTAATAAATTCAGTATAATAAAAAATAATAAATTTATCCTAAAATTGAAAATTTCTCCCTCAAAGTATACTTTGCAATGTTGGTGAAATAGGCTACATAGCCCGTGAGCCAATAGCCGAAACCCTCCCCCCCCTGTGGGATTTTTGCAGACATATATTTCCTGAAACTACATTCAATTATGAGTATGAGTGTTAATCCGTTGTCTGCGCTCTGTAACCCGATGGATGAACATATGGCGCCATTTTCAAGTATGTCACCCTCGGTATTTTTAGTATCTTGAAAAATTGCATTTTTTAATGAATAAGTAAGATGGTATTTTCGTACGTTTTCCGAGATTTTGAACACCATGAAATAGAATAATATACAATTGAAATAAATTTGACAATCTAGAAGTCATATTTTACAGGTTTTTATTACCCCACCCACCCAATTTTCAATGGTAAAATATACATGTTAATAACTTTATGAAAAGTTGGCGTTTTTTCATTTTATCAATGTCAATGTAGTCTAGTAGGGCCAATTGAACATATCCAATGTATATACCTCGACTATTTAGTGTCTACCACAAAATATACAAAGTGAAAAATAACGTATTTTCGACCATTCCCCACCCACTCTATTTTACAATGGCAATTTAACAGGTATGTAATATTATGCAATTTAACAACATTATAACCGCTTACTATGGATTGAAAACAACTCAAATATGTAACATTATTGTCCATACTTACTAAATATACTGTGAGTCCGTGTTTTCGTCCGTCTGTACGGACATTTCTCAAATAAAAATTGACATTACCGATTTTGAAATATATCCGAATATTCAAACATTTCGGGGCACTAGATCATTATCGGCAACAGTAGTTGATCTACAACATTAATAATCTCATTATAGTGGCGAGACAATCCTCACAGCATCAGGCAAGATGAAACACAATAGGCAAAATTAAACTGAATCCACATATAATACAATTCAAGAGGCAACATACATCATGGTTTACAGTATTCAACTTGCAATACAAAATATTCTACATGTTGTTCAAGTCAAAACATCGCACCTGTGGCGAGGCAATCCTCACAGCATCAGGCAAGATGAAACACAATAGGCAAAAACGTAATCCACATATAATACAATTCAAGAGGAAACACATGTCATGGTTTACAGTAATCAACTTGCAATACAAAATATTTTACATGTTGTTCAAGTCAAAACAAAACATCGCACCTGTGGCGAGGCAATCCTCACAGCATCAGGCAAGATGGAACACAATAGGCAAAAACGTAATCCACATATAATACAATTCAAGAGGAAACACATGTCATGGTTTACAATAATCAACTTGCAATACAAGATATTCTACATGTTGTTCAAGTCAAAACATCGCACCTGTGACGAGGCAATCCTCACAGCATCAGGCAAGATGAAACACAATAGGCAAACATTTAATCCACATATAATACAATTCAAGAGGCAACATACATCATGGTTTACAGTATTCAACTTGCAATACAAAATATTCTACATATTGTTAAAGTCAAAACATCGCACATGTGGCGAGGTAATCCTCACAGCATCAGGCAAGATGAAACACAATAGGCAACAGCTTGATCCACATATAATACAATTCAAGAGGCAACATATATCATGGTTTACAGCATTCAACTTGCAAACAAAAAAGTATACATGTTGTTAATGTCAAAACATCGCATCTATGGTGAGGCAATCATCACAGCATCAGGCAAGATGAAACACAATATACAAACGTTCCAGCCACATATAATACAATTCAAGAGGCAAAATACATCATGGTTTACAATATTCAAATTGCGATCGTCACAACATCAGGCAAGTTATGTGAAGTTCTAATTGTGAGAGTAGGTTAAGATAAATCCAGACTAGTCATACGCGTCATCAGTGTCAAACATGGCATCAAGTAGGCTCTCTGCTTCAGGATCTTCTGTTTCATCAGTATCAGGTACGTCATCCCGTTCCTTTATTAACAGATCAACCATTTCACTTGGCAGGTGATCTCCTTCTGTCCACATGCATTCTAACAAGCCATTGTTAACTTCCCATCCATGTTCATCTGGTGGCGGTATGTCTGCATCACGCCGGTCAGCATTGTTCCAAATGAGCGTTTGATAGTTGGCTCTTGCTACATGCATTTTCAGTGACGATCTGCATGATGGTAAAAGGCTCAGGTCAGCCCCATTGTACGTCGAAACAAGATCGCCAGACCTGGGGCTACACTTTTGTAGAAATAGCTCCATTCGTAGCTTGTTGATATCTGTAATGTCTGATTTGTTGTACAGCAAGCATACAAAGTGTTCAAGCGTTTGAAATAGCTTTTCATCAACTGACTGAGACATTCCCAACTTCTGGAAGGCTTCAATAAACTCTGGATGCCGCTGGAGTGTTTTCAAAGGAGTAACTTTACCAGGCCGAACGAAAGCACTTCTGCTATCACAGCCTGTAAAAGCATGGAGTGCAGGCAATGCCAAACACAGTTCAGTTCCTATGTCTCCAATGACACCATGTATGTCAACCAGCCGCCTCTTGTTCCCAACTCCGGTATCTAAATGCAGTTGTTGTTTCAGCTTCTGTCCAAATTTCAACAGCAAAACAAACACATCCGTGTCTGGGGATCTCACAATAATGGTGCTGTTCTCTGGTGTATGCAGTGCATGGTACGCACAATGCAGGATTAGCCATGTATCCGCCTCCTCTTGCGATGAGTGCAACTCCTCTATCTCAACAGTTTGTGTAGTCTTACCATCAGTGCTAGTTAGCTGCATACATTGCTCCCCGCTTACAAACTGTATAGTCTTGCCGATCAGCTTTGGAGCGTACTTATCCTGCATCCATTCAGACATGAGAAGTCTAATTAGTTGTGTTTTGTTTGAATTGTTTGACAAGAACAGTTTCCAATCTCGTGGAACTTTTGTGAGAGGTCCTTTTATAATGTAAGTCTTTGATGTACCCCTGCGTAGTCGCTCAGATGCTTTTATTGACAAGTCTTGGTATGTATCTGTCACAAAATCTACACGCTCAGCTTTCGGGAGCTGATGATATATGTTATCTGCAAGATCCGCGAATGTGTTTGGCAAAGCGGTCTGCATGTGTAACAGTGCATTGCCGTCAATAATATAGCTCACTTGACCCGTCGGAGGTACATCAACACTATGTGATTGTCCTTCAAGCTGGTGCATGAGTTTAGCGTTATCAGTTTTTGCTGGCGAGCCATCCGCAGTGGCGAGCGACCATGGCACAGTTCCCATTGGGTAGCTAAGCACCTTTTCCATGTCAATGTTGTGTTTGAGAGCAAGTGAAATTAGCTGCCCAAATATATTTTGTTCAGCTACTAACTCCATTGTCTTTCTCTACGTACCAGTGAGCTTCACAGCTTTAGCGAGTGATGCAAATGTTTTCAGGCGCAACTGTTTTATTGGTGCATGAAAGCTGACTGACTTTTCAACAAACCGCTCCTGGACAAACCGCGCAAACCTTTGTTTTCCTGTCATTTCTGCAGACAGCAGAGCGTCAACGACATCTTTAGGAGCTGGCGCCCCTGAAGATATGCAATAGAGCGATTCATCTGATACTTCAAACGGATCTATAAAATTTCCTATTGCATTGATAATTTTCTTGACGTCTGTTTCACTTCTAGATATTTCCGAAGTTTGTGTGTCCTTGTGTGAAGACTGTTCATGCGCGTTCATATCAGCCAGTTCAAGCGTAGCATCCATGTAGCTAGCTCGGAAGTGTCTCGTCATACACCATCTGTAGTATGCTGCATAACTGCGGCTGAAACCTATGATACCTCCATGTGACTTAGCATGGCGATTGATGGTTTGCTCTATTGTGATATCCACGCCATTTCTGGATGACGGAACACTGGATCGGTTCACGCTGAATCCATTGTTCCATTGTTCCATCCCAAGATATAACTGCTCTAAGTTTAACAAACTCAGCAGATATACTGTTGTATACCGTGCGTAGTTGGGATTGTCAAAGCTGAAGAACAATGGACACATCTTCTGAAGACATGCTATGTGAAGGTCTAAGTTGTTTTCTTTGGTGGCTCGGAGAAACTGGAACACCGTATGCACCGAATCCATGTATCCCAGCCAATACTGTGCCGTTTTCCCAAGTTTCCCTTCACTAACCCTGTCTCGAAACTCCGAGTATGATGACAATGCTTTCATGCATTTGTCATGAACTCCAATAATCTCCAAAAATACCCGAAAGGGCCATTATATAATACCTGTTTGGCGGCCATTTTGAAAATAATTACCGTTAATAACACACCAGAAATAATGCAAATCGATGTGAAAAAGGATCTGCCATGTGAATATGTTGCTACTGACGTGATTAAATTGTAGGTAGCTCATCGTGTGGTGAAAAAAAATGTTGCAAGCATAAACAATTAAGTATTTTGGCGGCCATTTTGATAATTGTGGCTATTTGAGGATGGTATCCAATATAAAACTTATTGTAAGTCATTTTATACTCAATTGGTGAAAAAATTATATCGCTTAACTTGGAAGAACGTGATTTAAATGACACATATCGGCCTGTTCTAAAACCACCCAGTTTTGTATGGCGGCCATTTTGGAAAATGGCCGCCATTTGTTCATCCATCGGCTTTGTAGGCGCAGACAATCAGGTTTGATAGACAATAGGTTACTGAATCCGAAAATCATACTGACCAAAAATCCCACAGGGGGGGGGAGGGGGGGTTATTGGTGGCTCAAGGTCAGATTCAATTTGTAATTTACAATTTCGTAATGCCTATGATGCAGTGTCTATACCTGCCTTGTTAAACAAATCTGGGGGTCGTTTCACTAAACTTTGTACGACTAAAATGTTCGTAAGTGCAAACTTATGATCGTCTGTAAATTTCACATTAAGAATGTTTTCTTGTAAACAATTATTGGATTTACATTTATTGAGCATAGGCTGCATATGCTCAATAAATATAAATCCACCAATTGAAATTTCCAGACGATCCTAAATTTGCACTTACGAACATTTTATTCGTACGAAGTTTAGTGAAACGGTCCCCTGGAGTCCGATTCACTCTATCAACACTCTGGGTGTCGTAGGTGCATTAGAATAGAACTGTGTTGACTTTTTTGTCTCGCCCAAGTTTATGGAAAGTGAGACATAGCAACGTACGTACATCCAAATGTTTTCGTAAGAGTTTCTCAAATCACCTATAATTTCTGTTTGCCTTCAGCTAATATCTTCATATTGCACACATGCATTACTTAGTAACGATACATCATTCCACATTAATACAATTACCCTCACTACTGATCGTACGTCCGTCCGTCTGTTTATTTATTTGAAAGTTTTTGTAAGATTTTCTAAATCACCTATAATTTCTGTTTGACTTCAGCTAATAGCTTCATATTGGACACATGTATTACTTAGTAACGATACATCCTTCCACATTAATAAAATTACCCTCACTACTGATTGTACGTCCGCCTGTCTGTCTGTTTATTTTCTTGAAAGTTTTTTAAGAGTTTCTCAAATAGGGGCCCTAAGTGCGTTGACAGACCACATTTTCTAGTAGTACGTTGGGATTGTTGTTTAGTGTTAAATTTGCTAAACCACAGTCAATCAATCCTATTTTCAGGTAAGAACCGGAACGTGTTGACGGTGGACAAGAAGTTGATCCAGCTGCGACTAGGCCAGTCGGACGGTGAGTCGACCCAGCGCGTGCCCGATGTGACGGTCGTGGAACACCTGGCGGGCTGCACCGTGCTGGACGCCATCGCGGTCGGCGACTTTGTCTTCATGTGTGTCGGTATGACTGACAAGGTCGTACTCATGAAATACAACAAGGACCTGCGGATGTTCTGTGCCAGGAAGGTTCGTAGATGGAACCCTACTGTCTGTTCCACATTTTGCTGCCGACGAACAGTAATGTCTTTTTATATCAGGTTTATCGGGCAAGGCTAGGAAACAGAAGTAAACCCTCGGCATTCCTACTGTTTGTGGATTGAAATATATAGAGAATACCAGGCTGGTGTGTTTATTAGGCAATGCTAGGAAACAGTAGTAAAGCCTCGACATTTTTACCATTTGTGGATTGGAGTTTTTAGAGAATACTAGGCTGGTGTGTTGATATCAAGTTTATCAGGCAATGCGATGCCTTCCTATTGTTTCCGAGCCATGCTTACATTGCTAGTGTCATTTCATATCAAGTTTATCAGGCAATGCGATGCCTTCCTATTGTTTCCGAGCCATGCTTACATTGCTAGTGTCATTTCATATCAAGTTTATCAGGCAATGCGGTGCCTTCCTACCGTTTCCGAGCCATGCTTACATTGCTAGTGTCATTTCATATCAAGTTTATCAGGCAATGCGATGCCTTCCTACCGTTTCCGAGCCATGCTTACATTGCTAGTGTCATTTCATATCAAGTTTATCAGGCAATGCGATGCCTTCCTACCGTTTCCGAGCCATGCTTACATGCTTAGTGTCAGTTTTCATCATGTCAAGTTTATCATGCAATTGCGTGTCCTTCCTACCGATTTTCAGAGCCATGCTTACATTGCTAGTGTCATTTCATATCAAGTTTATCAGGCAATGCGATGCCTTCCTACCGTTATTTCCGAGCCATCTTACATTTGCCTAGAGTCATTTGCATATCAAGTTTATTCAGGCAATGCGATGCCTTCCTACGTTTCAGAGCCATGTTTACATTGCTAGTGTCATTTCATAGCCAAGTTTATCAGGCAATGCGATGCCTTCCTACCGTTTCCGAGCCAGCTTACATTGCTAGTGTCATTTCATATCAAGTTTGATCAGGCAAATGCGATGCCATTCCCAACCGTATTCCGAGCCCAATGGGCCTTTTTTTACCCAATTGCTAAGTGTCATTTTCATATCAAGTTTATCAGTCAGCAATGCGATGCCTTCCTACCGTTTCCGAGCCATGCTTACATGGCAAGTTCATTTCATATTTCCAAGTTTATCAGCAATGCGAATGCCTTCCTTTACCGTTTCCGAGGCCCAATGGCCTTACATTGCAGTGACATTTCCGATTCCCAAGTTATCCAGCAATTTGCCGATGTCCTCCTACTACCGTTTCCGAGCCATGCTTACATTGGCTAGTGTCAGTTTCATATCAAGTTTATCAGCAATGCGATGCCTTCCTAACCGTTTCCGAGCCATGCTTACATTGCTATGTCATTTCATATCAATTTAATCAGGCAATGCGATGCCTTCCCACCGTTTCCGAGCCATGCTTACATTGCTATGTCATTTCATATCAAGTTTATCAGGCAATGCGATGCCTTCCTACCGTTTCCGAGCCATGCTTACATTGCTAGTGTCATTTCATATCAAGTTTATCAGGCAATGCGATGCCTTCCTACCGTTTCCGAGCCATGCTTACATTGCTAGTGTCATTTCATATCAAGTTTATTTCAGTCAATGCGATGCCTTCCTTTACCGTCGAGGCCAATGCTTACTGCATGTCATTTCATCAAGTTTACAGCAATGTGATGCCTTCCTACCGTTTCCGCGCCATGCTTACATTGCTAGTGTCATTTCATATCAAGTTTATCAGGCAATGCGATGCCTTCCTACCGTTTCCGAGCCATGCTTACATGGCTACTAGTAGTGTCATTTGATATCAAGTTTATCAGGCTTTGCTCAGAAACATTAAGCCTTGGAATTCCTGCTGTTTTTGAGCCGAGCCTGATAAACTTGATAATAGTCTGGTATTCTATGTATCGGGTTCGATTATTTTAACTATGAAATGCGTAAGCGTAATTTTGTTGAATGGATCTCCAGTCGCAACCATATATTTCCAGGAGTTTTTTGTCACGGAGCCGTGTAGCTGTGTGTGTATGGCTGACAACTTCGCTCTCGTCGGCACGGACAAGTTCTACAAGATAAACCTCGAACACCCCAGTCTCGAAGGTAAATGGATTGTTTTACGCCCGTTTGAAAACAATTCGAGACATTATGTATTCTCATTGAAATTCACAGCCTGTCCACACAATAACTGGTACTTGACCTGTCTTAACCAAATTTGCTACTCATGTGTATTGTGGTAGGAGGAAGAACCCTATTGGTTTTCGTAATTTTCTTATCAGTTACCTCCCCTTGGCATATTCATGTTCGACTTAATAGATCTTAACCAAATTTACTATGCTTGTCTATCGCGGCAAGAGAACCCTATTGATTGTCATACTTTGATGTGTGTATATTGTAATCACCAACTGTGTTCAATTTATTTAAACCAGTTCTTTTGATGGAAGTGCCAAAACTTCTGTGTAAAGTCAAACATGTACACAAAGGACTGGGGCCCATTTCACTAAAATTTGTACGACTAAAATGTTCGTAAGTGCAAATTTAGGATCGTATGGAAACTTCAATTGATGGATTTACATTTATTGAGCATAGGCTGCATATGCAGCCTATGCTCAATAAATATAAATCCATTAATTGTTTACAAGAAAACAATGTTAATGTAAAATTTACAGACTCATAATTTTGCACTTACGAACATTTTAGTCGCACGAAGTTTAGTGAAACGGGTCCCAGATTTTTCTCTTCCCATGGAAAGAGAAAAATCTGACCTTTGTTCACATGTGGTGTTTGTTCACAGGTTTATTTATGTAGTAAATGAATAATTGGGAAGCCAAAAGTGTGACTGGTAATTGTTATTCTTGGGTAGCCTTTAACACAGGTTCGACTGTACCTGATTTCAGAATTTGTGGACAAGAGAGACAACTCGCTGGCGTTTGCCGCCTTCGGTGCGGCCAACCACCACAGTTATCCCCTCGCAGTCATACAGGTGTCACCGGATGGCCTGCCGCTAGAATTCCTCCTCTGTTTCCATGGTAACTAAACTAGAACAGTAACTCGGAATATAAAGAACTTGCATCGATTGAATTTGTTCTGTATTTTCAACATTCGAGTGTGATGAAATGTATTTGGATTATAGACTA
Organism: Conchocele bisecta; assembly: GCA_029237695.1. NCBI lineage: Eukaryota > Metazoa > Mollusca > Bivalvia > Lucinida > Thyasiridae > Conchocele > Conchocele bisecta. Next base: position 60,001,526 of record CM055277.1, read on the forward strand.
AAAGTTGTGCCGACTTCAGTAAAGGTACTTCAGTTAATAAATGACGTGCAGTGTATGCCCTGATCAGAATGGATGTGCAGGCTGATCTGGTTCTGCCATGGTCCAAATTTTTAAGTAAGGTCCATTTTGTCAGCTGGCGGCACAGATATAGTGTTGAATGAGGTATTTCCTTCATTGCTGTCTGCAGAGGGATGGGTTGTGGTCTAGTTGTTAGAACACTGGACTTCCATTACCTGTAGCCGATTTCACCAACATTGCAAAGTATACTTTTCTAGCAAAGTATACTTTGAGGGAGAAATTTTCAATTTTGGGATAAATTTATTAATTTTTATTATACTGAATTTATTACATTATCACAGCCATTTTGGCATTTTGGCTGTGATAATGAAATAAATTCAGTATAATAAATCTGCATACATTTAATCATCAAATATATGCTGTCGTTAGTTCTATATGAAATAATGCATTTCGGGAAAAATAAATGATTACTCCCTCAAAGTATACTTTGCTAGAAAAGTACACTTTGCAATGTTGATGAAATAGGCTACTGGTGTTGTGGGTTCAATCCAACTTATTGTAATGTCATTTCTGAACATATGGTACTCCGCCATACATTCCCATATGTATATGCCATTGCTGTTGAATTGACATAAAAACACAATGAGTCAGAATGATGGGCAAAATTCATCGTTACTGTATGATCTTCTCGGATGTATAATTATTTTGAAATATTTCTGATAGGCAATTGCAATCGTCATTCAATGACACATCTATGCAGTCTCGTACGACCCTGTTAAAGGTCTGTTCATTCACTGACATCCACTATTTTATCCCTTTCACCTCTAATATAAAAAACAGCCTGTCCGATTTTAATTTTGGATTCTATTAATCCAAAAAAAGAGGTATAGTTCACAATTATATAAAAATAATATTAACAAACACTGTAGGTCCTGATGAGCCGGCTCATCTGGATCTAGTGTTTGCAAATGTTGGCTTCATTGTCTGAAGGTTAAATGAAGGCGTGGTTCACATTGTCCGTGTCCCGTGTACCGTCACTATTAAACACATACAAATATCTGGTGTCCCACCACAAAGAGTGTCCCAATGTTCAGGGTTAGTATGGTGGTACTGGTTTGTTGCAATAATATATAGAGGATATTCATATTTTTGCAACGAATATGGTGTGAAATGTCCATATTTCACGAGTGCCGTTAGGCACTAGTGAAATATGGACATTTCACACCACGAGATGAAACATATATGTGATATTCGTTGCAAAAATATGAATATTCTATTTATTATATACCGCTCCATGGAAATTAGCAGTTTTTTAGACTGTATACGGTAATGAATGTGTATTTGTAGCCTATTTGCGCTGTTTTCTTTCGATGCGCGTTATGTATATAGATAGCGGAAGCAGTCGTATTTTCACCGGAAGTTGTTTATTTCATCGATGAGAACATATGACTTTTATTTACATCGTATAACATGTATTTCATGGGTAGGTATATAATATATTTGGATACTTCTCGTTTTGGGAAACCCTTACTTTATCGGGGTTTCCCAAAACGAGTAGTATCCAATATCCAAAACAAATGGTGTCCGCATATTTAGGGTAATTACTGCAGTGCTCCAGATAAGCTGTGTATTTGCGTAAATACCCAATTAAAATTGCCAAAATCCCAATTGAAATCAGAAGTAGCGAGTATCAAAAAGCAATAACAAATTTGTGGTACCTTTATCATGCTACAGAAAACAATAGACAGACCACAATTATAGCATATTTTTCTTATTTTCCATGGAAACACATCTTGGTATTTCATTAGAATTGTCTCCAAGGAGACAATTCTAATGAAATGCCAAGATATGTTTTCATTTCGAAGCAAACTATTCAATAATTGGTGTCTGTTGATGTGTAAACAGCAGTGTGGTTTTATTTTACCCAAGTAAAATATTGAAATATTTTACCCAATTAAAATATTGAAATACCCAATTGCTTCAGATATGATGGAAGTGAAAATACTCAATTACTAATTCCTTATCTGGAGTCCTGATTACTGTACATGAATATTGCATATGTTCTACTCCGCTGATGATCGGGTTTCTTCCTTACCGGAATACCGACTTACATGGTTTGGACCTCATCTACATTTTCTGCCTTCCGATACTTGAGAGCTATCTCCATTAAAAAAGTAATAAAATTACTGCTGCTCATATTACTTTTGGGGTTGGAGCTATGTGACTCGTGTGGAATGGACCTGGCACTAGGTCAGGATATTCTAATTTCAGGGCTGAATATATATTTTTCTGTAAATATTGAGTTCTGATTTTTGGAATTTCCCCTCGTTATGGACAGGTTTGGTTAATCACGGGATAGTCCAACCCGTTGGCCCGGCCATAAATTACCTTGGCCTGATTTTGGGAATTTCCCTCATTATGGACAGGTTAATCATGGGATAGTCTAACCCGTTGGCCCAGCCTTAAATTACCTTGGCAGTTGATGGGCTGTTAAACACCAGTAATCAATGTATCATGTACTCCGCTGCAGAGTTTGCGGTTTATGTGAACAAGGGAGGCCACCGGAGTCGACCCAAGGATCTCAAGTGGAGTTGTCTGCCCCTCTCATTTGGTACGTACATGTTCGCATACATGTCTTCGTTCGATTTGCACGGTTATATAGAGATCGGGCGTTGCCTAGGGGGATATGTCACTTGCAAAAAGTGCAGATCCAGATGAGACGGCTCATTATGAGCCGTCTCATCTGGATCTGCACTGTTTGCAAACACCGCTATAGCGGTTTTTCGGGTTAATCCTCGCCCTAGGCGTGAAACATACTTGCATAGTTTTCCATCCCACTCGTCTGTCGGATGAGACTGTAAACTGTGGTCCCGTCACTATATGACCTTAGCTGTTGCTGGGACGTTAAACCCATTCACATTTGCGATAAGAAGTCTGTCAAAATAAAAGTCGCTTTTGTAAAAAACAATGACTTTCCTTGATGTTCTATTCGTATTAAATTCAGTAATTACAGATAATGTTCAGTCTATTCCATTAACTTTAAATTGATAATTTTTGTAAACTTAAAATTCATGAACCGGGTATACCTGATAGGACGCGTTGCTGTGTGCAAATATTTCATTCCCATTTCACTTTTCATTGCTGTCTGTAAGGCGACAAGTTAGTTTGTTTGAGGGACTAACATTTTCAATGTTTTGAGGGATTTTAACATTTTCAATTTGAAAAAATTAAAGTCCCTCAAACAAACTATCTTGTCGCCCATGTTATGCAAAATGGACGTGTGATAATTTCAGCATACCGTGAGCCATTCCTGTATGTGACGTACTTCAACAGTGTCCAGGCAATCACAGTGCCCGCGTGCAAGGAGGACATCAGGTACTGGCACACTATTTAATGACTGTCGGTGGATTAACGGGTTTAGTATCCCCTCGCCGATGGCAAGAGGGGATATGTACGTACGTACATAAAATCGGTAAAGTGGTTCATGAGTTATTGAAAAACTTAAAGGTGTTACTAACTCACGAACACACGCATGTATGTACTCCGAAAGCTGGTTAGATAGCTTGGAAATGATGTAACCAAAAGTTAGATTTTGAAAATCGGTCCACAAATGAAAAAAATCCAAAATAAATCTATTTTTATCCCCCATGTTAAATTCCCATCGGAAAATCATTTTTTTTGCAATAAAATCAATATTTGACGGAATTTTATGAATAAAAAAATTTAGGGAGGGAGACTTTTGTTATTGATGATAAAAGTACTTGCATTTAAATATTTGTTTAATTTGATGTGTTTAATAGCCACTTGTTCATTCGCAGCAAAACGAGGAACAGACAGTAGAATGTGCTCACATGTCTGATTTACGGTGCCCAGGGTGGTCGGTTTGGAGAGGTTCCACTGTAATTAACCACTTCATAAACATGTTTTGTCATTTTCAATCATGAACCGACACTCCAGTGAAACCCATCAAAATTAAAGACATGGTGTCTGGTTTAGAGAGGTTCCACTGTAATTAACCACTTCATAAACATGTTTTGTCATTTTCAATCATGAACCGACACTCCAGTGAAACCCATCAAAATTAAAGACAATGGGGTCGCCATTGTGTCCGGTTTAGAGAGGTTTCACTGTATGTGCATTCACTGCAGACCGAAATGACTGTTTGCTTTTTGCAATGAAACTAGGTAAATTTTCATCTTTATTACAGTATTTTCACTAATAATAAATATGTATATTCCCATTGCTGTGAGTATTTTGTACTCTCACTTTTGATAACCAATGCGTGCGTATTCTGCTACAATAAGTGCGTAAAATACGCCAATACGCACCTTATCTGGAGGTCTGAATGACCTGTTTCCATCGCCAGGGGGAAGCAGACATTGGCTGACCTGTCGTGTCCGCGGTACCTGGGCAGTGCGTTGGGCCCGGGCATGGTGTTTGTGGCGGCGAGTAGCGGCGTCGAGACCAAGCTGCTCTGTCTGAAAGGCAACGATGGCACGGTCATCGAGCCCTACCCCGGCAAGGAGAACAGGAGAGGGTGAGTGTGTCTATTGTGTGTTTTGGGACATAATAAACAGTTATTTCATTGTCATCCGGGGAACAGTCAAAACGACCCGAGGCACTATTGCCCTGAGGCCGAAGGCCAAGGGTAATAGTGCATCGGATCGTCCACAGCACCAAGGGGTAATATGTTTTGACTGTTCCCCGAATTACCATGAAATAACTGTTTTATTACTCAACCTGTGACAGTGTATGTGAGACAATGTACGTAAATTTTGCTGTGTGCTTCGACAGACCAATCTATATTACGTTCAAATCATGACGTCCTGAGTTTCTGGGGTGAAAATAGCACGCGGAACTTTTGCCCATGTGAGAGTTGAACCTGTAGCCGATTTCATCAAAATTGCAAAGTATACTTATCTAGCAAAGTATACTTTGAGGGAGTAATCATTTATTTTTCCCGAAATGCATTATTTCATATAGAACAAACAACTGCATATGTTTGATGATTAAAAGTATGCAGAATTATTATACTGAATTTATTACATTATCACAGCCAAAATGGCTGTGATAATGTAATAAATTCAGTATAATAAAAAATAATAAATTTATCCTAAAATTGACAATTTCTCCCTCAAAGTATACTTTGCAATGTTCGTGAAATCGGCTACAGATTATACGCATTTTAAAAGTAATAAGATTAATACCATGAATCCTATTCCTTTTAGGGGCTAACACCAGATCCGGTTATTCTAATTTCAGGGCTGAATATGCTTTATTTGATGTAAATATTCGGTTCTTATTTTGAGATTTTTTCCCCAGGTGAAATAAGGTATTTGACCCCATTGACGTGGCCTAAAATTACTAGATGTTGACAGACTGTTAAACACCATTAAATAAATAATCAACCCTGTTTTTCAACGAAAAACATGTTATATTTGCCCATGATGGTACATAAACCATTACCTGATGAATTGAATGCCATAGCATCTTTGCAACCAAGCTTAATAGGCTCGACTTGGAAAGACTTCTCTCTAAATATCCATTCCTCCTTCCAGGCTAGTTATATACGGGGTCGAACCAATTGGCCCAGCCTTAGTTGTTAATAGTCTGTTAATCACCAATAAATAAATAAATCCTTCCAGGGTCCGTTCGGCGACCAATGAGAACGGCAAGCCAGCGGTCCAGAGGTTTGTGAGCCCGAGGAAGGCCCAGTCTATGAGGCCGGGCTACTCGTCTCCCACAATGATTCGCCGGTCATCCCTCACATCGATAGACAGCAACAGTAGCGGGTCCTCGTACACAACGGTGTCCAGCTACCAGTCGGACGTGTGAGAGAGCGATGGACCAGTCCAATAAATGTGGCTGTGACTGAAGTAATGGGGAGAAATCTGTTTAAACGAAGTAAACGGACGTCAAACTCCGCCAACTGTAGCATCAGAGATGCCCGGGAAGTTTTTCCTGTTTCTTTCTGTGAATGGAAAGGGGTCTTATGGGTTTTGCAACCAGTGTAGATCCAGATCAGCCTGTGCATCCGCAGTCTGATCTGGATCTGCACTGTTCGCCATTCCATCCATGAAACACCCGTCATGGTTCTAACAAGCAGTATAGATTGTTAGGAGTGTGCTGTTCGATCGGATCTACACTGTGTCCAGCTACCAGTTGGACGTGTGTGAGAGCGATGGACCAGTATTATAAACAGGTTTCCGAACTTGGAAAACCATGAGTGAATACGAGATAATGCCCATACCAGCAACAGTAGCGTGTCATCGTACACAGCCGTGTCCAGCTACCAGTCCGACGTGTGAGGGACACCTTTTGACAATGGAATTATGTCCCAACTTTTCTTGTCCAGTTACCAGTCGGACGTGTGACGGACACATTTTGGCAATGGCATTATGTCCATTCTTCCGTGTCCAGCTATCAGTCAGACTTGTGACGGACACCCTACGAGATCTACTGTGACACGGAAATTGGCAGCTAGGGTGCTGGAGCTCGTTTCACTATACTTTATATGATAAAAAGTGTTAGTATCAATAATTTTTTATGAATTTTCTGTACATACACAGACACAGTTGACCGAGACTATCACGTATACCAACATTTACAGTTCAATAAATAGAGCATGATGATATATTATGATGTTTATTAACAAGTTTACTGATTTCATAACAAGTTGAATAAATCTCTCATTAAATCAACACAAATGTTAGATTCTATAATAGCACATCTGTAACGAGCTAATTTGCATATTTATTACACTAGTGTATTATGATTTATATCACACTGTGTTAATACTCTGTGAGCGCCCATTATAAGCAATAAATGTGAATACGTCTGTCCATTATTTGCAAGCACAGTTTTTGGAGCAATTGTCCTTCTAAATTTAATATCTTAACCATACAAATTTAGTGAAATGGGCAATAGATACATGATGGCTGTACCATACCTGTGTTTAAATGTTTTGCGGCAACTGTCCATAGTCCATGCGTGGATGCGATTTGTAGAAGCAGCCTTTCTGTACCTAACATTGACTAAATACATGGAGAAATGGACGTGCAGTAGCCCTGTTGTGTATTGCGGAGAAATCATGCTCCATTGTGAGCGTGGACCAACCTGTGTTTCCACGCAGTTAGAGGGGCAGAACCACGATGGTGTCCCGATATGGCCTCGCTAGGCTCAAGTGGAAACGCATATTGATCTCGCTTTCAAGAGTGGGGCCATTAAATTGATTGGCATGGTAACACCGCAGATCCACAGTGGGCATCAGCGTCAATCCACAATTAGTGTTATTTTTTCGCAACACACGATGCAGCCACTTCATTCACAAACTGAAACTGACCTGAATTAAAGATAGATTTTGTTTGTCTACAAATAGAATCCAAAATGAAAAAGACTGGTTAGAATGTGCCAGTGTAGTGTATTTAATAGCGTAGCTCATCGTTCATGTTGTAAATAGATTTTATAGGGCTTTTAATAACTGAAAACTTTTTACATATCATATGCATCACACCTGTCTGTACATGACCTTGTTGTTGACTGGATGTTAAACCCCATTCAGTCAATCAAAGCATCACGTGCTTCCATATAAATGTGCCTGTCTGCGAAAATCCATTCTCCACATTTCACCTGCAATTTTTATACGCCTGTTTGAAAAAACGGGACGTATTGTGTATTCATCTTGTACGGGCGGGCAGGCAGGCACAGCTTGTCCACGCAATAACTAGAGGTCTACTTGACGGATTGTAACCAAATTTGGTATACATGTTTATCACGGCAAGCCGAAGAAGCCTATTGATTTTAAAAGATTTCCCAGGACTTATCTCCCCTTGGCGGGTGGGTGGCAGGTGGGAGCACACGATGGGTAATTTAACGATCGGGGTTCATCCTTACCGGAATACCGACTGGAGACCTGGTTTGGCCCCCACATACGTCTTTGGCATTTTGTATGTGACAGTTGAATCTGGTTATACCCCTTATGTGAGTATTACGATATTCGTAATCCTATTTTAGGGGAAGGGGCCAAGTGACTTGGTGTGGTATGGACCTGGCACAAGGTCAGGATATTCTAATTTCAGGGCTGAATATATTTGTTCTCGATGTAAGTATTCTGTTCTGATTTTGGTGATTTTCCCCCCAATGCAGCAGGTTAAAATGGGATCGAACCCGTTTGCCCGGCCTTACATGACCTTAGCTGTTGATAGGCCGTTAAACACTAATAAACAAACAAACTCCCCTTGGCGGCCATTTTTAAAATTCGGTATACATGTTTATCACGGCAAGACGAAGAAGCCTATTGATTTTGAAAAATTTCCGATGACTTATCTCCCCTTGGCGGCCATTTTTAATTTTCGGACTCTGTATCCTTGTCCACTCAATAAGTCAAGTTCTACTTGACGGATCGTAACCAATTTTGGTTTACATATTTATCACGTCAAGATGAGTTATCTCCCCTTGTTGACTGACCTTGCCTCGACGGGCGTATTATTGTGACCTTCGGCACTCTTGTTACATATCTTATATCTCCACAATCATTACTCCAATTTACTTCAAGCTTCCAATACTTGCTTTTCATCATCCATATTTTCATATTATAGCCTGCCCATGTGGTCCACATGCCCAAGGTCAAGGTCAAATGACTTTGAAATTTGTGTTGAAGTTTTTACATACCTCATATCTCCACAACACTTACTCAGATTTACTTCAAACTAATTCTTTATTATCATCCATATTTTCATTCTATAGCCTACCCATGTGGCCCACATGCTCAAGATCAAGGTCAAATGACTTTAAACTGTGCGTTAAAGCTTTTACATACCTTATGTCTCCACAACCCTTAATTCAAACTTCAAATAAATACACTCCGAAACCATCAAATGCCTTGGCGGGGTCGATATGCGAGCCGCGGCCATCTGGTTTGTGAGTAATTATTTAATAATTTAATATGATATTTATTAACCCTTAGACCGCTACTCACAACAATTGTCGTCTGCTGTTGCGTTTATATCTTGCCTTATTTCTCAATAAAAACATGGTTTGACAGCACTTCAGAATCATTTCCAATGGAAATGATTCTGAAGTGCTGTCAAACCATGTTGTAAATTATTCTAAAGTGCTGTTAAAGCATGTTTTGATGATAAAAATGGAAAATAGAAAATAAACAGAAGACACAAAAAATAAGGTAGCGGTCTAAGGGTTAAACAATTTTACTGATTTCATTAGAAACGAGACTTGGAAAGCGTCCCTAAATGACCTTAGCTGTTGCTGGGACGTTAAACCCAGTGATTTTGACTTTCTCAAAGGATTAAACTGCATTCAAGATTTCCATTTACAGTGTACATGTACTTTATAGCATAATTTTGTTGGTAAACGTTTATTTATTGTAGATGTAGTACAGTTGAGGAAAAAACCAGGAGCTGTAGCCGATTTCATCAAAATTGCAAAGTATACTTATCTAGTAAAGTATACTTTGAGGGTGTAATCATTTATTTTTCCCGAAATGCATTATTTCTTATAGAACTAATGACTGCATATATTTGATGATTAAAAGTATGCAGAATTATTATACTGAATTTATTAATAAATTCAGTATACTAAAAATTAATAAATTTATCCTTAAATTGAAAATTTCTCCCTCAAAGTATACTTTGCTAGTTAAGTATACTTTGGAATTTTGATGAAATAGGCTACAGATACGAGACAAGCCATGTGATTTTGATTCTAAGATGATGTGCGATTTTTCATGAAAACTATTTACACAAACTGTGATATTTCCTCTAAATTACATCGAATGTTAACGAAATGTTCAGAGGAAATTCAGAATTTTATTCCACATTTGCTCTGGACATTTCATCAACTTTTGACGTCATTTACAGAAAAATTGTAAATATTTTTTGCGAGATATTGCCCATCTTCTTGTGTACAAAAGCACATGCCTCATCTCATATTGTAGAAAACACTGAGTGCTATGTATTTGTTTTCTGGCTCATTCGTACTCAGTTCTGCTTGAGTGGGTGGTGGTAGGGCGAACGAGACGGCGTAAATTAACGGTAGGGGTTCCTCCTTTATATAGGAATCACTATTCGTCTGGTTTGGCTCGGGTACGTTTTTGTCGTTGGCTCTTTTGTTACCTGGGAGTTGAATTGGGTTATTGCACATTATAAAAGTAGTAAGACTATTACTGATCCTACTGCTTTTGGGAGGGGCTAAGTGATTCTGGTGTGGCGAGGACCTGGCATCAGATCAGGATTATTCTGATTTCAGGGCTGAATATATAGTTTTGTTATTGTAAATATTCAGTTCTGATTTTGGGATTTTTCCCCCATTTGTATATGTACTTGTACAGGTAATATATGGGATTTAGTACTCAATGTGTGGCTTAATCTGCAGATACAACATGGCAAATCATTTTGTTGTACATGTTATTATGCATCTGACATAGTCTATGGAATGTGCACTTTAACCCTTAGACCGCTACTCACAACAATTGTCATCTGCTGTTGCTTTTATATCTCAACTTATTTCTCAATAAAAACATGTTTTGACAGCACTTCACAATCATTTCCAATGGAAATGATTCTGAAGTGCTGTCAAAGCATGTTGTAAATTATTCTAAAGTGATGTCAAACCATGTTTTTGATGATAAAAATAGAAAATAAACTGCAGACGACAAAAAAATTAAGATAGCGGTCTAACGGTTAATGTTGGTTTAGGAAGTTTGACAGTAATGTGTAGACAGTGGTAATACCCTGGATAATCGCCAGAAGACATTTGTGTACACTAACTATACAGGTCTCAGCAAAGAGAAATACACCAATTAACATTAAATCACACATTCAGTATTAAAGCTATACCAGATAAATTATAACCTACAATAAAATGATTTACCCAGTTTTCTTGGCAGATGTTGTCAAATATTTTGAAATCGCTGCCACATTTAGTCACACGATCCATATTGTTATTTCCCATTTACTAGCATTTCTCAACATTAATCTGTGTACTTGCATCTCTGTCATGTCGTGTATGAAACACATGTGCAATCTATTACACGCCATAAATGTGTAATCTCACACGTGTTTGCCTTTTATGTATCAACCACTTTGTGTTCAAACACAAACACCAATTCTCCAGCCTGTTACATCTAAACGGCTGGTACTTGGAACCACAACATATACGAGACACGCCATGTGATTTTGTTCCTTCGGACATCTGCGTCATTTCATGAAATACTTTACCAAATTTATTTTATTGTAAATATTCAGTTCTGATTTTGGGATTTCCCCCCTTTTGTACATGTACTTGTACAGGTAATATATGGGATTTAGTACTAAACCCATTGACCCGCCTTAAATGACCTTAGCTGTTGATAGGCCGTTAAACCCCAACAAACAAAAAACTTTACAAAATTTACAATATTTTCCGTAAATGGAGTCAAATTTGGACAAAACTTTCAGAGAACCGCATGTACTCTGAAAATTTTGTCAACGTTTAACTTTATTTATGAACGATATTGTAAATTTTGTAAACATATTTAATGACATTACGCAGATGTACGAAGGTACAAAATCACATGGCGTGTCTCATTTGTGGTTGTGATGGAAGAAATGGGGCTTATGGGTTTTGTAACCAGTGTAGATCCAGATCATCCTTCTGAAGTGATCATGCTACTAACATGCAGCAATGTACAAACAATTTTTTAGATTGTTATCAGGCTACAGGAGTGTGCTATTTATTTGATCATGAGCTACACTGGCCACAAATCCCATAAGCCCCAATTCTCCAGTCACAGCCACAAATATCCAGGCATGCCAGCGTCAACAAGGAAAACGTGTTTTGAACTTCACATTCTAGGTTGAAGTTTGAACCTGGTCCTGTGCTAAAATTTTGAACTTCGTCTCAAAATTCATATTCAAAATCAGACAGCACAACTCTGGCGACCAGTGTAGATCCTGAGCAGCCTGTGCATTCGCAGTTTTACGTGCTTTGCAATCATGAACAGACATTAATATCAGACCTAGCTTGCAAAATTAGACTACAGAGACGTCTCGATATGTCGTAGTATGTTTGTCACAAGTATCCCAATTCCATTCAGTGGCCCGGTTAGTTTGTTTTGTTTAATGGTGTTTTAAGACCGGGCCAACGGGTTCGATCCCGTATTTAAACTGCTGCATTGGGGGAAAAATCCCAAAATCAGAATGGAATATTTACATCGAGAAATAATATATTCGACCCTAAAATTAGAATAACCCGACCTGGTGTCGGGTTCATACCACACCGAAGTAATGTCCTAGTCACAAACAGCGAGTGGATGGGGAGATAAAACATAAAATACACACGCATTAAATATTTATTATTTTATTTCTTTTTTGTTCTTTTTCATTAACTGATCATTAAATTAAAAATACATAATAAATGTACATGTTCAGTACATGCATTGAGTAGATAGATAGATTTGTCCCGACACACAACGCTTAGTCTTTCTATTCGCACAATAAATGTAACTATTCCGACTGACCAAAATTCTAATATTTGCAAACAGTGTAAATCCAGACGAGACGGCTCGTAACGAGCCGTCTCATCTGGATCTGCACTGTTTGTGGAAAACTAGTTTTTTTTACGACCCGTTTGTTGATTAATGGAATAATCCAAAAGATTATCATGGAAGAGAGTATGAATGTGATTGTCTGGTACGATATACTTTTCTGACGTTCACAAGATTACAAATATGTATCCAAGTCTACTATTTGTGTACAGAAAGTCGAGCGTTTTCCCCACATGAGAACTATGTGTGATATGTTAAACTTCATAATGCTTGCCAACGGAATTCCTACCTGAGAGTATAGTTTTGGTAATACAAGAAATACTGGTATTTTGAGGCTTTCTATCCCATTAGCTCTCGATTTTATCAAGATTGGAGATTTTCAGGATGCCCAATATAAACTTCTTGGATGTGGAGAAAAGGGCTCCGGATATGGCAGTTTGACGTAATATTGGGATTTGTTTGAAATTATCGTCCATGAACTAAATACCGGTAGCGATATTAAGTCATGGATGTGTTCTAGCAAATAATACTTCAAAATTACCTGGGCATGCACTCTTGCTCCTGTAAGCTGGAGAGTGCTCGAGGCAGAGCTTTGCTCGGGCTCTGCGAATCAATTATTTTAAATTCGGATTTTAAGAATGTGCTCAAAAACTTAATAGGATGAGAGGCCCAAGTGCAGATTTGGACAAAAAAGTCAGTAGACAGTTTGTTGCTAAGTAACATACATTTAAAACAATGTATTGATAGGTTCAACAGTTCAAGTCAAGAACTTGTATCTTATCAGCAATTATTTAACACATTTGTTAAAAAATTAACTGAAATTACATAACCTTAGGGACACTCAATTAAATTTTATTATCGCGACAAAAACATATTACAGCGCATGAGAATCGTCTCTTTTAGAGACGATTCTCATGTGCTGTAAAAACATGTTTTTTCTTTGTTAAAATGAACAACAACAGCCATTTCCCACTGTTTAAGGGTTAAGCTTAGAGTCACAAAAGGGTAAGAAAATGTACACAGCAACCCTTTGTTACATGTTAAATTCCTTCATCTGGCAAATGAGACGAAATACAAATGACACACGGACATAAATGTACAATTTGGATAAATTGATCGGATATCTTGTCAGTAACAAGTCACACAAACAAAGACAGGCTTAACAAATAACATTACACGATTAACCAAGATCAGCATGCAAATGTACTTCTCATGGATGGGTGAAAAGTGAGTTATTTTCCAAAAATTTGGTAGACTTGCATTTCCAACATTTCAAGTTAATGTTTAAAAACACGTTTTCCATTGATGTTGTCAAATCAATGACATCTAATTAACATTCATATATGCTATCTCAACCAATTGTCCATGTAATCCTGATGTTTCAAGACATTCTGTTTAATGGTCACCGAGATGCAAAATCTGGGATTTTGGAAAGGTGACTCACTTTTTTGGCACGGCATTGTAGGTCCAACTAAATACTCAGCGAATTGATTTACTGATTCACCATGTCAATCAATTAAAAGTCCCGAGTAATCAAGACACCAACTTAATTGATAAAAGACAGGTTAGTACAAATATAGTGAAGAGGAGGCTAGATCAGTTTATGTTCCGATATACAAGTATGGTACACGACATGTAAATGAGCAAGTGTGGTGACTATAGCCAATATGGCATTTGAAATTGAAGGGGTCACTGGAAGACGGGGGCTAAGTCCATATGGACTTAGCCCCCGTCTTCCACTGACCCATTCAATTGGCATACAACATCTAACACATGCAATCACATGATCAACTACGATGGCAATTAAAAATGCACTAAAGGACAAGATCACTTGGCCCCGGGTGTGAATCCCAGGGAGTTGAATGAATCCCGATATGGATAGATTCAACGTCAGAATACACTACTTTACACCAATCCTCCGTTCAACAAAAATATATGTACATAAATCAATGCTGCTTTCAGATGCCGTAACGCCATTACGCACCAGTCTTGTACAACAATTCCAACACCCATGGTTTTCAGTTACAGTAATACTATGATCACGCACATATAAATAGCACAAACTTTGCATCCGCCATTATGCAGACCATGTTCGTCCATGCGCGTCCTCCCCCCCCCCCCCCCCCCCCCCACCCCCGCCCCAAGTTTCTTTGTCGGATTTACAGATGTCGAGGAAAATAAATCCCGTATTTTAAAATGGTAGTGAACAAAAATTATATATTACATGCTCTTCGAAAAATGTGAAATTTGCTCTTAGACACGTTAGTCAGGGTTCCCACTGGTCCTTCAATTCCTGGAAAGTCATGGAATTTGGAAAAATGGATTCTTTGCCTCTTTTTCTGAAAAGGTCATTGAAAGTCATGGAATTTGGATTCCAGTCCAATTATTGGTGTTGTTGAGGAAAGTTCAGTACAGTGATTTTGAGCCAAAATATTTGGTGTGGTAAGCGCACATGTCACCAAATCAGGATTTTGTAAATTCAGAACTGAATTCCTATTTCTGTCCCCAAAACAGGTGTATTCCAGGCTCGAAATGGCTCGAGTTATGAGTCGATAAGCCGTAAAACACAGTTTTATCAGCATCATCCACGCAAATATGGGTCCTTGAATTTCGAAAACATGTCCTTGAAAGTCATGGAAAAGTCATGGAAAAGTCATGGAATTTGGTCTTCCCAAAAGGGTGGGAACCCTGGTTAGTGTATGAATCGTTTCTTTGTCTGAAATGAAGTCAAAATGTGACGTCAATCACGTCTCGCAAACGTCTAGGAGGAAATAAATCGCTCCAGAATCACAGTAAATCACTGGGTAGCATGTAATATAGTGAATTAACGCCAGTTGTGCAGCTTATTCCGTAAAGGTCCTCCAAATTATACCACCATCAGACCCAGACTGCAATGTTCGCCATTCAATCAATGAAACAGCCACCAAGCATCGAAGTAGCTGTATAGGTTGCTATTTCACTGCCGGCGTGTGCCAGTGGTTCATGAGTTGGACTCACTGAAAATTCTCATAGGCGCCATTTCTCCAGTCACAGCCACAATTGTGTGTCCTGTAGTCGATTTCACCAAGATTTCTAGCAAAGTATACTTTGAGGGAGTAATCATTTATTTTTCCTGAAATGCATTATTTCACATATAACTAACGACATATATTTGATGATTAAAAGTATGCAAAATTATTATACTGAATTTATTACATTATCACAGCCAAAATGGCTGTGATAATGTAATAAATTCAGTATAATAAAAATTAATAAATTTATCTTTAAATTGAAAATTTCTCCCTCAAAGTATACTTTGCTAGATAAGTATACTTTGCAATGTTGGTTAAATATGCTACTGATATTGAAAGGACACTACTTGGTACTTTCTATTTCTAAACCAAATCAAAATCGCTGAATGATCAAATTTGGCTCAGAAACGGCAGGAATTCAGTACAAGTATAATACAAATTAATAAATTTATCGTAAAGTTGAAAATTTCTCCCTCAAAGTATACTTTGCTAGAAAAGTATACTTTGCAATGTTGGTGAAATAGGCTACAGGAGTTACACTGGCTACTGGTCTGGATCTACACACATGCTGATGCAAAGCTGTGCCATTTCATTCAGAATTGTTAGGGTTGACATGTGGTGACATATATATATATATATATATAGGAGTTATACTAAATGCAGAAAGCAAGAACAGTGATACAATACTTCGGCAAAGGGTTCAAGGTTTGAACCTAATCATTGCAAACTAAATATCACAGGGAAATGCATAGATAAAGCACCATAACTAACGTACATGTACCGATATGCGTCACTTCAAGACAAAAACTGACCCATCAATATTTGACCAGTGTAGCTTATGATCAGTGGTACAGATCTAAAGTTTCGGGAATGTTTCCCAAATTCAATAGTGAACAGTGTAGATGTGTTATCAGATTTCAGGAGGATACGAAGGGATCAGGAGCTACGATGGTCAGAAATACCATAAGCCCAGTTTTGACAGCTTGTGTAACATATGAGACTCGCCATGTGATTTTGTACCTTCGAACATCTGCGTAAATTCATTAAATGCGTTTCCAAAATTAACATTTTTCATAAATAAAGTCGAAAGATGACAAAATTTTCAGGGTACATGCCGCAGTACTCTGAAAATCTTGTCATCCTTTGACGCCATTTACGGAAAATATTGTAAATTTCGTAAACGTATTTCATGAAATTACGCAGATGTCCGAATGTACAACATCACATGGCGTGTCTAATAAAGCCCCGATAACTACACACTACTATCAATTCAATATGGGAATAATTTCAGACATTTTGCTGCATACTATACCTGGCATGATCATGAAAAGACAATTAGATATGCTTCACTACACCAGTTTAGATGAGAAAGCAATAAAAATGTCTGTTATATTGAATGTAGTACAAGTAATACTGATTTTCCTCCAGAAATGAAGATTTTCTATGATAAAACCTCATTTATTTTGGAGGGAAAATAATTTCCGTGTGTATATGGGATAAATATTCAATATTGGCACGTCTCTCGCAATTCTACCCGATCACATAAATTTTTGCCAATATTTCGGTTTTTGTTTGTTGGGGTTTAACGGCCTATCAACAGCTAAGGTCATTTAAGGCCTGGTCAATGGGTTTAGTACTAAATCCCATATATTACCTGTACAAGTACATGTACATTTCAAGTACATGTACAAATGGGGAGAAAATCCCAAAATCAGAACTGAATATTTACAATAACAAAACTATATATTCAGCCCTGAAATCAGAATAATCCTGATCTGATGCCAGGTCCTCGCCACACCAGAATCACTTGGCCCCTCCCAAAAGCAGTAGGATCAGTAATAATCTTACTACTTTTATAATGGGCAATAACCCAATTCAACTCCCAGGTAACTAAAGAGCCAAAGATAAAAACGTACCTGAGGGCCAAACCAGGCAAATCGTGATTCCTATAAGGAGGAACCCATACCGTTAATATATGCCGTCTCATTCGCCCGACCACCACCCACCAATATTTCGGTAAAAATTCAACAATATTTGCAAAAAAAGTCGCAAAAGTTCCAATGAATTTCAAAGTTCATATGGAAAAACATTTTGAATCAGCTAAAAATAATTCAACAATTCGGTGATGCGTGACCCCATCACGACACAATGGACATTTGTATGTAGCGACCAGTGTACTCCCAGATCAGACTGCGCATATTCATGATACCGGTAATGAAATGTGTGATAGAGTTATGAAAAATCAACAAGGCCATCATTATCATTATTAAGCTAATCCCCTCGCTGGCAGCCTTGATAGTAAAATGAACACAGTCCTCAGTGACCTTGACCTTCGGTGTTGAGATGTGGGGTGTATGCTAAATAAAGCACCATCCCTAAACACAGTGTGGCCAAATATTATCCAAATGTGAGAAGGGGTTAAAAAGAAATAGTGAAAAACGACAAAAATATCCAAAGAGCATTTGTCTTACAAAGAAAGTGAACATGACAACTAAGTGACCTTGTCATTGGGCATTCGGACGAGGGGCTTATACATCACAAAGCATCACCTGTAGCCTATTTCATCAACATTGCAAAGTATACTTTAGTAGCAAAGTATACTTTGAGGGAGAAATTTTCAATTTTATGATAAATTTATTAATTTTCATTATACTGAATTTATTACATTATCACAGCCATTATGGCTGTGATAATGTAATAAATTCAGTATAATAATTCTGCATACTTTTAAACATGAAATACATGCATTTGTTAGTTCTATTTGAAATAATGCATTTCAGGAAAAATAAATGATTACTCCCTCAAAGTATACTTCGCTAGAAAAGTATACTTTGCAATGTTGGTGAAATCGGCTACTGTAGATGGGGGGGGGGGTTGTCCAGTTGCGAAGGTAACTCTTGCACTCTACTTCCGTACCGTCCGTAGCAGCTACGGACGGTACGGAAGTAATTGCATGAGTTACTGTTCACAACTAGGGGGTTGTCCTATTTTAGAGCTCTTCGAAATGCACTTTCCTGTGTGTTTTACGGCATTTAAATTCAGACTCCAACTGGCGGTAAACTGTGGTCTATGTAAACTCCGTTGCTGAACGGGGCGGTTGTAACTCCGGAACCCCCCTCTAGATCCACCCCTGTAGTAACAACAGAAAGTGTTACTGACATAATAACGTACGTACACACCTACATGGACCATCACTATACCCCCTCCTGCCTATCGGCGAGTGGATAATTATCCCTTTTTTTTCTTGGCAAATCAAAATATGATAGGGTAGGAAATACGAGAGGCGCTCTAAATTCCACTACAATTATAACATCATGTGACTTATGTACATGTAGATGACTAATCACAATAGCACTGTGGTTATATGAACATGAAATGCATCAGAAGAATTATGAAAACAGCAGGGGCCCGTTTCACTAAACTATTTACGACTAAAATGTTCGTAAGTGCAAAATTATTATAGTCTGTAAATTTCACATTAACAATGTTTTCTTGTAAACAATTGTTGGATTTACATTTATTGAGCATAGGCTGCATATGCAGCCTATGCTCAATAAAATGTAAATCCATCAATTGAAATTTCTAGACGATCCTAAATGTGGACTTACGAACATTTTAGTTGTACGAAGTTTAGTGAAATGGACCCCAGATGTCAACATTTCTGTTAACACCTAGAATACTGAATTCAATTTGATCGTCTGTTGTGTATAATTTTATTTCCCATTTTTCTCATCAAAAACATGCTTTGACAAACTCCTGGAAATGATTCAAAAGTGCTGTCAAGCCATGTTTTTATTGTGAAATAAGACAACAACAGATGACAAATTGTGTTTCCCACATTCTAAGGTAGCAATGAGGAACTGCATGTAATTACATACAGATGACTGATATGTAAAATAATGCGCGCAATGCTATGCGTGTGTTGCAATAATTTCATTTAGCCGACACTGTGAACAATAAAGCAATCACCAGGACCCGCAGAAAAAGTAGGCACAGGGATTTTAGCCATGAATGTGAGGATGTTTGGTAAATAAGTCTGATTTTGAGAAGCTCTACTGTATATATACCGAACACCAGTTATTACGGGAAACACATATAAATATATGGTTTCCCATAACCACAAATGTCCCAATATTTAATATAGGAATGAATGGCCTTTTTGTGGAATTTATCGGGGTATAAACTTGGAAAAGTCGCGGGAATACTGGACGAAGGCCGGAAGGCCTCGTCCAGTATTCCCGCGACTTTTCCAAGTTTATATCCCCGATAAATTCCACAAAAAGGCCATTCATTCCTTATAATTCCAGCATTTGAAATAAATTCATCAAGATAATGTGTTTATTTTCCGTTTTCTTAAGAATTATTTTAACTGCGCCTCACGATTACGGAAAGTAGTTCGGCCTGGGAGTTTACTGGAATATAAACTTTGGACAGAGACTTGCTACGGGCCAATCAAATGTTAGGGAATTGTGTAAATATTTTTGTGCTGGAATTATTGGTTAATGTGGTTGTATTAGCGGATCAAAATAACTAGAGAAACTGAGCATGGGCTCACGGATACCCCTGGTCGACGCCTTATCCGAGCAACAAATATTTTCCAAGTCATTTGACCTTGACCGTGGGCATGAAAGCCACATGGGTGGGCTATAAAATGAAAATATGGATAATGATGACAAAGTATATGAAGTTTCAAGTCAATCTGACGTACGGTTGCAGAGATAATGGGTACCAGAAAACTTTAACGCAAATCCTATGGATGGACGAATGGATGGAATGACGAAAACTATATACCCCTCGACATACCTCGTATGCCGGGGGTATAACAAAGTATTTGGATATAATTTGTTTTGGGAAACCCCTATAAATATAAATAGGGGTTTCCCAAAACAAATTGTGTCCAAATATTTAGGGTTATTACGGTAGATGGCAAGAGAATACAAGTGCCAACGTAAGGCGAAATGATTAATCAAGCAGAAAGCAGAAGTCTGATATGCAGGTAGAGCAGTGATTATGGAAATGCACTGGGTAGTATCAAATTGTAATAACGTATACATTAACTAATTAGGCGTGGCCCTTAACGAACATGAAAACATAATGTACATGTATGTTAAAGTTTCTTCAACATTTAAGTGAAACACAATTTGCGGCTAACTCGGGCGAGTTATCCCATGTCGGGTGTTTATTCCGTGTTGCTTAAGACAAGCTGCCATTTTTTTTTTTTTCTACATTTCCAATTCGCTCCCGACGTCTAACTGTACAGGATTCGCTCGTCTACACTACAATGACCTCTGACCTCTAGGTGAACAGTTGCACATGGCCCGGATTTGGTTCTGATCTCTGGTTTCCGTGGAAACTAGTGTCACACCTCACCTGCAATATATAGGGGTTAATTGTTTGAATATTGACCTTGACATGAAGTCACCGTAGCAACCATAAATAATTGGACAATTTATTCTGGAAAAACACATACATATAGAGAATAGTAGGTTATAAGTGCCGTGAATGGGAAAAAATATCTGGCAAGGCTCAGGAAACGGGATGGGCGAGGCTATGCCGAGCACATCCCGTTTCCGTGCCGCGCCAGATATTTTTTCCCATTCACGGCACTAACCTACTATTCTATTTATCCCGTCAACACCAACAAATGGCTGTAAAATACAAAAATTGTATTGACTGGATATCAAAAATGTTTCACGGCACCGTGTTTCACGGCACATACGCACTGTGTTGACGGGATAAATATGGTTTCCCACAACAAAGAGTGCCAAATTGTTTAGGGTTAGTATGGTTGTACTGGTTTATCACTCTAACAATGTATTTGGATGCAATTTGTTTTGGAAAACTTATAGGGGTTCCCAAAGCAAATGGTGTCCAAATATTTTGGGCTATCACAGTAAATTAGATTTTGTAAAAATTGTGTTTGCCGCCTGTGGAGTCCCAGATCAGCATCTTTGTATACATGGCCTGCGCTTATACAATTTTCAGACCACTTTCTCCAAAATTATACTCGAAAACGGGCAGTTTGATTGGTTGAAACTAAGCTGTACCTGTGAAACTTCCTAATTTCGAGCATGAGAAAGAAGTACATGTACTGTCAAAAATGTTTTAAATGGACGGACCCATGCAGTTTGATTGGCCGAGACCGAGCACAGAATATTTTACAACCACAGGGCCTGATCGACCAGCGCAGATTGCTTTTCAACAGTGGCAGTGCAGCTATGGCAAATAAATGTTGCGAAACAAACATATTTTTGCACGTGCAATATGTTTGTTCAGCCATTTTCAGGATTTGGCAGTACATGTATGCGTAAATGTGTGCTTCCCATGTTGAAACAGTACTATTCTGCAATTATTAGGAACGTTAAATCCTGGGGGCCGTTTCACTAAACTTTGTACGACTAAAATGTTTGTAAGTGCAAAATTATGATAGACTAAATTTCACATTAACAATGTTTTCTTGTAAACAATTATTGGATTTATATTTATGGAGCATATGTTCAATAAATTGAAATTTCCAGACGATCCTAAATTTGCGCTTACGAACATTTTACTTGTACGAAGTTTAGTGAAACTGCCCCCTGATTTCAGGATATATCCTGAAAAAAACCCACCCTTGAGTGTCCACCACAGTGGTACAAACACCTTCAGCAAAAACAAATCTGAAATCAACCTTCAGCACAAAAAAGTACGAAATCATCTGAAACTAAGGCAGATGCCCCCTACCCGCTCGCAAATATTACAATTTGTTCCCTCAACTTAACAATTTGTTCCCTGGATATAACAATTTGTTCCCACGGTATAACAATTTGTTCCCACGAATTAACAATTCGTTCCCATGGGAACGAATTGTTATTTCGTCGGAACGAATTGTTAAATTGAGGGAGCAAATTGTTAAATTGAGGGAACGAATTGTTATTTCGTGGGAACGAATTAATAAAAAAAAAATTCTAAGTCCCCTGTGGGGCTCCGTACTTTATCTTACTGAATGTGTGAAAATAAACGCGGTCTTGTAAATGTAATTTCAAAGCAAGAATGGAAGCAATCACACATGTGGTAAAATCCTGTGGATGGATTAGGTACGTATGTTAAACTTTAAAAATAGTATACATAAATGCTATACATAGAATAAACATCGCACATAATGAAACAAGTTATACGTTTATATTAACAAGCACAGCACAATGAACACAACCTGTTAATTAAACACAAACTAGTATGCAGATCATGCTAAATGCAATGGCGATGAATGAATGATGTCATGTTATGGAAATGTGAATGAAAATGACAGTCATGTATCATATATTATAGGAATGAATGGCCTTTTTGTGGAATTTATTGGGGTATAAACTTGGAAAAGTCGCGGGAATACTGGACGAGGCCTTCCGGCAGATTAATTATTTGTATTGCTTGCTGATTATCTTTAATTTATTATAGGAATGAATGGCCTTTTTGTGGAATTTATCGGGGTATAAACTTGGAAAAGTCGCGGGAATACTGGACGAAGCGATAACAAATTACAATTTTCGGAAAAAAAAAAAAAAAATTATTTTTTTTAGAATATTGTATTTTTTTAATGCCTCGTCCAGTATTCTCGCGACTTTTCCAAGTTTATATCCCCGATAAATTCCACAAAAAGGCCATTCATTCCTTATAATTCCAGCATTTGAAATAAATTCATCAAGAAACTGTGTTTATTTTCCGTTTTCTTAATAATTATTTTAACTGCGCCTCACGGTTACGGAAAGTAGTTTGGCATGGGAGTTTACTGCGATATAAATTTTGGACAGAACTTGCTACGGACCAATCAAATGTTAGGGAATTGTGAAAATATTTTTGTGCTGGAATTATTTCTCTATATATTTATGACAATGTTTACATGTCATATTGAATAGTGATGAGCAGCAATAAATACCTCTTGCATAGAGCAAATTAAGAGAAATATACAATGAAGTAATACATGTGACCATTAACATTTTAAATTGCTCTATATGTGAGGCGATGATATTTGCATGTCATACATGGGATAGCAAATTAACAGAAATACATCTCTTGCATAGATTAAATATACAATGAAGTAATACATGTGACCATTAACAGTTTAAATTGCTCTATATGTGAGGCAATGTTATTTGCATGTCATACATTGGATAGCGAATTAACGGAAATATATCTCTGAAATATTAAGTAGAGAAATATGTAATGAATTAACCCTTTCAACACCACAGACCAAATAGTGGTATTGGAAAAAAGTGTAGATTCAGATGAGCCGGCTCGTGACGAGCCGTCTCATCAGGATTTGCACTTTTTGCAAGCAATTTTCATATTTTTAAGAACAAATACACCCCTGAAAAGTCTGAAAATCATTTTGTGACGGTTGAATTGGTTGCAAAATTAACATATCAAAATCAATTCCAGTTACTTAGGAGTGAACGGGTTGTTAATACATGTGACCATTATTTGTTTGTTTTTGTTTTATTGATGTATCAACGGCCTATCAACAGCTAAGGTCATTTAAGGTCGGGCCAACGGGTTCGATCCCGTATTTAACCTGCTGCATTGGCGACATGTGACCATTAACATTTGATATTGCTCTATATGTCCGGTATTGAGGTTTACACGTCGTATTGAATAGCAAATTTACAGAAAGAAATACCTCTTGCAAAGATTTAAGTTAAGACTTGAAGAGAAATATGCAGTTTATTAATTAATAAATTATTGGACTACACAGGACTATTAACATTTTATATTGTTCTATATATCAGGCAATGTTTGCATGTCATATTGGATAGAGAATTTTACCTTCATCTATACACAGAAATAAATATATTTTGTGTAGATGAAGGTAAGAGAAATATGCAATGAATTAATACATACTACCATCAACATTGTTAGCAAATCGGGGACTCGAAGGCGTGTCTGTTATACCACTGGATGATGATGTCACTCTCGATCGACTATCGCTGTCTAAACTACCGCGCCGTCGAAACAACGGCGACCGCTTATGATTGGCTAAAAATGTATCTATGTCAGAGTCATCGTCGTCTAAGTCGTCACTGGAATAAATCAACGGACAAACACATGACAGATGGGTGAAATTGCAAAAAGTGCAGATCCTGATGAGACGGCTCGTTACGAGCCGGCTCATCTGGATCTACACTGTTTGCCGGTTAGTGTGGTAATACTGGCGATGGTGAGATATACACGTTGTATTAAACGGTGAAGTGGAACAAATACACAAGGCCATTGAAAATTAATTAGCAGATTCTTATTCAAATTTTGGAACAAAAAAAAGACGGGAGGTTTTATTTTTTACTGTATTTACTGAAATTTCTGTAAAACTAATGAAAACAAGGAATCAGAGTAAGAAATCAGTAACACTGACGGATATACCCCTGAAAGACTTTAACACAAATTTCTAAATCATTTGACATTGATCTTGAGCACAAGAGCCGCATGGGTGCGTCATAGAATGACAATATGGATGATGACAAATAAACATATGAAGTTTCAAGCCAATCTGACCTACGGTAACAGAGATAGTATGGATGTAGCTGAAAACTTTAACACAAACCTCGGACGGACAGTCCGACAACTACGGTATGTTCCGAAAAAAATTTGAAGAACATGAAAGTAATATAATTTGCGCAGAAATATGATGATGCTTAATAAACCACAAATCCACTATTCCAACGCTTTGGCCTTAGGCCTTTATCAAGGAATATGTTGACAGGGCTCCAGATAAGCTGCGTATTTGCGTAAATACCCAATTAAAATTGCCAAAAACCCAATTGAAATCAGAAGTAGCGAGTATCAAAAAGCAATAACAAATTTGTGGTACCTTTATCATGCTACAGAAAACAATAAACAGACCACAAATATATCATATTTTTCTTGTTTTCCATTGTCTCCAAGGAGACAATTCTAATGAAATGCCAAGACATGTTTTAATTTCGAAGCTGTGGTCTGTTTATTGTTTTCTGCAGCATGATACAGGTAAAACAAAATTTGTATTGATTTTTGATACTTGCTACTTCTGATTTCAATTGGGTATTTAAGCAAATACACAGCTTATCTGGAGCACTGGTTGACTATTACTTTTAATTGAATTTTAGCTGTTTGTAGTCATATAATTCCTTGACAAAACATTGGAATAGTCGGTTTCTTTCTTATTAAGAATCATGCAACACAAACAAAATAATATATATGTTTTAAAATACATTTTGTATATACATATACAAATAAAACATTATTTAGCAATTTCTTATTTTTATAAGGGTGGTGGGATAAGAATCTGCAAATTTATTTTCCCTCGCCTGAATAGACCACCAGCTGAGGAAATGGACCTTAAGACGTGTGTTACTGGTGTATACCCTGATCATCACTGAATAGACTAATGCTATTTCGAGACATAAACAACACCAGCGTGATTGAATGGTGACCAGCGTAGACCCAGATCAGACTGATCTGGGTTTTACTCCACGCTGGTTGCACAGGTCATAAAGTCGATGATCTCAGCTGGCAGCACAAATGTGAACGGCTATGTACAGTGATGGTATGCTATCTAATAATGTAATAATACATGGAGAATACCAGAACTCTAGTATAAGACAGCAATATTTCTTTCCAATACCTTTTACACTGCTTTTATATACACCGTTGATGTAAAGTATCGTTTAATAAAATATGTTTATACAAATACTAGGCGAGTATCTTTTGATATCACATCCATATTACATTACGTGGGGCTCGGAATTTCATTGAAATTGTGTTTTACGTCTGCTCAACAGTAAGGTCAATACATTCAGCAATACAATTACATTAAGAAGAATATCGATGGTCTAGTAACATAAGGTCGTAACTGCTATGCTAAAGCATAGCAGTTACGACCTTATGTTACTAGACCATCGATATGTGAAATGCCCCTGATGGAGAAACTCAAACTTCCTAACCGGACAGACGGATGGATAAACACAGAGACACTCGCTTGGTCAATATCTGACACACACACTTTTGTTTTATAAGTCGGCTTGTATATGGTCAATACATAGCTAGTTACCGGATAAAAAAAATTAAAATCAGCTAACTGTCAATCTAGAACAGAATAAATAAAAATAAGTTTTTTTTGCCACAAAAAAAATGATCGACTATGCATGATTGATGTTCATGTAAAATGAAAATGATTAATGGTGAAAAATTATTGAAACACACAATTCACACAATTAGCAACCAATGCAAGCATAACACAGAAATACGTGTTGCAAAGAAATATTTTCCGAAATTAATGTTGCGTTCTATACGGAATAGGCCTCATGACATAATGATAAAAATTGTCTGCGCATTGTTGCGGTAAAATAAAACAGAATATTGATTATTCTAGCATACAACACCACACAGGAATATTACAATATCAATCACTGCATTAAAATGCAAGTTAACTTTTCAACACTACAGTCCTCTATCACGGTGTTTGCAAACAGTGTAGATCCAGATGAGACGGCTCGTAACGAGCCGTCTCATCAGGATCTGCACTTTTTGCATGTAGTTTTCTTATTTTTGAGAACAAAAACACCCCCTTTTCATAAATGGACTAGTCGGAAAAACTATTTTGTGACTTTGGATTGGTCAGAAAATTGACATATAAAAATCCATTTCAGTTACTTAGGGGTGAAAGGGTTAACTCTTAATGAAATGTATCATGCACTTATGTAGTTTTCATATTTTTGAGAACAAAAACACCCCCTTTTCATAAATGGACTAGTCAGAAAAACTACTTTGTGACTTTGGATTGGTCGGAAAATTGACATATAAAAATCCATTTCAGTTACTTAGGGGTGAAAGGGTTAACTCTTAATGAAATGTATCATGCACGTATGGAACATATTCAATTACAAGAATATGTCACACAATGACAAGAGATAATTCATATTTATAAACGGACCAGTGTAGCTCCTGATCAAACGGCACACACCTGTAGCCTTCAAACGATCTAGATACTTGAACAAACAACCTCCGGATTAGAAGTCAGGTGTTCTAACCGCTAGGCAATATAAAGAACAACGCAATATGCACCACTTGCTATTGCACAGGGGTCACAAAAACTATAGATGATAGAAGACCAATAACCAGTAAGGAGGGTGATTTATCAACAAAAAGACAGGGGCCTGGAAGAATGATAAGTCTGGCGTGTGAAGTACATGTATGTGAAGGTTCTCACACGAAAGCGTTTGTCACCGAACGTCAATCATGGCTGTGAAGTGATTGTGCCAAGCCGTCAACCCATTTCTTCCGGAATGCTATTTTTTTTTACAGTATTTGCAAATTATTTTTATTTCACCAAACGAATATGATAAAATGTGTGAATGTTAGTAAAATGTTCAATGCCTAACAAGTATGCACATGCGCAACATTTTCGTTAACGACCGACATTTATGACATTTCAAAGCAAAATTTTCAGAGAAAATAGTGCACACTGGCAGAAAGTGTTTGAATGAAAATCGCCTCCAATGTTGAATATAACCTCAATACTGTATAACTGAGCAATAACGAATGCATTCCGATCAAACT
Source organism: Conchocele bisecta (assembly GCA_029237695.1). Lineage (NCBI taxonomy): Eukaryota > Metazoa > Mollusca > Bivalvia > Lucinida > Thyasiridae > Conchocele > Conchocele bisecta. The sequence continues at coordinate 60,029,660 of CM055277.1, forward strand.
GGGTCAATCATCACAATGTACCTTGGTATTTTATATCACGATGTTGGCATTAATAATAGCTGTAGATAGCAAAACATGGGATCGTATAAGCGAAACCGCATTTTCTCACACATTCCCAATTCATTAACCCTTAAAGGCGGGAAAAAATATTGACGACTGCTGTTTTTTTTCTCCATATTTGTTATAATTCCAGCATAAAAATTATTTACTCAATTCCCTAACATTTGATTGGCCCGTAGCAAGTCTCTGTCCAAAATTGATAACGGAAAATAAAACACATTTTCTTGATGAATTTATTTCAAATGCTGGAATTATAAGGAATGAATGACCTTTTTGTGGAATTTATCGGGGATATAAACTTGGAAAAGTCGCGGGAATACTGGACGAGGTCTTCCGGCCATCGTCCAGTAATCCCGCGACTTTTCCAAGTTTATACCCCGATAAATTCCACAAAAAGGTCATTCATTCCTATAGTGTTTCTTAACAAAAACATGTATTGTCAGTACATGAGACGATTCTCATGACGATTCTCATGTGCTGTCAAAACATGTTTTTGTGGAGAAATATTGAAAATAAGAAAAAAACAGTAGACCGCAAAAATTGTATTCCTCTTTATAATGGTTAATTACGACACATCTTGTAGCCATCGATTTTGGAATATTTCCTTGTGTCTCCACACAAAGTGGCTGGAGACGACAATATTCTTTAAAACGACGGGCAAACACACAGAGAAAACAAGCTATTCCAAAATTGCAGGTCACAACATTTGTCAATTCATATCTATGTGACCAAACATGACAAAAATGTGCTTTTTATGGGGTTTTTCCCCCCAGTGTAGCTACTATTCTGCTAGCGTCCCAATTGTAACATATTTTTCATTGAGTGCATCAGGAATATTTTGCTCCTAACTGGTGAACTGTGCAGTGTCTGATCAGGCTTTGTCATACTGCAGATAAATTTCTAGGGTTTTGATTGGTCAGATCGACAGGCAACATAAGCCCTTATTGTCTGTCAAGCCCGTCAACATGGCTTGAGTGAGTGAGTGAGTGAGTGAATAGGGTTTAACGTCCGCTTTTCTGACATAGAGGTACAAGCCTCAGGGAGTCTACACGCAGACGGGTCAACGGGGTCGAGTCCCGTATCCACCTGTCCAAGGGGGGTAAATCCCAACTTCAGAACTCAATATTTACAATCAAAATATATATTCAGTCCTGAAATTAGAACAACCTGATCTGGTGCCAGGCCCTCGCCACACCAGCATCATTTATCCCATCCCCTAAAAGTAATAGGATTAGCGCTAATCTCAACATGGCTTGAATCAACATGGCGGCAGATCGAGGCAAAGAAACAATTTTTTCTTTGGAAATCATAACTGATACCTAGCCGTAGTGAAACAAACAAAAGTTATCAGGGCTCCCGGTAAGCTGCGTAATTTGACCAACTTGGGGTGAAATTTTGTTATTTTTTCATAAAAAATGGCAAGTTGGGAGTGCTTTAGAATCGTCTCATTGAGACGATTCTAAAGCACTCCCAACTTGCCATTTTTGATGGTGAAATAAGAAATTTACCTTCAAAATACGCACCTTAACTGGAGCTCTGGTTATTAACAATTTTTTTCATGCGATATTCGTAACGCCATGATATCGCACCGTTTGGTGCCACATTTCTATGACGTTATATAAATACCAATGCACATATATATCTAAGTTCTCGAACAATATAAATAATATGCAGTACGACAAATACGTAATTCTACAGTCAACAATGTGTCATAGTGCACATCTGAATCTATATTCATGCGAGGCGTCGCCGAGGGGGAATCTATATCCCCCCTCGGCCATGCCTCGGATGAATATAGAATCAGACATGCATGCAATATGAAACCATGTTGATTGTGTACATTTACAATATCTTATAATACAGGTATGATCTGAAATTACACTCAGTAAGCCCCTTTTTGTCATGGTGGGTCACATATGTAAGGGAGATAATCATGCTGAACACGGTCTCGTAGGTTAACACAAGTCTTACCAGGGTTTTCACAAAAACTGGAAAAAATAGCGTGCTTTATATGTTTTACGGAATAAACAGTGGTTGTTTTATCAACATCTAAAGCTTACTGTCTGTTTCACGAAAGCTGCCCAAATTTTACGGCTATATAAACAATGCAAAAACAATATTTTTTTCGATAATATTAAATTAAAGGAAAATTTAAGAATGAGCCTTCTTTTTATTTCGTGAAATTTGGTCAAATATTGATTTTATTGCGAAAACAAAATTTCCCCATGTTAAATCCCCATAGACATCTTCACGGAGTAGTGAAGATGTCTATGGGGATTTAACATGGGGAAATTTTTTAGAATTTCAGAAATACTGGACCGATTTTTAAAATGTAACTTTTGTTTTCTTAGTTAGATAATTTCCAAGCATCTAGCTAGGTTTCTGAGTAAATTTCCAAAAAAAAATTGTTTTTTGACTCCTCCCACAGCTCCTCTACCTCTTTTTCCCCATGTTAAATTCCCATAGAGAAATCAATTTTTCGTAATAAAACCAATACATTTGTATTTGACCAAATTTCACGAAATAAAAAGAATTCTCATTCTTAAATTTTGCTTTAATTTAATATTATCGAAAAAAATATTGTTTTTGCATTGTTTATATGGCCGTAAAATTTGGGCAGGTTTCGTGAAACAGACTATAGTCATACTACTACTGCACCATCTGTATAAAGTATTAAGTCTTTATTCTTTGAATCTGACACAGTGGGAACTCTCTAAATCGGACACGCAAAACACTCTATTGTGTTCAACTGGGTGTCAGTGTAATTATCTGTAACGATCATATCTGTTCATGATCACAAAGCACACATATATGTTCTATAGTGAGCATTTGCCAGAATTACAGTGGACCCTCTCTAAACCGGACACCCTGGGGACCTCCCAGGGTGTCCGGCTTAGAGAGGTTCCACTGTATATTTCTTCACAACGAGAAACGAATACGGGAATCAATAAAATCTATTTCCGATGACAGAATTTAATAAATTGAATATTTGGAATGTTGTATAGTGAACAAGGCCTAGGTTTGTGCTCTGGTAGCCGCAGTAGCTACGATTATTTCAGAAATGGCCATTTTGGCTACTGAAAATTTCAGAAAGTATTGGAAAAAGTATGTTATACAAATATTGGAGCAAATGTAAAACAGTGTTGTCTTTTTTTCATGCTAACACTTCATATTGGCTACTAATTCAAAATCCTAGCACCAACTTAGCAAGGTTGATTGACTGAATGGAGGTTTATGTCATAATTACACAGGCGAGAAAACCGTCCATCCCTCGGTTTTCAAGCTGCACTATTGAATATTTTATGTGAATACAAAGTGGTAGGTCAACCTAAAACCACAATATACACTGTATTATAAATAAATACACAAACATGAAACAGACCATTGTACGAGAATTTCTGTTCTATTGCATCTCAGTGTTTCAGCAATATTGAGTTTTAATTTTCTTTTTTTTTTTATATTTCCATAAAGGCATGAAAGTTGACAAAAATTTCAGAACATACGCGGAATTTAATTCCGCGTATGCTCTGGAAATTTTGTCAACTTCAATTGAATTTCACGTATTCTCTGGAAATATTGTCAACTTCAATTGAATTCCGCGTTTGCTCTGGAAATTTTGTCAACTTCCGACACCATTTTCAAAAAATATTGTATAATTTCAAAACCAATTTCGCTAAATTCTCTTAAGCAGTAAGCTAGAAAATCTCAAACGTTGGCACAGACAATATAAACGTGTGGACGACGAGTATGAATACATGTGCAGTTTATGTACACCGATGCCAGGACTGGGCTATGAGTGAATGCAACCACATATAGCTACATAAGGCTTCATGCATTTAGATTACAACAACAACAGCACATTTTTAGCAAACATCCTTCATTATTTAGTAACAAATTGTATACGAACTGTATGTTAATCAATGGTTGACTGAATCTGTAGCCGATTTCATCAAAATATATCTAGCAAAGTATACTTTGAGGGAGTAATCATTTATTTTTCCCAAAATGCATTATTTCATATAGAACTAACCACTGCATACATTTGATGATTAAAAGTATGCAGAATTATTATACTGAATTTATTACATTATCACAGCCAAAATGGCTGTGATAATGTAATAAATTCAGTATAATAAAAATTAATAAATTTTTCTTTAAATTGAAAATTTCTCCCTCAAAATACACTTTGCTAGATAAGTATACTTTGCAAAGTTGATGAAATAGGCTACTGGTATGTTCATTCAATAGTAATGTATACATAGAAGAGAATGCACCTGTCTGTGTAAAATTACAATATTCAGATCTAGCATCAGGTGGCGTCCCCACCTGGGGCCGGTTTCACTAAACTTTATACGACTAAAATTTTGTAAGTGCAAATTTTGGATCGTCTGGAAATTCCAATTGATGGATTTACATTAATTTTATAAATGTAATTACAAGAAAATATTGTTAATGTGTAGTTTACAGACTATCATAATTTTGCACTTACGAACATTTTAGTCGCACAAAGGTTAGTGAAACGGGCCCCTGATCAATTGCCACGCGGTGTGAAAATGCCCATTTTGTACCTGTGGAGATTAATGACGTCAAACCAACTTCAACAAATCAAGAACATCACGAGGTCACGTGGGGCTAATGTAAACATTAGGATACAAACGCAATACGTTGAATGGGCGTTTCCATTATGAATTGATGGAAGGTGTAAATATTGGGACTTACCTGTCAGAGATATCAGAATCACTATCTATATCGTCCTCCAAGGCCGCCTGCAAGTCTGCTATCCGCTTAAATGCCAGTTTTAGATCAGACTGGTTCTGTACAAAGTCTGTTTCTAATTGCACCACCCGTGTTTCCTGGAAATAAAACAAGATAACTGATTGATTGATTGGTTGATTGATTGATTAATGTTTTATATATCAGGCATGAGAATGGCTGTCGCTGAAAACCTGTAAAAATCCACTCAAACCACATCACCCCACTTGTAAACGTATCAAATTTGAGCATACCAGGGGGCCGTTTCACTAAACTTCATGTTTTCTTGTAAACAATTATTGGATTTACATTTATTGAGCATAGGCTGCATATGCAGCCTATGCTCAATAAATGTAAATCCATCAATCGAATTTTCCAGACGATCCTAAATTTGCACTTACGAACATTTTAGTCGTACAAAGTTTAGTGAAACGGCCGGCCCCCAGATTGATTCGGAATCATTTTGAAAATGTAAATTATGACAAAATCACCTGAAATCAGCTGATATGCTGAAGATGCTGATGCCTGTATGTATGTTCAACAGTAAAGTTGTATAAAGATGGTAAAAAAAAAAATCTAAATATCATATCTGTCAGGCCCCGAGGAAGAAATATTGACAAATTATCCAATTTATGAAAATATTAGATAAATACAGATATGTCATGTATAAAATTTATGGAAAACTTGTGAAAACAGTGCACTCGTTTAATAAATAACATTGACTGATTTTCCCATGGGTGGCGGTTGAGAGGTTGCACTGTATAACCTTACCGCTTCCTTGTTTTTATGAGCCAGCTCCTGCTCTTTCTTCTGAACGTCGGAGAATTCCTCGCGAAGGTCTCGGATCTGTCGCTGTAGTCGCTTGTTGTTCTCGTCGGCCTGGACCTTGGCGGTCGAGTGCTGCTCCTTCTCATCTGTCACTCGGTCAAACTGTTCTTTGGACCGCGTTATTTGTATCTGTAACATGGGTGGGTGTGGAGATGCATGGTATCTGACTCACTATAGTGATAGTGTCTGTGCGTGGTTGCAATATCAAACACAAGGGCATCGTTATCATGAAGCTAATCCCCTCGCTGACAGCCTTGATAATAACTAGATGTCCGCAGCCCGTATGTCGCGCCTGCCTACGCTTTGATAGCATACCGAAAACTTTAACCAATAACTTTAACCCGGACGCAGGTACGTATGTACGCCAATGTGCCGACTATATCGCGCTGTCCGCAAATGGGCGCGACAAACCATGAACACCTTACAAACAAAGTGAACACAATTCCTCAGTAACCTTGACCTTGGGAAGTCGGACATGGGTCGTATGCAAAACAAAGCACCTTCCCTACACACACATCGTGGCCAAAAATTATCAAAATCGGTGAAGCGGTTCATAAGTTATTGACAAATGAAAGGTCTATTGGCGAGGAGTTAAGCTTTAAAAATTACTGAATAGAGTTAGTGATGAAAATAAAGAGTTTGGCAATTTTCAGTGAATAAAATAAAACAAAAACAGCCCTGTAAAATCATAACCAACAGATTGTAATAGCTTTAACAACAATATTTATATCTGGATAATAATTACAGTTAATTTTAATGGCATATAAATGCACGAAACAAATCCGAACTACAAAGTGAAAGTGAATGGGTTAACGTCCCAGCAACAACTAAGGTCATTTAGGGATGGGACTTCAGTTTCGAGTCTTATCCGACAGACCACTGTATTACAATGGGACCCCTCCAAACCGGACACCCTGGGGGCCTCCCAGGGTGTCCGGTTTGGAGCGGTTCCACTGTATTACCACCCATGACCTACATATTGCCGTACCTCTAATCTATGTTTTGTTGTAGTTTCTAGGTCTAACCGCGCCTCTATATCGCGTATCTTGTTCTCCAATCGCTGTACGACCGTCTTGTCCACGTAGCCCTCCTCGTAGTTTTGTACCCGACTCGTCAGCTCATGCACCTAGACAGAGAAAACATCTAAATGTATTAACAATTGTTCACTAACACATTCACTCATAGGTCACTTTGATTTCTAGACCTACTGAACTAGGAGTGAATTTTGTGTCTAGTTAAGGTATGTGTATATTAACCAATTAGCATTTTTCACTTTGATTGAATTTGGTTGCTGATACATCTGTTAAACAAGTGTGACGGAGTCATATGCGGACAGGAATACACCTGTATATTGAAAGATGCTAGCATGGTATTCTCTATTCGTTCGGCTCGGCGATCCTCAGAATTCCCACATGTTTCTCAGCGTAGATATCAAAACACTCAGCTGAACTTCTCTATTTATAAGCCTTGGCGAACCTCGGAATACTTATGTGTTTTCTAGCCTCATCAAACGACACCATATTATTGTTCTCTATATGAGGCTTTAACTGAATAAATGGCGCTTATGGATTTTTATGACCAGTGTAGATCCAGTAGCCTATTTCACCATAAACAAATTTAAAACTATCAGTTAACTAGTCGAATAACGTCAGAGTAATGATGCGTATTCAAGTCTGCATTCTAGACAACAACCTAGTGTTCGCTTTGTCCTACATCTGTAGCCGATTTCACCAACATTGCAAAGTATACTTTGAGGGAGTAATCATTTATTTTTCCCAAAATGCATTATGTCATATAGAACTAACAACTGCATATATTTGATGATTAAAAGTATGCAGAATTATTATACTGAATTTATTACATTATCACAGCCAAAATGGCTGTGATAATGTAATAAATTCAGTATAATAAAAATGAATAAATTTATCCTAAAATTGAAAATTTCTCCCTCAAAGTATACTTTGCTAGATAAGTATACTTTGCAATGTTGGTGAAATCGGCTACAGATCAGGCTGTGCATCCGCATCCGCACAGTCTGATCTGGATCTGCACTGTTCACCAGACCATCAACAAAACAGCCGTCATACTTCTAACATGCAATATACATTATCAGGCTACAGGAATGTGCTATCAGACCACGAGCAGAGCTCCAGTTAAGGTGCGTAATTTGACCAACTTGGGGTGAAATTTTGTTATTTCTTCATCAAAAATGGCAAGTTGGGAGTCCTTTAGAATCGTCTCATTGAGACGATTCTAAAGCACTCCCAACTTGCCATTTTTGATGGAGAAATAAGAAATTTACCTCCAAATTACGCACCTTAACTACAGCTCTGACCATGAGCTAACAAAATTCCAACAACCCCATTTCTCCACAGCCACAAATGTCGCGCTTACCTCGTTCCTGAGTTTTTCACGTTCATTGGTCAGTTCCTCGATCTGTGCCAGCTGGTCATTCATGGTGATCTGGTCAAGAGTCTGTTGCTGGACAACGGCCTTGTACTTCTTCATGATGTCACCGATGTCTTCCTCGTTCTCCTCCAGCTGGGACTGGACCTCCGACTTGTCCCGCAGCAGCGACATACCCTTGTTCTCAGCCTGTATTGATGTATTGATTAATTGATTGATTGATTGATTAAGTGAGAAAGTACGGGAATGTATGGACGTCTACAGAGTGTCTCCGGCTTAGAGAGATGCTACTGTAATCGCAAACTGTGCAGATCCTGATGAGACGGCTCATCTGGATCTACACTGTTTGCTAACATAGGGATAATGGTGAATAGTCTTGAAAGGCCTGGACCTCAGACTTGTCCCGCAGTAGCGACATAGTCTTGTTCTCCACTTGCACACATTAATTGATTTGTGTTTTATGTCCATTCAACAAGCTCAAGTGAGATAAATCACGCGAGTTTGTACACAAGAATATGTACAATATCTCATAAAAAATATCCACATTCGACGTCGATAGTTGAAAATTGGAAAATGTAGTCTGTCGATTACACTTAGGTGATTCGAAAAACTCTAACAAAAACTTCCAAAAAAATAGACGGACGGACGGATGGATGGATGGACGGACGGACGGACGTTCTTACAGTACTATACTTATGTGGCTTATCACATGTTAAATATTAGCCACATAAAACGATTTTTAGCCACATAAAAGGATTTTTTAGGTGGCTAATTGTAACCAACCCTATCCTTTACCAAGTCCATAACCCTGTGGGGCTAGCCACATAAGTACCCTAATGTGTGCCCGGACGGACGTTCTGACGGACGTTCTTACGAGAGCTACATTGTGAGGTTATTTCCTTTGATGTTTACACTGTGGGGTTAACCTCACAATGTAGCAACTTATTCCGTTATTTTCTTCCTTAACGATTCTCTTACGGAATAAATCGCATAATATGCAAATGAGCTAGCCATTAGTTAATTATATTTGAAAAACACTTATCCAAGTGTCTTAAATAGGGCGGTGGGTGGGTTTCAGCACAACACAGCAACCTCACAATGTAGCTCTCGTAAGTACGGACGGACGGACGGACGGACGTTCTTACAGTACTATACTTATGTGGCTTATCACATGTTAAATATTAGCCACATAAAAAGATTTTTAGCCACATAAAAGGATTTTTTTGGTGGCTAATTGTAACCAACCCTATCCTTTACCAAGTCCATAACCCTGTGGGGCTAGCCACATAAGTACCCTAATGTGTGCCCGGACGGACGGACGGACATAGCGACACATATAGGGCACCGCCGATTCTCAGCGTGGCCCTAATTACCATTACCATGGTATTATCATGCGTTCAGCACCGAAGTTACAATAGAAACTTTCAGCACTGAAAGACAGTGTCCTGATCCAGTGCCAGGTACCCTTGCTACAGCAGATCAACCTAGTAAGATTCACAATTAAGAGATGAATCCTGTAAGGATGGATTCGTCATCATAATGCAGACTCCCAACCTCCCAATAACGGCGACTAGTCCTGACAGGATTGGACCTCGGATTTCTCTCAAGTAGGAATATAATCTTGTTTTCAGCCTGTAGACATTGATCGATTTGATTTACTGAGGCTTTATGTCACAATACGCCAGGTGTAAAAGTTCTGCAATGATTGGACCTCAAATTTCTCTCATAGTAGGAACATACCTTGTTCTCAGCCTGTAGATAGGCAGATACATTTCTGATAATATTTGCAAACTGAGCAGGACCTAATGAGACGGGTCGGTATTGACGAGTTTACATTTGAAAACTTGCAGAAAAGACTTTACCTCCTGTTTGGCCTTGAAGAGTTCGTCGAGTTGTTGTTGTAGATCTGCAAGCTCGAGTTCCATCGTCTTCTTGGCCTTCACGGCAGCTGATGACGCATACTCCGCATCATCCAGCTGTCGGGGGATACAAGGTGAATAAAATACAGGTCCACGTGTACATTTTATAACATTTACAAAAACAGCCACAGAATATTATATGTAAATAACATCGAAAGTTGACGAAATTGTCATAGCAAATGCAGAATGGATTACCGCATTTGCTATGAAAATGTTGTCACCTTTCGTCGTCATTTACCAAAAATATCAGTTTCTATAGATATTGAAAGTTGATGAAATGTTCACAGCAAATGCGGAATTCTATTCCGCATTTGCTGTGAACATTTCGTCAACTTTCAACGTCATTTACGAAATATATCGTCAAGTTTATAAAAAAATAATTCATGTTGTTATGTACAGAATCACATGGCTCTTCTCATATAGAGATGAGGCCTCGGTTTCAAGTCGCATCTGAAAGACCAACGAGATGGAAATATGAAAGTGAAAGTAAGATGGTTTCATGTATATACAAACAATAATTGACCATCCAAGACACGCTAAACACACATGTGAATCAGTGCAGATGCTGATCAGACTGAGCGGATGTGTAGACGAGTATGTATGACCACGGGCGATTGAACTCCACCCACCCCTAATCAGGGATTCCGCTGGCGATCGCCACTTTCGCAATTGGCGATAAAAATAAACAAATAAAGTAATTTCATTAAATAAGTTTACAAAATTTACAATGATTTTCATAAATAAAGTCAAAAGTTGAGTACATGCGGAATATAATTCTGAAAATTGGGTCAACTTCTGACGCCATTTACGGAAAATATTATAAATTTTGTAAATGTATTTCATGAAATTACGCAGATGTTCGAAGGTACAAAATCACATGGCGCGTCTCATATTTTCAACTGATTGATTGGCGTTTTACATCAACAGCAAGAAGCCTTTTATCAGCAGGCAGCCCATACATCCAACAGGCCGTACCTGACTTTTGAGTTGTCGGACGGTGACCTTCGACCCCTCGGATGCCTTCTGTTTCTGCATGACGACCTCGGCGTCCTTGAGAAGGGCCTTGGTTCTCCGAAGGTCACGACGCAGTCGCTTCTCTCCCTCTGGAACATTAATGAATTGATTGATTGATTGAATGATGATTTATGCCCATTTTAAACAAACATTTGATTCATCGATTGATTGATTGATTGGTTGATTAATTGCTTGATTGATTGATTGATTGGTTGATTGATTGATTGATTGATTGATTGAACAATGTTTATGCCCATTCTAAAACAAACATTTGATTCATCGATTGATTGATTGATTGATTGAACAATGTTTATGCCCATTCTAAAACAAACATTTGATTGATTGATTTCTTTGTTGTTTTATTGATTTAAAAATGTTTACGCCCATTCTAAAACAAACATTAAACCATTTAAACATATAAATAACTGACATTGATTTTCAATAGAAACTATTCCATTAATCAAATAAGGGGTATTTTTTTTATATCTGAAAAATACTAACAAACACTGTAGATCCAGATGAGCCGGCTTGTTACAAGCCTTGTTACAAGCCTTGTTACAAGCCGGCTCATCTGGATCTACAGTGTTTGCAAATGTAGGGTTGAAACGTGATGAAAATGCAAGCTTCTGTGTTAACAGGCCTTTATCTAGATCACCTTTGACAAGATACCAAAAACTGGTGTCAGCTCAAAAAGAACCATATGTAACAAGTAAATTTAGATAATTTATATATCCCCTCCCCCCTCCCCACCCCCCGACGAATACAAAATCAACCTATTAAAGCATGCCTGGTTTATGGAAAAATGCAGCTAGCTACATACAAGGTTAGAGCAAATGTGAAAATCAGGGGGCCGTTTGTACGACTAAAATGTTCGTAAGTGCCTATTTAGGATCGACTGGATATTTCAATAGATGGATTTACATTTATTGAGCATATGCAGCCTATGTTCAATAAATGTAAATCCAATAATTGTTTACAAGAAAACATTGTTAATGTGAAATTTATTAATAATGCATTTAATAATTATTCATAATTTTGCACTTACGAACATTTTAGTCGTACGAAGTTTAGTGAAACGGGCCCCAGTTTCTTGCATGTATCACGGTGTCTCGCGATTGCAAACTGATGGATGGACAGACACACAGACGGACCAACAACGCGAGTACTATTATATCCCTCTGACTTTGTCGGGGGTACAGTTAACGAACACTAACCGACGTCACGTAGCGAGGCCTGGTTCTGAATGTCCTGTAACTGGTGTTCAAGGTCGCGGTTCTTCTGCAGCTGCATCTTCCTCTCCTCATACTCCTCCTCCATCTGTACCTCCATCTGCTTCAACTGGAGAGGAACAGTCATTGGTTCATTAATAATTGGTTGACCAATTGCTTCAACTGGGGATGGAACGGTAATGTGTTGATATAATTTGTTTATTAATTGTTTGGCTAATTGCTTCAACTGGGAATGGAACGGTAATGTGTTGATATAATTTGTTCATTAATTGGTTGACTAATTACTTCAACTGGGGATGGAACGGTAATGTGTTGATATAATTTGTTCATTAATTGGTTGACTAATTGCTTCAACTGGGGATGGAACGGTAATGTGTTGATATATTTGTTCATAATTAGTTGACATTGTTCAACTTGGAATGGAACGGTAATGTTGATATATTTGTTCATTAATTGGTTGATAATTGCTTCAACTGGGGATGGAACGGTAAGTGTTGATATAATTTGTTCATTAACTTAAGGGGTTGAACTAATTGTTTATATAATTTGTTCATTAATTGGTGATATTGCTTCAACTGGGGATGGAACGGTAATGTGTTGATATAATTTGTTCATTAATTGGTTGACTAATTGCTTCAACTGGGGATGGAACGGTAATGTGTTGATATAATTTGTTCATTAATTAGTTGACCAATTGCTTCAACTGGGGATGGAACGGTAATGTGTTGATATAATTTGTTCATTAATTAGTTGACAAATTGTTTCAACTGAGAATCGAAGGGTAATGTGTTGATTAATTGGTGGATTAACTGCTTCAACTGAGGATGGAACAGTAATTGGTGCATTTATTGCTTCAACTGGGAACGCAATATTCAATGGTGGATTAATTGGTTAATTAATTGATAGATTGCTTCAGCTGTGGACGATTGATTAATATACTATATAGTACATTTTTAATAACAATGTATAAATGGGATATACAGAAGTGGACATATACAGTGGATTGATTATTAATTGGTTGGTCGGTCGGTCGGTCGGTCGGTCGGTCGAGTGGGCGGGCGATTGATCTAGGTGAGGAGGAAAAATGCATATATTAAAAAACATAAACAAAGTACTGCTTTTTTTTGTGTGGATTGATTATTGGTGTTTATCGGCCTATCAACAGCTAATGTCATTTAAGGCCGGGCCAACGGATCTATCCCGTATTTAACCTGTCCATAATGAGGGAAATTTCCAAAATCAGAACTGAGTATTTACAGAAAAATATATATCCAGCCCTGAAATTAGAATATCCTGACCTGGTGCCAGGTCCATTCCACACCAAGTCACTTAGCTCCAACCCCAAAAGTACTATGATCAGCACTAATCTTATTACTTTTAATGAGGTATAACAGGATTTAGCTCTCAAGTATCAGAAGGCCAAAAATGTACATGAGGGCCAAACCATGCAAGTTGGCATTCCAATAAGGATGAACACCGATCGTTAAATTATTTGTCGTGTGCTCCAGACCAACCACCCACTTTCTGTGTGGAGTATCAGAGGTATATGGAAGGGAGTGATGGGTGAGGGTATTACCGATTTCTGCATCGAGTATCGCAGGTCTATGGGAGAGGGGTGGGTGAGAGGAGGTGGGGGTATTACCCTTTTCTGGGTGGAGTATCGCAGGTCAATGAGAGTGGGGAGGGGTGGGGGAAAGGAGGGAGAGGGGTTGAGGGGACTACCTTTTAATGTGTGGAGTATCGCAGGTCTATGTAGGGTTGGGAGAGATGGGGTGCTGAAGACGGGTGAGGGAGTCGGGTATTACCTTTCTCTGTGTGGAGTATGTGGTGTTGGGAGAGACGAGGTATGGGAGACGAGTGAGGGTATTACCTTTTTTCTTGTGAGTCGCAGGTTCTATTTGGTGGTAGGGAAGACGAGGTGTGAACGGGTGAGGTACCTTTTACCTTTTTCTGTGGGAGTATCGCAATGTCTATGTGGTGGTTGAGACGAGGTGTGGGAGACGAGTGAAGGGTAATTACCTTTTTCTGTGATGGAGTACCTCCAGGCTATTTGGTGTTTGGGAGAGACGGGGTGTGGGAGAACGAGTGAGGGTATTACCTTTTTCTGTGTGGAGTATCGCAGTCTATTTGGTGTTGGGGGAGAACGAGGTGGTGGGAAGACGGTTGAGTAATTACCTTTTTTTCTTGTGGTGGAGGGTTATTTTTCGTGGCATTTCTATTTGGTGGTTTTTGGGAGAGACGAGGTGTGGGAGACGTGAGGGTATTTACCTTTTTCCTTGTGAGTATCGCAGGTTTTTATTTGGTGTGGGAAAGAGACGAGGTGTGGGAGACGGGTGAGGGTATTACCTTTTTTCTGTTGGGAGTATCGCAGTCTATGGTGTTTGGGAGAGACGAGGTAGTTGGGAGACGGGTGAGGGTTATACCTTTTTCCTGTGTGGAGTATCGCCCAAGGTAGGTGTTGGGAGAGACAGGTGTGGGAGATGAGGGTATTACCTTTTTCTGTGTGGAGTACGCAGGTCTATTTGGTGTGAGACAGTGGGAGACGTGAGGGAATTAACCTTTTTCTGTGTGTAGTTATCGCAGTCATATGGTGTTGGGAGAGACGAGGTGTGGGAGAGCGTGGGATAATTACCTTTTTCTGTGTGGAGTATCGCAGTCTATGTGTTTTTGGGAGAGACGAGGTGTGGGGAGACGGGTAGGGTAATTATACTTCTGTGTGGAGTATCGCAGGTCAATTTGTGTGGAGAACGAGTTGGGGTGGGAGGGACGGTGAGTATTCACCTTTTCTGGGTTAGTGGGAGTATCGGCAGGTTATATGTGGGAGTTGGGAGATACAGGTGTGGGAGACTCGGGTGAGGGGAATTACCTTTTTTCTGTGTGGGAGGATCGCAGGTCTAATTGGTGTTGGGAAGACAGGTGTGGGAGACGTGAGGGTATTACCTTTCTTGTGGATCGCAGTTCTATGTGTGGAGTGACATGTGGGAGGATGGGTATTACCTTTTTCTGTGTGGAGTATCGCAGGTCTATGTGGTGTTGGGAGAGACGAGGTGTGGGAGACGGGTGAGGGTATTACCTTTTTCTGTGTGGAGTATCGCAGGTCTATGTGGTGTTGGGAGAGACGAGGTGTGGGAGACGGGTGAGGGTATTACCTTTTTCTGTGTGGAGTATCGCAGGTCTATGTGGTGTTGGGAGAGACGAGGTGTGGGAGACGGGTGAGGGTATTACCTTTTTCTGTGTGGAGTATCGCAGGTCCTCCATCTCCTGATCCTTCTCCTCCGTCTCCTTTATGTGTTGTTGTCTCGACTTCTCCAGGTTCATCTCTAGACGCACCTTCATCTGCGATACATATAATCATATTCAGGGATTCCAATGGGGAAAATAAAAAAATCGCCACTTCAAAAAAAATAAAACAATTGGGGATAAAAAATTACAATTTTCGAAAAAAAAAAAATAAAAAAAAAAAATGTTTTTTTTTCTTCCGAAAATTGTAATTTGTATCGCCGATTGTAATTTTTTATCGCCAATTGCGAATGTGGCGATCGCCAGCGGAATCCCTGATATTTTTTACCTCTTGCGGAGAAATTTAGCTTTAATGTGATGTACACCGTTACAAGTGATGTGAATAACGTGAAATGGGTTTAACGTCCCAGCAACAGCTAAGGTCATATCGAGACAGTTTAACCCTTTCACCCCTAGGTAACCGGAATGGATTTTTATATATTAATTTCCGGACCAATCCTATTGTCACAAAATGATTTTCCGACTAGTCCATTTAAGAAAAGGGGGTGTTTTTGTTCTCAAAAATGTGAAAAATACTTGCAAAATGTGCAGATCCTGATGAGACGGCTCGTTACGTTACGAGCCGTCTCATCTGGATCTACACAATTTGACAATACCACTACAGGCCTATGGTGTTGAAAGGGTTAAAGCATCATTCAAGTATTTTTCACGCCTAGGGTGAGGATTGAACTCACAACCTCTGCTATTCAAGTCCAATGCCATATACCCTAATCAACAGCCCATCCCTGTGATATGAATAAACCATTCTACATGAATGATCATTTAATATGGTATTTATTAAACAAGTTCATAAGATCTCATGAGAAACAAGGCTCTGTCGAGTTTGTATGAGATGGATGAGATTTTAATAGATACATGTATATTAAATCATTGAAAGTTTGAATTAACATGTACATGTATAGGAAAACATGTACTTGTGACCAAGAATTTTAAGGAGTTATCAGTAGTTTGACTTAACCCTTACAATGCTGAATTAATCTGTGTCGTCTGCTGAATATTTTTTATTTTTCCATTTTTCTCATCAAAAACTTGGTTTGGCAGCACTTTAGAATCATTTCCAATGGAAATGATTCTAAAATGCTGCCAAACCATGTTTTTACTGAGAGAAAAGACAAAATATGAATTATCAGCAGACGACTATTTTCGGTTCCCGCATTCTAAGGGTCAAGAGAGTTTCAGTTGACGAGTGTAGACTGCATATGATGTAGAAATCAGTCATATTATCCATGAATGACGTGGACAAACGACATATAAATCAGAGCTCATGCGAAATTCAATTTTCAATATCATTTACATATTAACATTTTTTCCACATCATTGTTGATGAAAAACGACAATCCTACAAGTTGGGCAATACATACAGAGGCGTTGGAAGCAAATTAATGGAGTGAGTGAGTGAGTGAATAGGGTTTAACGTCCGCTTTTCTGACATAGAGGTACAAGCCTCAGGGAGACCTAATGGAGGCGAATGTCGACCCGAGTGAAGCTAGATAGTGCTACGGGGGTTCGGAAAAACTTTTGAATACTAGATGTCATTTCCTGCATTCTGCTGCATTCTGCCGCCCCACTTCCGACGCCTCTCAAATACCATAGTATGTTTTTACGGTTGGCCCTACCTGTTCGAGTTGCTGTATTTGTCCAGCCTGGTCGTCCAGCTCCTCCTCTTGGTCCACAACTTTAGCCTCCAGCTCATTTTTGGCCCGTTTCAACGACGCCACTCCGTCCGCGTCCTTTGAGCCAGACCGAGACAGCGTGTCGCTGAGTTCCTTCTGTAGCCGCTCATACTTGGTGCTCGACGTATCAACATCGTCCCGGAGACTCTGTAGAAATAGAGAATAGTAGGTTAGTGCCGTGAATGGGAAAAAATATCCGGCAAGGCTCAAGAATTTCTTTATTTCTCATCAGAAGTATATGTTGTGACCACTCATTTGAACCGTCTCGCCGAGACGGTTCAAATGAGTGGTCACAACATATACTTTGGTTCAGAAATAAAGAAAATAGATAGAGAATAGTAGGTTAGTGCCGTGAATGGGAAAAAATATCTGGCAAGGCTTAGGAAACGGGATGGGCGAGGCTCTGCTACTAACCTACTATTCTATTTATCCCGTCAACACCTACAAATGGCTTTAAAATGCAAAAAAAATAACCCCAGCCACCGCACATATTCATACGCAGTGATTAGGTCGTATTGACAGGATATCAAAAATGTTTCACGGCACCGTGTTTCACGGCACATACACACTGTGTTGACGGGATAAAGATGGATTCAACGTGGACCAGTCGAATGCATCTAATATGCAAATACTATGAAAGTATATGTTCATGCATACAGCAGGGATCGAACTCACGTCCTTCAGTTCTGAAATCCAGTTCTCTATCCACTAGATCATCAAGTCATCTGTTAAGGGTCTAGGGGCTCGTTTCACTAAACTTCATACGACTAAAATGTTCGTAAGTGCAAACTTATGATAGTCTGTAAATTTCACATTAACAATGTTTTCTTGTGAACAATTATTGGATTTACATTTATTGAGCATAGGCGGCATATGCAGCCTATGTTCAATAAATGTAAATCCATCAATTGAAATTTGCAGACGATTCTAAATTTGCACTTACGAACATTTTATTCGTACAAAGTTTAGTGAAACGGGCCCCTGGAATATTAATCTTTCTTATCGCATCGCCATTTACGCCAATACCAATTTATAAATTTTATTTTCAATAGATGAGAGCAAAATCAAATATCAAACCATATACAGTCAAACATGTGCTAAATAGCAATAGCAATTCCCTGTCTATAGCAGTCCTGCTTTTGTTTTTCACAATTACTCAGTTAACTGACCCTGCAAACAAAGACCACCTGTAAGCAAAGGCCAGTATTTTATCCTCCCATGACTGGCCTTTATTCACAGGTTTGACTGTATTAAGTATCAAAACAAATATTAAATTCCACATAAGCTCTGAAATGTTTTGTCAACTTTTGTCGTCATTTACGGAAAACATGGCGGACTCCATAATGGCGAACAGCAACGAGATTGCTGTTTTTCGCCATTATGTTGTCATCCATGAGACAAGGGAGACAATTAACCCTTAGACTGCTACACACAACAATTGTCGCCTGCCGTTACTTTTATATCTTGCCTTATTTCTCAATAAAAACATGTTTTGACAGCACTTCAGAATCATTTCCAATGGAAATGATTCTGAAGTGCTGTCAAACCATGTTCTAAATTATTCTAAAGTGCTGTCAAACCATATTTTTGATGATAAAAAATGGAAAATAAAAAATAAACAGCAGACGACAACAAATTAAGATAGCGGTGTAAGGGTTAAGGGACACTGGACAATTATAAACAAGCCATTCCTCAAATTGAGGGATTTTAGGAATTGTCACCAATTACAGTAGTTTGTAGTCAATAATCTGCCCAAAAAACTGTCAACACGTACGCGTATATCTTTCTCGAGTGTGAGTTTATCCGAGACAAGTTCGTCCCTCTCGTGTTGTACACGTTCCCGGAGCGACTTCTCTGTCCTAGACTCTTCCTGGTGCTTGTTCAACTCCGAGTCAAACCTGGTAAAATACAGAGAATATGAATCTAGCGTTTTTGTATATCAAGTTTAACAGGCAAGGCTAGGAGACCCGGAGGAATTCCTACCGTTACCAAGCCGAGCCTGAAACAATGGTTTAACATCCACCAAGATGTAGGACGGGGAAATATTTGGCTTTTGATATCAAGTTTATCATCCGCCAAAAAATACGCAGCTAGTGTGATTTGAGATCAAGTTAATCAGGCAATGCTAGGAAATGCCTCAGGGTTCCGATCCCGATACAATGGGGTTTAACATCAATTTAACCCTCCGAGACACTCATAACGTCATGTTCAAGAATATTCAATAAGCGACTAATGTGTACCTGTAGCCTTTAGTAGCAAAGTGACCAGTTTAGAGAGGTTCCACTGTACAGATCTAGAGATGTACAATCTAGTACAGTGGAAACTGGGCAACCAGTAGCCTATTTCATCAACATTGCAAAGTATACTTTAGTAGCAAAGTATACTTTGAGGGAGAAATTTTCAATTTTAGGATTAATTTTTATTATACTGAATTTATTACATTATCACAGCCATTTTGGCTGTGATAATGTAATAAATTCCGTATAATAATTCTGCATACTTTTAATCATCACATGAAATAATGCATTTCAGGAAAAATAAACGATTACTCCCTCAAAGTATACTTTGCTAGAAAAGTATACTTTGCAATGTTGGTGAAATAGGCTACAGATCTAGGATCAAGAGAATACTAGGTTGTTGTCTAGAATGCAGACTTGAATACGTTGCATCGTTACCCTGACGTTATTCGGCAGCGTTATGCGTTGTCGTCCGACTAATGAAATGATACTTTTAAATTTGTTGTTAACTAGACAATGCAGTCTATGGCAACTTGTTATCAGCCCGCGTGTATTTGGTCACTGTTGACCTGATAAATGATTATTTGCAAGCGATGAGACGTATCATACCGTCTCTGTTTGCGCTCGAGATCGTTATTGCGTGACATCTGCTCCTCAAGATGGTGTTTGGAGTCGTGCATCTCCGCCTGCAACTTCTGTGATTTCTTCTTCGCGGACCCCAACTGTCGCTTCATGTCTTCTACCTCGTCCAGCGCTTCATGGAGCTACAAATATCACTGACTGATTAGTTGGTTGGTTAGTTGGTTTCGTCTACCGCATTCTAAGGGTCAATGCATTGCGTAACAGATTCGCTTCATGCA
This sequence comes from Conchocele bisecta, assembly GCA_029237695.1. NCBI lineage: Eukaryota > Metazoa > Mollusca > Bivalvia > Lucinida > Thyasiridae > Conchocele > Conchocele bisecta. Next base: position 60,049,938 of record CM055277.1, read on the forward strand.
GTGACAACGGCCGATAGCAACCAAATTCATAAATTCCAAGGCGTTTCTGTTTTATTACATTATACCCTATCATTGACTGTGTTACACACGAGAGATTATTATAGGAATGAATGGCCTTTTTGTGGAATTTATCGGGGTATAAACTTGGAAAAGTCCCGGGAATACTGGACGAAGGCCGGAAGGCCTCGTCCAGTATTCCCGCGACTTTTCCAAGTTTATATCCCCGATAAATTCCACAAAAAGGCCATTCATTCCTTATAATTCCAGCATTTGAAATAAATTCATCAAGAAAATGTGTTTATTTTCCGTTTTCTTCAGAATTATTTTACATACGCGTCACGGTTACGGAAAGTAGTTTGGCGTGGGAGTCTACTGGGATATAAATTTTGGACAGAGACTTGCTACGGGCCAATCAGATGTTAGGGAATTGTATACATATTGTTGTGCTGGAATTATTTGGTAATCAATTTCCTACCATTAGAGATTGTGCTATTATTAGAAAAATTACGGTACTTGTCTCCCTTACCCGTTTGTCGACAGTTTTCTTGGATGAGTGTTCCTGTTCTAATTCCTCCTGGTGCTCCTGCTGTAGACGTTTCTTGGTGAACGACAATTCCTTGACGAGTCGGTCACACCGCTCCTTGTATATACCACCTGTACAAAAATCAATTGAAAGTCAGTGGGTTTAACATCCCAGCAACATGTAAGGTCAAACAGAGACGGAACCACAGTTTAAAGTCTCATCCGACAGACCAGCGGTATGGAAATACAAAGTAAGTATTTTTCATCACTGGGTGAGGATTGAACTCACAACCTCCAGTATTGACGTCCAATGCCATATCCCCTAGGCCACGGCCCATCCCTGGGTAAGGATTGAACTCACAACCTCCAGTATTGACGTCCAATGCCATATCCCCTAGGCCACGACCCATCCCTGGGTAAGGATTGAACTCACAACCTCCAGTATTGACGTCCAATGCCATATCCCCTAGGCTACGGCCCATCCCTGGGTAAGGATTGAACTCACAACCTCCAGTATTGACGTCCAATGCCATATCCCCTAGACCACGGCCCATCCCTGGGTAAGGATTGAACTCACAACCTCCAGTATTGACGTCCAATGCCATATCCCCTAGGCCACGGCCCATCCCTGGTTAAGGATTGAACTCACAACCTCCAGTATTGACGTCCAATGCCATATCCTCTAGGCCACGGCCCATCCCTGGGTAAGGATTGAACTCACAACCTCCAGTATTGACGTCCAATGCCATATCCACTAGGCCACAGCCTGTCCCTCAGCAACTGGGCCCGGTTGTTCAAAACCACTGTTAGCTTAACAGACTATTAAATCCTTAACATTGTTAAGGATTTAACAGTCTGTTAAGCTAACAGAAGTTTTGAGCAACTGGGCCCTGTTTATTATTAGCCTTTATTAACTGTTTATTAACGCATCATGATAGGACATTTCCTTAGATTTGAGTCAGGAGGCAAGACATATTTACCGGGAAATAAGAAGAAAAATACTCCAATTTATTGGCTGTTGTTCTCACCACTAACATGCAAAGAGTTAAGTTCAACTGCGTGTTATTCCAGTGAAGCGTCTTCAAACCGGACACCATCGGAGTTCCCATGGTGTCCAGATTGATGATGTTATAGGAATGAATGGCCTTTTTGTGGAATTTATCGGGGTATAAACTTGGAAAAGTCGCGGGAATACTGGACAAAGGCCGGAAGGCCTCGTCCAGTATTCCCGCGACTTTTCCAAGTTTATATCCCCGATAAATTCCACAAAAAGGCCATTCATTCCTTATAATTCCAGCATTTGAAATAAATTCATCAAGAAAATGTGTTTATTTTCCGTTTTCTTCAGAATTATTTTAACTGCGCCTCACGGTTACGGAAAGTAGTTCGGCGTTGGAGTTTACTGGGATATAAATTTTGGACAGAGACTTGCTACGGGCCAATCAAATGTTAGGGAATTGTGTAAATGTTTTTGTGCTGAAATTATTTCACTGTAATTCAGGATATGTGATTATAAAACATCCGAGCATTAATTTTATACTCAAAATCAGGTGAATGATTGGACAGACCAATCGAACATCATAATTTCGAGAATACTATTGGAGTACCGTATTTCGCTGTGTATTGCGCACACTGGCGTATAACGCACATCTTATTTTGGGGAAAAAAAATAGGGGAAAAAAATAGTTTGCGTCTATAGCACACAGAAAATTTTCACACAAAAAATCAGCGGAAATTCCGTCCCGAGTATAAGACAAGAATTCCGCCACGGAAGCGGTGTCGCGCCTACCGAGGCATTTGAACGTGAACATTACAAGTAAATAAATTACCTTGACCTTCAGAATTTGGATGTGGGGGTGTGTGTAATGAAGCATCATCCGTAGACAAACATTGATGTGAAATATTATCAATGTCTGGAAAGGGGTTAAAGAGATATTGTGAAAAAACAATAACTTTAACGCATTTCTGTTACAAATCCGGTGAACATTACAAGTAAATAAATGACCTTGACCTTCAAAATTTGGATGTGGGGGTGTGCGTAATGAAGCATCATTCCTAGACAAACATTGATGTGAAATATTATCAAAGTCTGGCAAGGGGTTAAAGAGATATTGTGAAAAAACAATAACTTTAACGCATTTCTGTTACAAAACCGGTGAACATTACAAGTAAATAAATGACCTTGACCTTCAGACTTTGGATGTGGGGTGTGCGTAATGAAGCATCATCCCTAGACAAACATTGATATGAAATATTATCAATGTCTGGCAAGGGGTTAAAGAGATATTGTGAAAAAACAATAACTTTTAACGCATTTGTGTTACAAAACCGGTGAACATTATAAGTAAATAAATGACCTTGACCTTGGAATTTGATGGGTGGGGGTGTGCGTAATGAAGCATCATCCCTAGACAAACATTGATGTGAAATATTATCAAAGTCTGGCAAGGGGTTAAAGAGATATTGTGAAAAAACAATAACTTTAACGTATTTCTGTTACAAAACCGGTGAACATTACAAGTAAATAAATGACCTTGACCTTGAGAATTTGGATGTGGGGGTGTGCGTAATGAAGCATCATCCCTAGACAAACATTAATGTGAAATATTATCAAAGTCTGGCAAGGGGTTAAAGAGATATTGTGAAAAAAACAATAACTTTAACGTATTTCTGTTACAAAACCGGTGAACATTACAAGTAAATAAATGACCTTGACCTTGAGAATTTGGATGTGGGGGTGTGCGTAATGAAGCATCATCCCTAGACAAACATTGATGTGAAATATTATCAATGTCTGGCAAGGGGTTAAAGAGATATTGTGAAAAAACAATAACTTTAACGCATTTCTGTTACAAAACCGGTGAACATTACAAGGAAATAAATGACCTTGACCTTCAAAATTTGGATGTAGGGGTGTGCGTAATGAAGCATCATTCCTAGACAAACATATATGTGAAATATTATCAAAGTCTGGCAAGGGTTTAAAGAGATATTGTGAAAAAACAATAACTTTTAATGCATTTGTGTTACAAAACTGGTGAACATTGTAAGTAAATAAATGACCTTGACCTTGAGAATTTGGATGTGGGGGTGTGCGTAATGAAGCATCATCCCTAGACAAACATTGATGTGAAATATTATCAAAGTCTGGCAAGGGGTTAAAGAGATATTGTGAAAAAACAATAACTTTAACGCATTTGTGTTACAAAACCGGTGAACATTATAAGTAAATAAATGACCTTGACCTTGAGAATTTGGATGTGTGTGCGTAATGAAGCATCATCCCTAGACAAACATTGATGTGAAATATTATCAAAGTCTGGCAAGGGGTTAAAGAGATATTGTGAAAAAACAATAACTTTAACGTATTTCTGTTACAAAACCGGTGAACATTGCAAGTAAATAAATGACCTTGACCTTGATAATTTGGATGTGGGGGTGTGCGTAATGAAGCATCATCCCTAGACAAACATTGATGTGAAATATTATCAATGTCTGTCAAGGGGTTAAAGAGATATTGTGAAAAAACAATAACTAACGCATTTGCCTTACAAAAAAAACGGATGACGCGGACGCGGACGACGACGACGGAACAATACGACGACTATAGTCGCGCCTCTGCTAAAGCAGGCGCGACAAAAATTACTTTCCGAGTTCACATCCACAATGCTGAACGTGTGCTGTTATGCTCTCTCAATGCTGCTAATCGGTGACAAAAAGATTGCCAAAGGTCAGCTTTACTAATTTACGAAGTGTATATAATTCCACCATATTGACCATTCGTGTATAACATATTACCCGTAATCGCAAGCCAACACGCAACAGCCATGTATCAAATTACTTCCCCAATGCGATATTCAAATAACACTACTAGTGACCTGCACATGAGAAACGGGCCATAAACAATTCCGCCCAGCCAAATATTGACACTGGACACACAGTCGATATACGTAGGTACAGATAGTGTGTATTCACTGTTTAGTGATTAGGTTGAAAAATAGACATAGCGGTCGCCGATATTATACGCTACTACTACCTGAATACACGACAGTCCAGCATAGCCCCATATCAGTGTATGCGCAGGCGAATCAGGGGCTATGCTGGTTGCACATGTCATAAGGTCTTGATGCGTGAATACTTGTCAATACTTACCAAAAATAGTAACACAGTCAGTCGGCAACCTAAATACGACAACGACCATTACCGAATGTTACCGAGTGCGATCTGAATGTGCGCGACGCTTGATTTAGCATTTAAAATCTTACATCAAGCGCTTATGGGATTGAGATAATCGGTCCTCATTAATTATTCACAGAATGGCAGACGTGTGACGTCACTTCGAAAACCAAACCAAATGCCCAATGTGGATAAATGTGGCTTCAAGGATGGTGAAATGGGGCTTGTGTATATCCAGATCATCTTGCTTATTATTCGGCACATTTGATGCATATTTTTACTACGCTTAGTGTATCCTACTAGTGTATATTTCAACGTCATAGCGGACACTTGTCAAAAATTGATATTTCCGTTTCCGGGCTTGTTTTGTTTGATAAAAAATGCGTAAAACTGGCAGACATCAGTTGGAATTTTTTTGGAAATTTATCTACCTACCTATAACGCGCAGGGTGACTTCTGGATTAAAAATGCGGGTGAAAAAGTGCGCGCAATACACAGCGAAATACGGTACATGCTCAGCAAGATTTACAATCACCAGTTTTGGATACCGTGTTTATAAAAGTATGTACTCCGTTCGTTCTCCTGCTCGAAATTAGTAAGTTTTATAGGTCAAAAGTGAAAGTGAATGGGTTTAACGTTTACAGCCACATATGCAAAAAGACACAAGAGTTATCCTCTGGACTGTAATATAAAACACAATATTGTCAACCGAACTCACCGTCAACCTCGTCTTCATCAAGTTCCCCGTCGAGAGTCTCGGCCTGCCAGAGTTTCACCTGCATCATCTCCATCTCCAGTTTCTCGTGGTTTCTCCGCACTGCACCATACTTTCCCTGGAATTTCCACGGTCACAGTGAGCCAAAAACCGTGATTGGTAGCTTAATTCATGGAATCGTGATGTAGACAACGAGTCAAATCCAGTTACTTCCCCTGTGTTAGTCAAGTAGTTGACAGTAGTTGGTAGCTCAATTCATGAAATTGCAACAATGACAGTGAGACAAAAACTGGCAAATTGTTGTGACTGATTAACACGGTCAACTCTAAATAACTAGAATGGACTGACATATGTTAATTTTCCGACCATATTCAATCGTCACATAATGATTTCAGACTATCCATTTATAAAAAAGTATGAAAATTACTTGCAAAAAGTGCAGACCCGGACGAGACGGCTCGTTACGAGCCGGCTCATCTGGATCTACACTGTTTGCAAACAGTGCAACAAAGGTATGTAGTGTTGAAAGGGTTAATAGGTTGGTTGTGGTTGTATAACAGATGGACATGATATGGGACCAGACACAGGGACACCCTTCACGGACAAGTAAGAAGTAAGAAGACGTAATCGAGTAATAATGTAGGTTTGTGTATAGAAACTAAGCATACCTGTACGTCCTTGAGCTCCTTCTCCAACCTCATTCTCTCCGCGCTCTCCGTTTCTAACATCTCTGTCGCCTGGGTGGCCGTCGTTTGTTCCTCCGCTAGGTCGGCGGTAATGTCCACCAGCTGGGGATAGAGGTCAATGGCGTTACCACCATGAAGGTCAATGAAGTTCAATGGTGTTACCATCATAAAGGTCAATGACAGTCAATGGTGCTATCATCATAAATGGCATTGCCCTCGTGAAGGTCAATGAATGTCATTGTTACATGTATTACCCTTGTGAAGGTCATTGGTATTACACGTGTGAAGGCCAATGTTATCACCCTCATGAAAGTCATATGGTAATGCCCTCCTGTAGGTCAATGAAGGTCAATGGAATTACCCACATGGCGGTCAAAGGAATTGCTCTCATGAAGGTCAATGGTATTTCCCTCCTGAAGATCAATGGTACTGCCCTCCTGAAGATCAATGGTATTTCCCTGCTGAAGATCAATGGTATGCCCTCCTGAAGGTCAATGGTATTATCTTTGTGAAGGTCATTATGAATGTTAAAAGTATTACCTCATGAAGGTCAGTGAAGGTCAATGGTATTACCCTTGTGAAGGTCAATGAAGGCCAATGGTGTTACCCTTGTGAAGGTCAATGGTATCACCCTCATGAAGATCAATGCAGGTCAATGGCATTACCCTTGGGAAGGTCAATGGTATTACCCTTGTGAAGGTCAATGACATTTCATGTGTGAAGGTCAATGGTATTACCCTTGTGAACGGCATGTAGTAGTGCCCTCCTGAAGGTCAATGAAGGTCATTGGTATTATCTTTGGGGAAAAAAAGAAAATGCTCTAGGGTTTCAGTATTGAAGTCCTGTAGTCTACCCCTGAGCCACAGCCCATCCCTATTATCCTTTTGAAATTGAATGGTATTACAATCATGAAAGTCAGTGAATTGTGAAAGTCAGTGAAGGTCAACGAAAATCAGTGGTATTACCCTTGTGAAGGTCAATGGTATTATCTTTGTCAAACTCAATGATATTACGCTCGTGAAGGTCAATGAAGGTCAATGGTATTACCCTTGTGAAGGTCAGTGAAGGTCAATGGTATTACCTTTGTGAAGGTCAGTGAAGGTCAATGGTAATACCCTCGTGAAGGTCAATGGTATTACCCTCGTGAAGATTGGTGAAGGACAATTACCTTGTGAAGGTCAATTGTGTTACTAATGGTTAATGATGATATATGGACACAGCATTATTCAACATCTTACACATAAATAACAACAACAAAGGAAGGTAACCTGTGAACATACCCTGTTCTCCAGTTTCTCTGCCTGCTGTGATTAATTTCAAATTTATTTTCTTTATTTCATCTCGAAAGTGTAAAAACAATTTTATGTTGTTACCACTCATTTGAACCGTCTTGACGAGATGGTTCAAATGAGTGGTAACAACATATACCTTTATGGAGAAATAAATAAAATAATGAGATTTTTTCAACAAAATTGATTGTATCCTTAGACTGAAATGGGTTTTCATGTTGAATGCCCCTATGAAATTAGAGCCACAGGTATCGCTTTGACACATGAACAGCTTTAATATCAGAAAGAGTTGCATAGGTCAGAATCGAAAGCTCATCTCTAAGTGTGACCTGGACTTTAGGCATAGACACGTGGGTATTGAACACGACACATCATCTTATCATTGCAATCATTTGAAAGTCCATTCATCGGTTGAGAACATAATAATTTTCGCTATTTTTTTTTTACTTCTCAAAAGTGTACTCATCACTCATTTGCATTCATTTCGGTTCAAATGTGTGGTCACAACGTACACGCCTGTGCATAATTAAGAGAATTGATTATATACAAAATTGTGCAGCCTCAGCATGTAATGGGTATAACAGCTTAACAAATATGTGGCTGTGACTGGAGAAATGGGGCTTATGGAATGTGCGACCAGTGTAACTCCTGATCAAATAGCACACTCATGTAGCCAATTAACGGTCTACGTTTTTTAAAATTGTTTGTTAGAAGCACAACGGGTGTTTCATATACAGAATGGTAAACAGTGCAGGTCCTGATCAATCGGTGCAGATCTACATTGGTCACAAAACCCATAAGCCCTATTCCATCAGCCATACAACGACAAGAAAGGGAGATAATCAACATACCCTGTTCTCCAGTTTGTCAGCCTGCTGTTTGTAGTCATTTCTCTCCCTTTCCAGCTTCTCGACTCGCGTCTTCATCTGCTCCAGCTCCAGCTGCAGAGTACGACACGACGTACATGAACTCTGCCGATATATGTAGCTGTAACACTTTGTGCGACTCGCTGCCATTTTTACACTTTTTTGTTATTTAATACGCGAAATATGGGTAGTCCAGTTTTAGGAAAGTCTGTTTTATGCAGTACAAAGTTATTGACAGAAAATAATCCAATCCTAGGTATGTAGATGTTGTGTGTGTAACAATTTAACTTTTTTGCGTGCTAGCGGCGAAAATATCCGCCAAACGAATTAGGAGTGTATGTTTTATTTCTCTCTGTAAATATGTCTTGGAATTTCATTAGAATTGAGTCCTCAGGACTCAATTCTAATGAAATTCCAAGACATATTCATGATATTTACAGGGAGAAATACAAGAAAATATGATGAATTTTTGTCCGCTAGTTTTGAACTATTTATAGCTCACAAGTTTCCCAGCATGCAAAGAGTTAATACGCGAAATATGGGTAGTCCAATTTTAGGAAAGTTTGGTGCAGTACAAAAACGTAACAATCGAAGTTATTGACACAAAATAATCCGATCGCAGAAAGGCCTGTAGATGCTCTGTGTGTGCATGTGACCATTTATTATTGACACAAAATAATCCGTTTGTAAATGTAGGATACGAAATATGGGTAGTCGGATTGTAGGAAGGTCCGTTGACGCTGTGTGTGCAACAATTTATTACGGACACAAAATAATCCGGTTGTGGGATACGAAATATGGGCAAACCAACTGAAGGAGCTTGTATTACTGGAGATTTCGTCCTATATCACATAATGCAACTATAGAATGATAATTAATCCACTGATGAAATAACACAAATAATCCACTGTAAAAACTGTATTCCTGATATAGATAAGTTTGATAGATAAAGTCACTTAGAATGAGATATAATTCACTCATTGCTGCTACGCGACACTGTAATAACTACTTTAAATGTTTCATCTGAATTGTGTCCAATAACATATCCAAGACTCTCCATAAATACAAGAATATATTTAAAACTAAAGATTTCCATTACATGTAATTAAGCGATTGAGTTTAACAAGCTATTGGATGGGCAAGAAAAAACAGAGAACTTGTAATATCATAATATGTGTCTGTACAAAACAATGTCCATTGTAGTAGATCTGTATCAAAACCAGATTAAAATATGGCGCCTTCAGGCTGAAATCTCACATTAAAATAGTCTGACATATTTTTATCAAATTTTACTATCACTAGTACATGTCTAGTTGTCACATATTTCTATACATATACGTAACTATATACAACAGTTGAAATATTGACATTTATTCAGATTGGAACTTAAACTTTATTTCAGTTATTTTGTTTAATTGTTAACATTTATGGCATTAATTTGTTCTTCAATCAAAACAAACGAAAATTTCTATCATTAATACCAAAATGTCGTTTGAGTAGTACTATTTAAAACAAAAACTTACATGTTTTTAATATTTGAATTATTGCAGTAATTTATTTAATTTTTAACATTTCTTAATTAAATCCAGTATTACATGAATTAAATTACTAATTATCAATAATATTTGATTATCATATATTATTTTCTATATTTACCCTATCTTACATCTCACAAATTAAATTAAACAAATTATCAATTATCGAAGTGCAAAACTTTCTCTATACGGAAAGGCTATAAACTCTTTGCATGCTAGCAGTGAAAACATCCGCTAAATGCATTAGGAGTATATGTTTTATTTCTCTATGTAAATATGTCTTGAAATTTCATTAGAATTGTGTCCGGAGGACACAATTCTAATGAAATTCCAAGACATATTCATGACATTTATAAGGAGAAATAAAAGAAAATATAATGAATTGTCATCGGCTATTTTTGAACTATTTATAGCCCACAAATTTCCCAGCATGCAAAGAGTTAACACATCCAACAAGTTTAGTTAGGGTAATTCGACGAGACAAGAATTGTCTATATCATGAGATACGTGAATTTTATACAGTGATTAATTTCATTTTTCTAATTTCTCAATTAAAATCCAGTATTTAAATAAATGAATGATCGTTTATCGAATGGTTCTCTACATCGAAAGATTATCAACACATCCGGCAAGGGTAGTTGGTGTAATTCCACGAGACAACCACACGTCTCTGTACCGGTTTCTAGAACACAGGTACATATGGTGAACAATCGCGCCGCTAATGATGTAGTTATTTTTGTCGTCTGCTACTTATTTCTTCATTCTCATTTTTGCTCAACAAAACATGTTTTGGCAGCTCATGAGAATCGTCTCCAATGGAGATGATTCTCATGTGCTGCCAAAGCATGTTTTTTATGAATACATGTAAGAAATATGAAAAACAGCAGACGACATTATTTCTTTCTTCCGATTACTAATTATACAAGTTACAAAGATGAAGCGCTTTTTGTTTGTTTATTTGTTTATTGTATTTTGTCCCCTTCAACAAAACATGTTTTGACAGCGCATGAGAATTGTTTTAATATGAAAAGACATATTAAAAAAAACAGCAGGCAACAATATTATTTAAATTTATTTTCCTCCGAGAACTGATTATACAAGGTACATAGCAGATTAATTATTTTTATTGCTTGCTGATTATCTTTAATTTATAGGGGAAAAAAACAGCAGACGGAAATTTTCCTTTCTTCTAGCAACTGATTATACAAGGTATGCAGTAGCCGATTTCATCAAAATTGCAAAGTATACTTTACTAGCAAAGTATACTTTGAGGGAGTAATCATTTATTTTTCCCGAAATGCATTATGTCATATAGAACTTAACGACTGCATATATTTGATGATTAAAAGTATGCAGAATTATTATACTGAATTTATTACTTTATCACAGCCAGAATGGCTGTGATAATGTAATAAATTCAGTATAATAAAAAATAATAAATTTATCCTAAAATTGAAAATTTCTCCCTCAAAGTATACTTTGCTAGCTAAGTATACTTTGCAATGTTGATGAAATCGGCTACTGATGAATTATATTTGCTATTTATTTTTCATTTTTCCACAAAAAAACTTTTTTATTAACGTATGACAGATTGACGTATGAAGAAATGAAACACGGAGATGGCAATATTCCATTTATCTGACAACAGATTACACAAGTTACACAGCTGATGACTGAGACAGACACAATCAAACAAAACAAGCAATTAACACAAACATATGATGCAGCTATAGTACCTGTGTGTGGCGAGAAAATACACAACTTGTGTTTGCGATATTGGTCACATTTGAATGACACCGTAAGTGAAACACCAAAGCAGATCGATCTACACTGGAAAGATCATTTGGATGGTTTCAAGAATGGGGTTTTATGGCCGTTTAACAACAGTCATAGAGAAATAGGGAATACACCTGTAGTGTTTATTTTTTCGAGCCAGTAAGTCAAAATTATCATTTAACGAAAATTATGAGGGGAATAATGATAAAATTTCAGAATGTTAATGAGTCAAATCTGAAAAATATGACTACCGTAATAACCCTAAATATTCGGACACCATTTATTTGGGGAAGCACATACAATATATGGTTTCCCTACAGCAGTGAGCGTGCCAGTATTTATAGTTAATATGGCAGTACTGGTTTCATCACAATAACAATGTATTCGGACACAATTTGCTTTGGGAAACCCCTATTTAATAGGGGTTTCCCAATGCAAATTGTGTCCGAATATTTAGGGTTATTACGGTATTTAACTCAAGACAGAGGTCGACAAGAAATCAACAACACTGGTGGATGTACCCCTCATAAACTTTAACACAAGTCATTTGACCTTGACCTGGTTACAGGGGCCGCATGAGTAGGCTATACAATGAAAATATGGACGTTGAGAAACATGAAATTTCAAGCCAATTCGAGTTAAGGTAACAGAGATAGTTGGTAGCTGAAAATGTTAACGAAAATCTCGGACAGACAAACAGAGGGAAATCTCGGACAGACAGAGGGAAATCTCGGACAGACAAACAGAGGGACAGAAGGACGTGTGGTGACTATATATACCCAGAGGGTACATAATAAAACACTGCCTGTATGTGGTGGGGGAGAACTGTAAGTGCATCACAATGAGACATTTCTAATGATGACAATAACATTTACTTCTGGTAAAAAATATTCTTGCCTTGTCGTCAGAAAAATGGCATACTCTCTAAATGTAGTACCGGTAAGCACTAACCCTGCTGAAATAATTTTTGTTGTCAGCTGTTTATTTTTTATTTTCGATTTTTCTCATCAAAAACATGTTTTGACAGCATTTTAGATTCTAAAGTGCTGTCAAACCATGTTTATATTGTGAAAGAAGGCAAAATATTAAGCAACAGCAGACGACAATTTTCGTTTTCAGCAGTGTAAGGGTTAACAATGGCTACAAATGTCAAGTATATTATTTTCTCCTGTATGACAAAGTGAGAGACTGTTCCCTCATCAATTAGTTTTCTTTATATCCAGGTATGACGGCATGTACGTGATGCAGTCATTTCTCATTCACACACAACATGCTTACATGTGCTACAGTGTATGTTTGCTATTCTTTGAATACCGCAAACTGTAGTTATACCATTTCTCATTCACACAAAACATGCTTCATGTGTACAGTGTATGTTTGCTATTCTTTGAATACCGGAAACTGTAGTTATACCATTTCTCATTCACACACAACATGCTTACATGTGCTACAGTGTATGTTTGCTATTCTTTGAATACAGGAAACTGTAGTTATACCATTTCTCATTCACACACATGCTTATGTGCTACAGTGATGTTTGCTATTCTTTGAATACAGGAAACTGTAGTTACCATTTCTCATTCACACACACACACTACATGTATGTTTGTATTCTTTGAATTACAGGAAACTGTAGTTATACCATTTCTCATTCACACACAACATGCTTACATGTGCTACAGTGTATGTTTGCTATTCTTTGAATACCGGAAACTGCAGTTATACCATTTCTCATTCACACACAACATGCTTACATGTGCTACAGTGTATGTTTGCTATTCTTTGAATACCGGAAACTGCAGTTATACCATTTCTCATTCACACACAACATGCTTACATGTGCTACAGTGTATGTTTGCTATTCTTTGAATACCGGAAATTGTAGTTATACCATTTCTCATTCACACACAACATGTGCTACAGTGTATGTTTGCTATTCTTTGAATACCGGAAATTGTAGTTATACCATTTCTCATTCACACATAACATGTGCTACAGTGTATTGCTTGCTATTCTTCGGATACAAGACACTGTACAGTGAAACCTCTCTAAACCGGACACCCTGGGGGGTTTCACTGTAGAGAGGTTTCACTGTACATCAGGTATTTGACCAATCCGAGTCACACTTGTGTGCTATGCGGTCATGAACAGGGATCACCGGACATAAATGGTCAGAAACCCATCAAACTAAGATAACAAATGTTTTCTTGGTGTCCGGTTTAGAGAGGTTCCACTGTAATACCGTTTCTCATTCTCACATCACATGCTTACACATGCTACATTGTATGTTTGCTATTCTTTGATACAAGAAACTTTAATACATGTGTTCTTTTAACAGATACAGAAATCTATGATTGTCTCATTGTTCCAAACATAATTTGTTTTAACCCTTACTGAATTCGCCATTTTTCTGATCAACAAACATTTCTAAGAAGCTGTCAATAAATTTCAGTTCCCGCATTAAAAAACATGCGAGTAAAATCACACAAACATAAACATCATTGCCCATGAAAATGAATTATATTACTATTTCTTCAATTTATAATTCTGTGTTCATATTTCCAATGACCAGATGTCATATTTTACCGACGTGTTTCACACAGTTATAGTTTGTTGCTGAAATTCCTTGGATACAAGTGAGCACAAATACTGGTAACCATTAACCCTTTCAACCCTAAGGAACTGGAATGGACTGTGATATGCTAATGTTCCAACCAATCCAATGGTTACAAAATGATTTTCAGATTCGTCCATTTATGAAAAGGGGGTGTTTTTGTTCTCAAAAATATTAAAATTACTTTCAAAAAGTGCAGATCCTGATGAGACGGCTCGTTACGAGCCGTCTCATCTGGATCTGCACTTTTTGCATAAACCGATATAGCGGGATTTCGGGTTCAAAGGGTTAACTCAAATAGCCATTTAATTATTCCAATTCATCTGATAATAATTTTGAACAATGTAATCCCTGATTCTTCTATTTTACTACAAAAGTATATGTTTTGACCATGCATTTGAACCGTCTCATTATTGAATGAAGAAAATGAAAGCAAATTCCATAGAATGATATCTGATTTGAAGAATGTTTCATTTTAGATGAAGCAGCAATAAATTCCGACAAATGTATCAGATAATTATAAATACTAGGACCAGACATAAGCAATGCTTGAAGATGGCTCCTACAATCACTTTGGTATTTAAACAGATCGAGTATAACCAGTTCACAACAATAAATCATGATACGTTCTCACGGTGGGTAAACCATGTCATTGGTACCGGCTGTTTCGGCTCATTTACATTTTCCTATCGTATTGGTCCTAATACGTGGCTGTGACTGGAGAAATGGTGTTTATTGGTTTTCCGAAAAGTGTAGATCCAGATCAGCCTGTGCATCTGCGCAGTCTGATCAGGATCTGCACTGATCGATATTCAATCAATGAAACACCCGTTATGATTTTAACAATTTAGATCAGTTTCAGGCTGCAGGTACTATTCGATCAGGAGCTACATTTGTCACAAATCCCAGAAACCCCATGTCTCCAGTCACAGCCACCTCATATTACTCGCCCCCAGTAGATTTAACACCACAGGCCTGTATAGTGGTATTGGCAAAAAGTGTAGATCCAGATGAGCCGGCTCGTGACGAGCCGTCTCATCAGGATCTGCACTGTTTGCAAGTAATCTTCATATTTTTAAGAACAAAAACACACCCTTTTCATAAATGGCCTAATCTGAAAATCATTTTGTGACGATTTGATTGGTCCGGAAATTAACATATCAAAATCCATTCCAGTAGGTGTAAGGGTTCAGCTGGTCTCCACCAAATTGCTCTGGAGGTTTACGAATATTAAATCAACACAAATGTTAGATTCTATTTATTGCTTAAGCACAGCACACTACATTGAAGCTGTAATGAACACCTAACATGTTTTGTGTAGCGGCCTAATTTGCATATTTATTACACGAGTGTATTATGATTTATATTGCACTGTGTTATTCCATTGTGAAAGCATACTTTATGTAATAATTATGTATATTTTAATAATTTGTTACATAATTATGACTAATCCAGCCATTTAGTCTGTTATATGAATAATGTTGCTATTATCCTGGGTAAAGATTAATTAACGCCATTAACTAGCTGTACATTAACTGTTCGTACACAACACATAAATATGGAGAAAAAAGTATTTTTCATGACAAAATTGTAACTTATTCCATCTCTCATTTGATTGTTTTCTTATCCTTTACCTTAACAGATATACATGTTGATAAGTAATTAACCTTTAGACCGCTATCTTAATTTTTTGTCGGCTGCTGTTTATTTTCTATTTTCCAGTTTCATCATCAAAAACATGCTTTGACAGCACTTTAGAATAATTTACAACATGCTTTGACAGCATTTCAGAATCATTTCCACTGGAAATGATTCTGAAGTGCTGTCAAACCATGTTTTTATTGAGAACGAAGGCAAGATAATTAATTTCATACATAATACACAGCAGCTAATAAATGTCCAAATTAAAGAACATTATGTAGTAATCCAAATATCTCACGATGCACAAATAAATCAAAGTAGAATATTCCACAACATATACGAATAAAGGAATAAAAGCAAAAGCAGCTTAAAGAAATAATAATTGAATGTTCCACAAACGTTATCTACAATGCGAGTCAAGTTATTTTCCATGTGAAGTATACCATATCCAATGTAACATCAACTAGCCACGGGCCATTCTCTGTTTGATGTCCGACAATGACTAACAACGAGGCGACCTTAATCAACCACAACATTTATCTAAGATTGACCTTTGTCAGGGCGAGTAGGAATCATCTGGGAACTTAATTTAGGGATTTTACATGAGATAAGAACAATAAGTCCATGGTTATGACTGAACATCATTACAGAGAATTTTCACTAGACATGTACTGTAATTACCCTAAATATGCGGACACATTTGTTTGGGGAAACACATAAACATGTATGCTTCCCTGCAACTGTGAGCATGCCAATATTTATATGGTTCCCTGCAACTGTGAGCATGCCAATATTTAGGGCTAGTATGGCAGTGCTGGTTTCATCACAATAGCAACGTATTTGGATACAATTTGTTTTGGGAAACCCATATTGAATAGGGGTTTCCCAAAACGAATTGTGTCCGAATATTTAGGGTTATTACGGTAATTGTTACCAATTTTCCACAAAAAAAAATTAATTCAAAAGGAGCTATAAGACTGAACACGAGTGCCCAAGGTCACAACATACGCCCATCGAGGCGTAGCCAGTAAACAAGGGGAGATAACTCACATGGTTGTGACTTAACATCATTTTGGAGAATATTCAATAGACACAATACCATCAATTAAAGGGCTAGCATACGGAGAAATTAGAAAGATCAATACAGGGGCTCTGGAATCATCATAAGATTGGTCCGGCGAATCTACTGGGTTCCCTCCCCTGCTACCCACCCAAAGTGTATGTTGTTACCACTCAGTTGAACCGTCTCGGCGAGACGGTTCAACTGAGTGGTAACAACATACACTTTTGATAAGAAATGAGAAAATTGCAGAAAAATATTTACATTCCGGTTTTTTTATACATGAATTACAAATAGGTTAAAATTATTGATCTGGCAGTGGCCGGACCTGACGGACCTGTTCCCACACCCCTGCTGTACAGTTGCATCAGCAAAATCATCGGCTATCATCCGATTTTACTGGAATAATCAGAATTAAATTTGTTGTCTGCGGTTTATTTTCCATTTTTCTCAAAGACAACTCATGTTCACAGCACAATGGAGACAATTCTCATGTTTTGTCAAAACATGTTGTTTTTTTCATTTCTTAATAAATGAGTGAAAAATGACAAACAGCATGTGACAAAAATTGTTTCCCACCTTTTTTTAGGATTAATATACACTCAACTAATGGTTTATATAGCCGCCCTAGGGCAGACGTCCTTGTATTCCGTTGTCAATAATTGTTATGGTAGCGTTTATCATTTATATCAAAATCTGGAGATTTTCAGATTTACCTAAGATTGTGTCATACCTTTTACACTGCACAATAAATTGTATATTATAGTCCGCAGACGATAACTTGCTACTTGTTTACAAACAAACCGGTCATAAACAAAACACAGAATAGGTGAGACAGGTAAATATACCTGTGCCAGTATTCCTTTTCAATATTGATTTTGAGATTTGTCATCAAGTCTTATGTAGTCGAGGGGTTAGAGTGACGGATATCAATGCCGTAGGTAGTGGGTTCGAATCTTAGTTTTTCCACTACATATATTTTTATTTGTTTATACTTTATTATATATTTGTTTTTATGTGTGTTGCTCTTACAAATTGCATTAACTAAGCATGAGATAGATTACATGTATAACGTTAGTCTCACTTTGAAGAAAACTAATAACTAACTGCACATTTCATATGTGTGTATATGAAGAATCTGGAGTATGTTCTCACGGATCATGTCACATTGCGGTCATACAGCAATAGTGTTAACCCTCACCGTTTCACTTATTCCCTTCTCCAGCAAGCAGTCATAAAAAGAACAGAATGATATCGACAAAAGTAGTGCGTTTTGTGAGGTACAACCTCTTGACCAGATAAAATGAACAAAAGTTCTGCAAACGTATGGATATTCTCCCGCTTCGATACCACTGAGCCACACTACATGTCAATTTCGGGCACCAAGATATATTATTATATTGACATGCATGCACGTGCACTTTGCCATGTTGTTATTATACACGAAAACGCGGCTATGATATGATAATACACCTGGCTTACCTATTTTTGGACTCATCGATTGACCTCCAGCAACTTATTATCGTCTGTCATTTATACTGCTGGCCAAATAGGTATTGGTTTAATTTAAACACTATTTATTTGTGCATGCCTTATATGTTTACAAACGGCTTTCTATACATGTACAAACTGTCTATACATGTATAAATAGGGGAGTCGGAAGCATCATACTACTGGTCCGGCGAAGGTAGGGGGTGCTGCCACCCACCCCACCCCATCAAAAGTGTATGTTGTTACCAGTCAGTTGAACTGTCAAAACGGTTCAACTGAGTGGTAACAACATACACTTTTGATGAGAAATGAGAAAAATTGCAGAAAAATATTTTAGATTTGTATGCATTGCTTCTGCTGAGTATTTTTTTTTATTCCATTTTTCTCAATAAAAACATGTTTTGACAGTGCATGAGAATTGTCTCCAATGGAGAAATTTCTCATGTGCTGCCAAAGCATGTTTTTTGTTCAGAAACCTGCTAAAAAGTACAAAAAAAGGTGACTTGTCGGCACACAAATGGTGACAAATTTGGCAACATACTTAACCACACACACACGGGCACACAGTTCAACACTACATATACAGGTGCATAAAAACAGCAGACGACACTGTTCGGTTCCCGCCTTCCAAGGGTTTATGACTCACCTCTCTGTCGCGCAGCTCCTCCTCGGTCCGGTGGACGTTCAGCAGGGGTTTGACCCGGATATACAGCTTCCACCAGTCCCAGTCGCGGATCTGGGTGAACTTCCGCACATTCTTCTGGATGCAGCTTATGGCAACATGTTGCACCTGGAATGGTTGGTTGATTGGTTGGTTTTAATTAACAGATTGATTTTGATTAATTGATTGATTGGTTGACTCATTGTGGCTTAACGTCAACAGCATGGTCATATACAGACAGGAATGCAATTGTTTGGGGGGAGGGGGAGCACTGGACATTCAATAGCCTGATCCAGTGTCAGGTACCTTTGCTACACCTGTAATCGATTTCACCATATAGAATTATTATACTGAATTTATTACATTATCACAGCCAAAATGGCTGTGATAATGTAATAAATTCAGTATACCGGTAATACAAATAAATAAATGTACATGTAACTTTAAATTGAAAATTTCTCCCTCAAAGTCTGCTTAGCAAGATAAGTATACTTTGCAATTTTGGTGAAATCGGCTACAAATCACGTGGCCATATGTGTGAATCCCAGTAAGTTGCACGCATGGTGTGTTCACCATTTAGATGAACATACCCTCCCAACCTTCTGCAGCGAGTCTGATTTGAATTTAACATCTAAATAACATTTTTATGAATCAATATTACTGATATATAAAATAAGCACTATTGAAGAAAATCTCAAGCCATGCTCATTACGTTAGATTTGGTAGAACAAGACCAAATATTGCTTATGAAGTTTGTGATCAGTGTAGCCCCAGATCAGCCTGCCCGTATGCGCAATCTGATCAGGGCCTACACTGCTCGCTATCTCTAACAAAAATGGACAAAGGTTGGTCGTAAATGTAGAAGGTTCATTTTGACTGGTGGTGGCAATTGATAATATACAAAATAATGAAACCACTATATTGCATGCCACAAAAGTGCAATGAAAGTGAAGGTTTTATGGCTGTTTAACAATTACTTCTAGATAGGAAGATGGTAGTGTATATTTGTGAAACCTCAAGCCATTTCTTGTCAGGCTATAATACTATATGTACAATAATTGAGTTTCTAAATGAACAATTATTTTTGACCTCAATCAGGAAATAGATAATTTGCGATTGATGGAGCAACCAATGTTGACACAGATCAGACTGCATGCATCCGCACAGTCTGATCAGTGTCTGTACTGTTTGCCAGTTGATCTGTGAAACACACATCAAACTTCTAACAGACAGTATAGAAGAGTCTTATGACTAAACAGATCCCATGCAACTTCACTGGTGAAGTTGCATGGCATCTGTTTAGTGACAAGACATTACTAATAATTCACAGCAATATTTCGGAATTAGAAACTCATCTCTGAATAAATCAAACAGTATTACAAGAACAATAAAATATTTACACACATTTGCCATAAAAAGCATTTTGTCGGCATCGGTCATCTGATATTTTGCATTTCCGACATTGTGATCTGTGTCCAGATCAACGTGATCTGTGTCCAGATCAACGTCCATCTCGGAGTCTGTAGAATTGTCTAGTTCCATATTGGCATCCACTGGCATCACACTATCTCGTACACCACTTGTATAATCAAAATAACTAAATTGGTAGTTTTATCCAATTTTCAAAACATAAATATTGATTCACTGTGATGTCCACTTGTATAATTGAAATAAATATAAATAGGTAGTTTTATTCCATTTTACCAATTTAAATTTGTATTCACTGTTTGTTTTGTCCACTTTAAAAATTACTATAATTTGGTAGTCTCGTCCACTTGTATAATTCAAATATCTATAAATGTGTACCGCTAATTTACATTATGAGTCACTGTTTGATCCACATTTAAATGCATTGTATGTAACTATATGAAATTGTAGTTGTTTTGTTAATTATTGATTCTCTATTAAATATTCACATTAATAATGTTGCAGTTCCGTTCAATTTTCTTATTGATTTAAATATCTCCCAGTTTGTATATTCATCCACTTGTATAATTCAACAACTACAAATATCAGTTTCATTCAGTTTTATGAAAACTTGCCACTACAATATTCATGATACAACAGCATTTAGGCCCGTGTAGGAACATGCTATTGCACTTAATTTTGTTATCATTTACAATATTGTTTTCTATTTTGTGACAAAACTGATAACATCTGGATGGTTTGTCCCAATTCTCAAGTTTGGTACATAATCTGCAGATTAAATGGCATAAATAAACACAAGCTGTCGATAACGGTAACTAATAAAACCAGCTTTATGTTCACTGCCACCAGTAGATATTTTATATTAACATTTTCCACCCTAAATAACTGGAATGGACTGAGATACATTAGTTTAGTTTAAGGAAAAAAATGGTTTGCAGACTAGTCCATTTATAAGAAAGGGGTGTTCGTCTCTTCATAAAAAATATGAAAATTACTCATTACGAGCTGGCTCATCTGGATCTACAATGTTTCCAAAGACTGCTGTACAGGGCTGTGGTGTTGAAATGGTTAACACTTAGATCGCTACTCACAACAATTGTCGTTTGCTGTTGCTTTTATATTTTGCCTTATTTCTCAATAAAAACATGTTTTGACAGCACTCAGAATCATTTCCAATGGAAATGATTCTAAAGTGCTGTCAAAGCATGTTGTAAACTATTCGAAAGTGCTGTTAAAGCACGTTTTTGATGATAAAAATGGAAAATAAACAGCAGACGACAAAATAATTAAGATAGAGGTGTAACGGTTAATCACAACTTGACATTCAATGCGGACACCGTGAAGGAGTTAGCCCCCTTTGTCTAGTGACCTATTCAATTGCGAAGGTGATTTGACTTGGTTTTTTCCCATAAGCGCCTATGTTAGAGCAGCTTGTGGCGTGTATTAAGACATTATTTATAGTTCGAATATTGTCACAAATTACTATAATACCATTATTTAATATTACTTTTTGTCCAAATATCAATTTGTGTCGATGTCACTCGTGTTTAATTTAAATCTAATTGTTGAGGACATGACATACTTTGACCATGATCAGAAAGCGCCAAGTTTATTTGATTTCTGACCAGTGTAGATCTTGATCTGACTGCATACTAATGATGCTAATAGTGTATACCCTGTTCTCTTGATATATCGATGGTCTAGTAATATAAGGTCGTAACTGCTATGCTAAAGCATAGCACTTACGACCTTATGTTACTAGACCATCGATATATAAAAGCTGCTTTCCAAATTCAATGAAAACCTTTACCTGGCTGATCCGAGACTTTGATGGTTTCAAAATGACTAAACCTGATTTTGTCATATATGTGGCTGTGACTGGAGAAATGGGGCTTACAACATTTCTGGTCAGTCTAGATCCTGATCTTCTCGCACATTTCTGCAGCCCGATATGGATATATAATGCTTGTTAGAAGTAGAACAGGATTGATTGATTGGTGTATTAACAGCCTATTAACAGCTGAGGTAATTTAAGACCTACGGGTTTGATCCCGTATTTTACCTGTAGTAGTACAGGAAATTTACTGACTGAATGGCAAACAGTGTAGGATCTGATCAGGGGCTACACTGTTCGCATAACCCATGCAATATCAAGCAAACAGCATAGACCCTGATCAGCCTGCACATCTGTGCAGCACATCTGTGCAGGCTGATCAGGGCCTATGCTGGTTGAAAATGTTGTGTTTACATTGAAACAGACACTTAAGCTTGTACAAGGTCAGATATGAAAGACAGCCTAGGAAGAAATGTCAACACGAGAATTGTTGAAATATCTCAAATTAGGGGTAATAATTTACAGGTAATTCACTCCGATATAAACCTACAGGTAAACAATGCTGGCAAATTATGTGGGCAAATAAACCCACTTATCCAGCCAACAAACCAAACAAACAAAACGCTTAAACACAAATTTTGCAAACAATTTTTTTTTGTCATTCTACCTTGACCTTTGGCATCGGGGTGACATCAGTTGGTTATAGAATGAGAATATGGATGGTGATAATCGTGCATATAAAGTTTCATGTCAAAACAAGTTGCAGCTGCAGAGATCATTTTGAAACTACATGTATCAGAAAATAATTCCAGCACAAAAATATTTACACAATTCCCGAACATTTGATTGGTCCGTAGCAAGTCTCTGTCCAAAATTTATATCCCAGTAAACTCCCATACCGAACTACTTTCCGTAACCGTCAGGCGCAGTTAAAATAATTCTTAAGAAAACGGAAAATAAACACATTTTCTTGATGAATTTATTTCAAATGCTGGAATTATAAGGAATTAATGGCCTTTTTGTGCACTTTATCGGGGATATAAACTTGGAAAAGTCGCGGGAATACTGGACGAGGCCTTCCGGCCTTCGTCCAGTATTCCTGCGACTTTTCCAAGTTTATACCCCGATAAATTCCAATAATAGCACAATCTCTAATGGTAGGAAATTGATTACCAAATAATTCCAGCACAACAATATGTATACAATTCCCTAACATCTGATTGGCCCGTAGCAAGTCTCTGTCCAAAATTTATATCCCAGTAGACTCCCACGCCAAACTACTTTCCGTAACCGTGACGCGTAGGTAAAATAATTCTGAAGAAAACGGAAAATAAACACATTTTCTTGATGAATTTATTTCAAATGCTGGAATTATAAGGAATGAATGGCCTTTTTGTGGAATTTATCGGGGATATAAACTTGGAAAAGTCGCGGGAATACTGGACGAGGCCTTCCGGCCTTCGTCCAGTATTCCTGCGACTTTTCCAAGTTTATACCCCGATAAATTCCACAAAAAGGCCATTCATTCCTATAATGTTGCAAAAACAGACATAATGATTGCTTTCTGGACAGAATGTCAAAAACAAATGTTTATTTTTATACCTAATGGCATATATGAATTATGATGGGGTTTAAATATTAAAGATCATAATCTAAAAAAAGAACAAGTATGGATTACATCGGCAATGATGACCACATATGTTTTTTGAGAGACAATATGAAATTAATGTTGTGGCATTTTCATTGTATGATTTGTATAATGGGCCAAAATATGTTGAAAGGTTATACTATGCATGTGGCAACTTTGAATTGAAAATAATATGGTGACAACGCCTTACGCAAATATTTAATATCAATGTTTGATGTTCCTTAATGAAATGTGAAATATTTAGTTTTGGTAACTGAACTCACATAATTAGTCTTACCGTTACTCGTTTAACTAATTTGTTGTGATTGTGACTGGTGAAATGGCATCCGCACAGTCTGATTAGTATCTGCACTATCCACCATTCAATTAATGAAACACCCTTTATGCTTCTAACAAGCAGTATAGACCATTATCAGGCTAGGGGATACACTGGTAACACATCACTTTAGCTCGATTTCTCCAGTCACAGCCACAGTTAACATGAAGTTCAATTGATTGGCATAACCTAAAGTCATTTGACCTTGACCTTGGGCATGTGGACCACATGGGCAGCTATATAATGAAAATATGGATAATGAAAAGGAAGAAATTAGAAGTTTAAAGTAAATTGGAGCAACGATTGTGGATATATAAGGTATGTAAAAACTTTAACCCATATTTTATAATAACTCAAACTTCTAAGTCATTTAACCTTGACCTTGGGGCACAGGGGCCACATGAGTGGGACACAGAATGAATATATGGATGATGCCCAATAAGCATACAAAGTTTGAAGCAAATCTGACTTACGGTTACAGAGATAGTAGGTATGTGAAAAGTTAAATGCAAATTTTGACACAACTTTAACGCAAACTTCTAAGTCATTTGACCTTGACCTTGGGGCACAGGGGCCGCATGAGTGGGACACAGAATGAATATATGGATGATGAACAATAAGCATACAAAGTTTCAAGCAAATCTGACTTACTGTTACAGAGATAGTAGGTATGTGAAAAGTTTAACACAAATTTGGACAAAAACGTTAACACAAATTTTGACAGAAACTTTAACGCAAACTTCTAAGTCAGTTGACCTTGACATAGGGGCACAGGGGCCGCATGAGTGGGACACGGAATGAATATATGGATGATGACTAATAAGCATATGAAGTTTCAGTCAATGTGACTTAGGACTGCAGAGATATAAGGTATTTAAAAACTTTAACGCAGATTTCAGAACACAAACTTCTAAGTCATTTGACCTTGGGGCACAGGGGCCGCATGAGTGGGACACAGAATGAATATATGGATGATGACTAATAAGCATATGAAGTTTCAAGTCAATGTGACTTAGGACTGCAGAGATATAAGGTATTTAAAATCTTTAACGCAGATTTCGGAACACAAACTTCTAAGTCATTTGACCTTGGGGCACAGATGGACGGACGGACGGACGGACGTTCTTACAGTACTATACTTATGTGGCTTATCACATGTTAAATATTAGCCACATAAAACGATTTTTAGCCACATAAAAGGATTTTTTAGGTGGCTAATTGTAACCAACCCTATCCTTTACCAAGTCTATAACCCTGTGGGGCTAGCCACATAAGTACCCTAATGTGTGCCCGGACGGACGGACGACGGACGGACGGATGGACGGACGTTCTTACAAATGGATACTTATGTGGCTTATCACATGTTAAATATTAGCCACATAAAACGATTTTTAGCCACATAAAAGGATTTTTTAGGTGGCTAATTGTAACCAACCCTATCCTTTACTAAGTCCATAACCCTGTGGGGCTAGCCACATAAGTACCCTAATGTGTGCCCGGACGGACGGACACCCGGACGTCATTGTGATCACTATGTCTCGCTTTCCGGAAGCATGCTCGACAAAAAGTATAGTTCATGTACTGTATCTTTATATATTTTTATGTTTCTGTATTGTCCCACAAACATATTTTTTAGTTGGGAGATAATTTTATTGATTAGTTGATTGATTTATTGGTGGTTTATTGTTTTATTTGTATTACTATTCCAAGTCCTTTTTTTAACATTTATCTCCAGGGCCATCTGAAGTTAAAGAGGTCAGCAATGGTTGGCACGAAGTGGGAGCAAACCGCCATAAAGGCCACACTTTCAACTGTCCCGTGATGCCAATACGTACCCTGCGTTTAGCGAGCAGTTTGCAAGATACTCAATAGGCCTGGAATTCTATAATCCTGCCGGTAGCCACGTGACGACAGTCACACGTACAGAGACCAGTGAAAGTGAATGGGTTTAACGTCCCAGCAACAGCTAAGGTCATATAGAGATGGGACAGAGACCAGTGGAATCAAACCAAACTTACCCGGCGTTTAGCAAGTAGTTCACAGTCACACGTCTAAGAGACCAGTTGAATCGAAGCAACTTACCCTGCGTTTAGCGAGCTGTTTCCGTGCGAGATACCCCCGACAATAGGCCTGAAACTCTATAATCCTGCCTGTAACGCGGTCATCTCGTGAAGACTCGAGTCGATTGAGGGCACCAGCTCGGAAGAACACCTGTAAGTCGAGAACGAAACAATCAGTTTTTTTGTTATTTTCAGATTGAGCACCGCATCCGAACACTGCACACATTTTGTAGAGCTTGAAAACAGACAGGGTGAACACTCATAGGCTGTATGTCCACCGTCACCTGGCTTGGATGTAGATAGGAGAAGTGGAATGATCATACATGCGGCTGTGGCTGGAGAAATGGGGCTTATGGGTTTTGCGACCAGTGTAGATCCAGATCAGCCTGTGCATCCGCACAGGCTGATCAGGATCTGCACTGCACGCCATTCTATCAATGCAGTACCCGTCATGCTTCTAACAAGCAATATAGATCAGCCTACAGGAGTGTGTTATTTGATCAGGATCTATGCTGGTCTGAAATCCCATAAGCCCCATTTCCCTAGACACAGGCACAAATATTGTTCAGCGTCATCTGTTAGTCAGGGAGACACATGCATAGTGCATATATCTACAATCTGCAATATTGTTGTAAAGCTTGAAAATGTATTTCTCTCAATGGTGTATGTTGTGACTGTGATATGTTAATTTTCCAACCAATCAACCGTCATAAAATTATTTTCTGACTATATACCATTTTATAACAAAGGTTTTTTTATCTAAAAATATGAAAATTACTTTCAAAAAGTGCAGATCCTGATGCGAGCCGGCTCAGCCAGATCTACACTGTTTGCAAACACTGTTAAGGAGATCTGTAGTGTTGAAAGTGTTACAGGAATACATTGACGATTTGTGGGACTTTTATAAAGAGGTCTGTAGTGTTGTAATGCTTAATAAATGAGTGGATTTGTATGTAAGGGTAATATATTTGACAGAAGGAATAACAGAATGCAAATAAAACCCAAGCAGACAAAGACAGAGAGAAAATATCTGGCATAGCAGACCTTCGGAAACAATCATCAATGGTGTAATCTCGGAATGTATGCCGGTCGGTATTTGCTATAAGGCGACAATTGGTATTTCTAACCAGTAAAGAAAAACCTAGATTTGTATATACTGTAGACCCTCCCTAAGTCGGACATCATGGGTTAGTTAGTTATCTTATATTTCAGGGTGGGAATTGGTTCAAAGAACATTCCATACCCGGCAAGGAACTCAGTGTGTTCATTTTCACTGTAATATGTGGTACTGAGAAATGACCCATATTGGATTTGTGTCCAGTGTAGCTCCTGATCAAATATCACACTCCTGTAGCCTAATAATGATATATATTTCTTGTTAGAAGCATGACAGGATGGAATGCCAAAACAATGCAGATCATGATCAGAATCTACACTGGTCGCAAAAGTCACTGGTTTTAGCTCTACTGTGCCGATTCATACCAATCAAACCAGGAAAGACATTCATTCCCATACTGCAGTGAAACCTCTCTAAATCAGACACACTTAGAGAGGTTTCACTGTGCTAAGTACTAAGATAAACTCTTCACATGATCTACAAGTAACACCATTAGATCAGTATTTGCCATCAGAATAACACATTTACATGACGAACGAATGCCAGCATATTGTAACTATAAACAAATAGGTTACGCTGACTGCTTTTCACATTATGTAATTTGGAAAGAAACAATAAGAAACACAAGGAAATCTTTTCCCCAGATGTTTAACTGTTCAGCGGGCATGTATTAGGAGTAAATGTACAAAGTGAAAGTGAATGGGTTTAAAGGTACATGCCCACTCAGTAGGCACAACATGTTCTTTATATATCAGACATCATCTGAGACATTTTCTGGCAAAATAAACATTCATTCAACATTACCCCACTTATTGATTGGCATTATTATACATTTTATATCAGACGTAAATTTCCACGCTGACATCAGGGGCGATAACCGTGTTTTCTTAAAATGTTAACGGACATTACTATTTAGTATATGTATTTATCTTTTGATGTGTAATGATCATACTTTATAATCTGTCGAAAATATATGTTTTTCAGGTGACGCATTTAATTAGAATAAATAATCAAAAAATATCATGCCTCGTTTTCATATGAAAATAGCCTGATACCACCGGGCATCACTATCAGTAAAATAAATATTACTAAATGATTATATCTGTATAGCGGGCACTCGTAATTTTTAGAACTGGTGGAATAGTAACACAATTATACACTTATTTAATTCCTATAAAGAACAGTTTGTGCCTACTGAGTGGGCATGTACCTTTAAAGTCCCTCAAACAAACTATCTTGTTAACCCTTTGAACACGAAAGCCAGCTATAGCGGTTTATGCAGATACACAATTAACCCTTTGAACACGAAATCACGCTATAGCGGTTTATGCAAACAGTACAGATCCAGATGAGCCGGCTCGTAACGAGCCGTCTCATCAGGATCTGAACTGTTCGAAAGTAATTTTCATATTTTTTAGAACAAAATATACCTCCCAGTTCATAAATGGACTAGTCTGAAAATAATTTTGTGACGATTGGATTGATTGCAAAATTAACATATCAAAATCCATTCCAGTTACTTATAGGTGAAAGGGTTAAGAATGTAATCATCGTTAATATACATATACCCTCACATCCTACGTTATTACCTGACGAAAAAAAAAAGTTATTGTCTGTGTGGCCGGTGCATACCCAGACCCAGGCTTCATTTTGTTTTAAACAATGAATTAGAAACATACTTAGGTAAGTCGTACAATAGTGTAGACTAGCTGGTCAGAAACTACATTGATCAAGAACAGAATTTCGCCCGTTTTTCCGTGATATGTCACGCAATGATGAAAATACATCCTGGCATTTACGGCCATCATAAACAGAGATCATAACACGCAGGGATCAGTCGACAGATAAATGTGTATGTGTATGTGCAGTCTGATCAGGATCTGTGGGCCGTTTCACTAAACTTTGTACGACTAAAATGTTTGTAAGTGCAAACTTATTATAGTCTGTAAATGTCACATAAACAATGTGTTATTGTAAACGATTATTGGATTTACATTTATTGAGCATAAGCTGCATATGCAGCCTATGCTAAATAAATGTAAATCCATCAATTGAAATTTCTAGTCGATCCTAAATTTGCACTTACGAACATCTTAGTTGTACAATGTTTAGTGAAACAGCCCCCTGCACTGTTCAACATTGCATCAATGATGCATGTGTCATGCTTCTAACACTCAATATATAGTCAGCTCGATATCTGGCTATTTGATCAGGAGCTACACTGGTCACAAATCCTGGTCACAAATCCTGGTCACAAATCCTGTAAGCGACAGAGCTCCAGTCACAGTGACATTAATCAATGAAAGCTCTACAACTAGAGACTCATAAGAATCAATGGCATTAGCTGTAGACATGTGTAATGTGTCACGAAAATGGCCTGAGTAATACAAGACATATGCTCCGAACAAGAACCGAATTTTCCAACAAGGTGATCATTGTGTCAAAGGGAAATAACTCCAAAATCAAGTTGTCTTTCTTGCAATTGACATGCCCTTAGCTTGTGACGTACATGTCATATTCATTACCATTTAAGTCACATGTTACAACAGGTGGTTCAGAGCTCCAGATAAGGTGTGTATTGGCGTATTTTACTCAATTATTTTAGCTGAATACGCATTGATTATCAAACGTGCGAGTACAAAAAATGCACAGCAATGTGAAAATATGCGTTGATTTTCAAATTGAGTAGTGAAAATACTGTCATAAAGTTGAAAATTCACTTAGTTGAGCTGCAAAAACAGTTTGCTTTTTGCAGCTCAAGTAAGTGAATGTTTAAATTTGTTATATTTTTTATCATTTGTTCCCTATTTAGTAATGAAGAAAATCAATAACCCATTTGTAAAAGTAAAATACGGAATGATTTTGAAATCAGGGGGTATAGTAAGTACACTTTAGACACAAAGCTTATCTGGAGCTCTGGTGGTTTGACCGATTGCTTGCACATATTGATATGTGTCCGATGACAACTCAATGTGTAATGTAGTATACACTAACAAAAACAAGAAATGCGTCTGTCGAACGCGGATGCCACCTGCAGCATATTTGAGAAACTGTGACAAAGTGGTTAACCGAAAAGTGTGACGGACGGACAGACAGACAGACAGACAGACAGACAGACGGACGGACGGACGGACGGACGGACGGTCCAAACACTATATGCCACCCGTTTCTTCAAAACCCGGTGGCATAAAAATCAAACTGCATATGTATTCTTTGTTTAAATTTCTATTCACAAAGATAATTATACAAAAACCTTAATTACAGAGTAAACACATTAAATCTGAATATTAGTAAACACAACTGGGTCCATCCGTATACAACACGTACTATATTCTCATGCTCAAAATCAGGAAGTTTGATTGGTCAAGACTGAGCTGTGCTCTTCATCGAGGCCGAGTTGTTCTATTGGTCAAGACAGAGCTTGAGTGTGTAGTCTCATACAATCAAACTTAACAATTTTGAATATGAATTTAGAGGAAGTGCGCAGTCTTATACTCATGGACCCTGTAGCCGATTTCATCAAACTTGCAAAGTATACTTATCTACCAAAGTATACTTTGAGGGAGCAATCATTTATTTTTCCTAAAATGCATTATTTCATATAGAACTAACAACTGCATATATTTCATGATTAAAAGTATGCAGAATTATTATACTGAATTTATTACATTATCACAGCCATTAAATGGCTGTGATAATGTAATAAATTCAGTATAATAAAAATTAATAAATTTAAAAAAAAATTGAAAATTTCTCCCTCAAAGTATACTTTGCAATGTTGATGAAATAGGCTACTGGTTGATCCAATGTCCACACACATGTACAAGTACAGAATCACCCATACAAAGTTTACATTTCCCCAATGTAGGAAGTTGAATACTACAAATGCTTGAAACACCTGGGCCCGGTTGCTCAAAACATCAGTTAGCTTAACGGACTGTTAAATCCTTAACTGAATGGTTAAAATCTCTGTTAAATCCTTAACTGAATGGTTAAAATCTCTGTTAAACAGAGATTTTAACCATTCAGTTAAGGATTTAACAGTCCGTTAAGCTAACTGATGTTTTGAGCAACCGGGCCCAGTATTATCAATTGTTCAATTAACTCATTCCTTTCGGAATACACCTTTACAGGTATGAATTTATTAAATATTTTATTTTTTATTTTCGTTATTTCTCAATGAAACTATATGTTGTGACCACTCATTTGAACCGTCTCAACGAGACGGTTCAAATGGTGGTCACGGCATATATTTCCCAGCTCATATTAAGAAAATATTTAGGATTTTCCACAAAAATACCGTATCCTCAGCATGAATTGGGTCAAGTAAATCTGAAATTTAAAAATTGACTTATTATGACAAATTACAGGAGTTGTATTTCACCAATAATTCTCTAATAACGGCACTTCTAATAACAGAGTTTGTCAACATCTACAAATAAAAATAATAATATCTATGAAATTAAACCTAACCGCCGACTGTTGGCACTTCTATGAAACCCGCCACATAATGTGATTGCGACAATTTGGGTTTATGGCATTTGCGACCGACCAGTGCAGACCCATATCAGCCTGCGCGAATGCACAGTCTGGTCAGGGTCTGCACTGTTCGCCATTCAGTCAGTGTTAAACACCCATCATGCTTGTAACCAACACTATAGATCCCGATCAGACTGCATGAATGTGCTAGCAGATCAGGAGCTAAACTGGGCACACATGCCATAAGCCCCATTTTTCCAGTCACAGCCACATACATAAAGGAGCTTACGGCGTTGTCGGCAATATAAATTTGTGGTGCGTGTATGTGATACTTCGTGTGGTGGTGTTGTATCTGAAAATACGGTGCATCAAAATAAAACCCAATGCGACAATACATATGACACATAACCTACCAGTTTGTAGTGTATTGATTGGTTTGCTGAAATTATTTAATTGATTGATTGATTTGCTGGAATGAGTTGATTGATTGAGTGATTGATTGATTGACTGATTTGCTAAAATCAGTTAATTGATTGATTTGCTGAAATCAGTTAATGTATTGACTTATTGATTGATTGATTGATTGATTGATTGATTGATTGACTGATTTGCTGAAATCAGTTCATTGATTGATTGTGTTGCTGAAATCAGTAAATTGATTGATTGAATGATTGACAAATCAATTAATAGCTGATTGACAAACTGATTTGTGTGGCTCTGACTAATTTATGACTGTGACTGAAGAAATGGGGCTTATGACATTGGTGGCTAGTCTAGTTTGTATTCAGCAAGCACACTCCTGCAGTCTCTATAGGATATATACCTATATGCATATGCAGCCTATGTTCAATAAATTTAAATCCATCAATTGAAATTTCCAGATAATCTTAAATTTGCATTTACGAACATGTTAGTCGTACGAAGTTTAGTGAAAAGGCCCTCAGGGATAGTCTAAACAAAATATTTTGAAATTACCGTAAATTCTTTGTTACTCATTTGTATCACTTTGTATTCAAATCTCAGACCCATTACCCTTAACCATCCAATTACAATTTTATTACATTTTTATATCAAATATATGACACAGCTGTACATAAAACGTAATTTTCTCTATTTCAACTTATTAAATCGCATGAATACACTTTGAAGTTGCACAGTACTTACTAATGAAGTTATGAACAATTATCAAGTGAAAAGTTATTAAATTCCAGTGCAACGTCCAATATGTCCATATGAATACTTCAAGACACTATCTATCTTTCACATATTGCACGTCCAATTTATAACACTTGCACATCGAGAGCTGTTTAAATAAACACACTAGGAGTAGGTACACAATGGTGCAAATCCATTGGTCAACAACCAGGAAACGAGCGAAAGTGTGCGAAAATCTACATCTTGGGAGCATAGACCCCCGATCAGGTATCAGAATATTTGTTTGCCAATTGAATATCTTGGCATTGAGAGTAAGGAGCAAAGCCAAAACTATTTGAACTCTGAAATATGATGACTAAAATGTGATTTTTTTTGTGTATTGTGGACAGTGAAGACCCAGATCGGCCTGCACATCCGCGCAGTCTGATCAGAGTCCTCACTGTACCTTTCACTCCACAAGTCATCCTGTACCACAAATCTGGTATTGAATGGAATATAATGTAATGGTGCTTAATGGCCCATCATGGGATTTTTTTGTATATTGTGGACAATGAAGACCCAGATCGGCCTGCGCATCCGCGCAGTCCAATCAGGGTCCTCACTGTCCACCTTTCACTCAACAAATTATCCTGTATCATGCCTCTGGTATTGAATGGAATGGTGCTTAATGGCCCATCAACACAAACGAGTATCATTTAGGGCCAAGCAATTTAGATGGAAGAACAAATACATAGAAAAACAGTATGTGAGGTGTGGTAGTCCTCTGGTATTGAAGTCCAATGTTCTACCACTAGGCTATCAAGCCATCCCTACATGGACGTGCAGGCTGATCAGGGTCTGCACTGGTCACAAAGCCAATACATCTGGTTTTGTGACATTGCTTGCCAATGTTTCAACTGTGTTAACGTCTCGCTAATGTTCAAGGTTACAGAGCTCCATATAAGCTGCGTATTTGCGTAAATACCCAATCAAAATTGCCAAACACCCAATTGAAATCAGAAGTAGCGAGTATCAAAAAGCAATTACAATTTTCTGGTTCATTTATCATGCTGCAGAAAACAATAAACAGACCACAAATATAGCATAGTTTTCTTATTTTCCATGAAAACACATCTTGGTATTTCATTAGAGACAATTTTAATGAAATGCCAAGACGTGTTTTCATTTCGAAGCAAACTATTCAATAATTGCTGTCTGTTGATGTGTAAACAGTAGTGTGATTTTATTTTACCCAATTAAAATTACGAAATACCCAATTGCTTCAGAAATGAT
The DNA here is from genome assembly GCA_029237695.1 of Conchocele bisecta. Lineage (NCBI taxonomy): Eukaryota > Metazoa > Mollusca > Bivalvia > Lucinida > Thyasiridae > Conchocele > Conchocele bisecta. The sequence continues at coordinate 60,084,279 of CM055277.1, forward strand.
GGAGTGAAAATACTCAATTACTAATTCCTTATCTGGAGCCCTGAGGTGATAATTTCTACTTGATCCAAATGTAAATTTGAACATAGTCTTATGTTTCCCGGCCAGACAAGTGTAATACATGGAAATACATGAAAACTTTCAAATTCATGAAGACAGAATACCGGACACTGTATGTTTTTAAAGCAATTGTGTCTCAGATGGTCACATGTATCAAGTGTCCACATATTGAAGCAATCCATCAAGTAATATTAAAGTTAATATCATGATGAAGAAACTTGTACAAACATTTTGACGTAAAAAAACGGCCAAGTGTTTCCATGTGAAGGTCAGAAACGGGTCAAGGACATGTTAATGGGGGCATGAGTGTGTTCAAAATGCTCACATGTATCAAGCGTCCAAATATTGAAGCAATCCATCAAGTAATATTAAAGTTTTATCATGATTATGAAACTTGTACAAACATTTTTACATTTGCTGACGCGGACGACAACGCGGACGACAATGGAAAAAGTGGAGACTATAGCAATTGTGCATTTCCCCATGTTAAATCCCCATAGACATCTTCACAGAGTGAAGATGTCTATGGGGATTTAACATGGGGAAATGTGTTTTCAGAATTTGAGTTCTATTCTTTTGATTAAGAATCTAGGATGGACATAACTAGTACTGCTTACTAATGCTTCGTCAATTTGTTTAATATTATCTTGATTGAATTGGGGTTTACAGGTACTCAACAACAGGTTGGGAAGTTTCATCTTAACCCTTTCAACACCACAGACCTGTATAGTGATATAGCCTAGGCAAATAGTATGGATCCAGATGAGCCGACTCGTTATGAGCCGTCTCATCAGGATCTGCACTTCTTGCAAGTAATTTTCATATTTTTGAGAGCAAAAACACCACCTTTTCATAAATGGACTAATCTGTAAATCATTTTGAGATGATTGGATTGGTTGCAAAATTAACATATCAAAATCCATTCCAGTTACTTAGTGGTGAAAGGGTTAATAATTGAAATTACAATATCTGCCCAGCTTTGAAATTACAATATCATAGTCTGATGTCAGGTGCCACTACCACATTAAACCAGGTGTGGATTTCGGTAATGAAATGATATACAATTGTTTCATACAGGTCATTTGCAATGCATAAAGCGAAAAGCCACATATTGAACAGTGGAGACATCATCTGATACACAGTACCTTTAACACTTTCAACACCACAGACCTGTATAGTGGTATTGGCAAAAAGTGTAGATCCAGATGAGACGGCTCGTGACGAGCCGTCTCATCAGGATCTGCACTTTTTGCAAGTCATTTTCATATTTTTCAGAGAACAAAAACACCCCCTTTTCATAAACGGACTAGCGGACAAGTCTGATTATCTTTTTGTGATGGTTGGATTGGTTGCAAAATTAACATATCACAGTCCATTCCAGTTACTTGGGGGTGAAAGGGTTAACCCTTTCAGGCGGGAGTTTTTGTTTTTTTTCTGAAAATGATTTAGTAAGATACCATAGCTTCAGTTCACATGTAAACGTAACAAAGCAAAGTATCGATGTCATTTCCTAAATATGTACGTTTTTCTGAAGCACTTTCGTGAAAAATTGTTTATGGGATTATACTCAAAATCTCATGGAAGGTCTCGTATATATTCAAAGTGATATTTCAGCCGAATAGAATCTGAGTGACTTTCTAGTCCGATGGAGTTTGTATAATATTATATCTGAGTGACTTTCTAGTCTGATGTTTGTATAATATATTCAGACATATTGATATTTGTCAAGTTTATCAGACACGGCTTGGAAAGGGTAGGACTTCCTCGGTAAACCTCGGAATTCCCACCTGTTTCCTAGCCTAGCTTGATAAACTTATCAGAAGAACTAGCCTGGTATTCTTTATCTATATATATATGAGTAATGCATTACTGTTCTGTTCACATTTATGGTGATTTTTAGTTGGTTTATACTGCGTCAGTTTTTTTTTTTTTTTTTTTTTTTTCCCCCTCCTCTGGACATATTTGTTGGAAAAATCTGAGAAACAAAAACAAACAAAAATCCGGCCTAAGTAACTGGAATGAATTTTGATATGTTAATTTTGCAACCAATCCAACCGTCACAAAATGATTTTCCGAATAGTCCATTTATGAAAAGGGGGTGTTTTTGTTCTCAAAAATATGAAAGTTGCTTCAAAGAGTGTACGAGCCGGCTCATCTGGATCTACACTTTTTGCCAATACCACAATACAGGCATGTGGTGTTGAAAGTGTGATGTCCTACATAGACAATTGATAGCATATGAAGACAATTGGCCACTCAATAACTCAGAATATAAGTTTGCCACAATGTAATAAATCCAAGCTTATTCACTTAGCAACCAGTGAAGATTCAGATCAGACTGTGAACGCGCACAGTCTGATCTAGGTCGTCACTGTCTGCCTTTCACTCAACAACCTGTAGTTAAACAAACTATTTTATGAGCATAACATTACAGACAAGAAGTGTGGAACACGCCATCCATCACTTAATCTAGTAAACAAGGCAGATCAGGTGTGGTCAGGAACTACACAGGTCAGAAGATAATTAAGCCTATTTTTCACAAGTATTGATCTAATTCAACGATTTGCAACAGGAAGAAAGATAAAACCATATTGACTTCCTTTGGATAAATATTGCCTTGCAATATGAAGTCAAGTGGCTGCATTGCAAGATTGATAGGGAGTGCAGAATGTACAAATATTCCCACACTCCAGTGCGATGCCGAGAGAAATATCGAGTGAGGAAGGGAGATGATAATCGTACGCCAATGTGCCAACTATATCGCTCTTTCGATGAAATTAATTATGTTACACAGCGGCCCACATATTTGTTTCTCAGCACATTTGTGTCAATATATTTAGCATCACATGGTTTATTTATGACATTACATGTGTACCGGATGAAAACTACATGAAGCGAAAATGTTACTTAATTTTGGTGTGGGACATTTATTTTAGCAATAATTTGTTAATCAGTTGTGAACAGTGACCCAAAATCACAGCTGTATACTGCGACGATAGTCTGAACCAGCCACAGTATACACATCAAGACCGCCGAGGCAATTTATGTAAATAACCCAGGTGTATGTAAATTTTGAAATATGTTCTTTCCAAAAAAATATTTATTTCTCAATGAAAGTATATATTGTGGCCACTCATTTGAACCGTCTCGATGAGACGGTTCAAATGGTGGTCACAATATATACTTCTGTTGAGCGATAAACAAAATATTTTCGGTCTGTAAAACAGTGTTCTCAGAATATAATGAGATGTTATTGAACAAGGGACTGTATGGGTGTGACGTGAATGTAATTTAGTGGTACACAGACAAGCATGTGAAGTTGCTAATCCACGTTTCACATGAATATACACGGTTTTCGATAGTGACAATTTGATTTTGATTTCGACTCCAGGAATTTGCAGCAGAGAGGTCAAATTTGCGATATAAAACACAGTAAATTAGTATTTTACACTTAAATTTAGTCTTGATCGACGATTCTGACCCTTGTATTCTGGAGTCTAGACCATTGAAACCCTGATATATGCATCATAATGTATAGCATAATTGTATATGGTGGCGAGGAGGCAGTGTTCACAGGTTCTATAAAACACAACCGGAGATTTGGGATATGTCCCACTATTGAAAACAGTCTACTTACGCGACTGAGGCCGATGCGGTAGTTGAGTTTATCGATGTCCAGGTTCTCCACTATCTGTATGACGGACTGAAACGAGGATAGAAATGTTACAGCGAGACATACGAGACACGCCATGTGATTTTGTACCTAAGAACATGTGCAATATCTCATGAAAACATTTACAAAACATTACGATATTTTCCGTGAATGGTGTCGAAAGTTGACAAACTTTTCACAGCAAATGCGGAATTATATTCCGCATTTGCTGTGAAAATTTTGTCAACTTTCGATGTCATTTAATGAAAATATCACAGTTTCTGTAAATATACTTGAACTTCACAAATGACAATAAGGTGCTAATTTAGTGTGAGGAATCATGTGAACAAACAAGAAAATGTTGGTCGGCACACAGATACCCCTGGTGGCAGATTGAAGAAACTCCGGCGAAACTTCTTAACCGGATTCACGGACCCACGGATGGACAGACAGTCCAGACAACGTGAAGAACAGGCAATACAGTCCAGAATATGTGAATGACGGACGGACAGACGGATGACTTTTGCATCCCTATATCCTATTTTGCTACTTGATGGGATAATAATCACTGGGCTTCTTAGCTTAGGTCTAGATTTACACACACCTCCTTCATAAATGTTCTATGCTCGTTCACAACACAAAGCATGGCCCCAATATTTAAGGCCAGCTTGGTGCTGAGTTACTGCAATAATGATGTCTCGGCACACATTTTGCTTTGGACAAATCATATTTTATAGCGTTTCCCCATTACAAATGTGCCTCAATATTTATGGCTAGTATGGTATATACAGAGGTAATTTAAGATGGCCCTATGTTATTATAAACCGGCAAGAAAATTCTAAGGTTTCCCAAATCTGCAATAAGATCCAAAGTAAACACTTACTAGCAATAATTTCCAAACATAAACTGGCAGGAATGAGAGGCAACATCAAACACCACACTATGGTTATTAGAGTCGCGAGGAAAATATTGACAGATAATCCGCAGACCAGACATTAATCAATCAGTATTGATCAGTGAAAAACAAACAAGCCTAGGACATAGGGAACACGACTGGACGTTATGATTATAAAACATTTCTCAACAGGTGCTCTAATTATAAACTTGACTGATTGATTGCTGGATTGGTTTCTTCTTTGATTGATTGATTGATTGCTGGATTGGTTGATTGTTTGGCTGTGCAATTGATTGATTGATGCCTTGATTGATTGGTTGATTTATCAATTGACTGAATGATTGGCTGACTGATCATTTGTTTGGTTATTTTATTAATTGATTGATTGACGGATTGATTGACGGATTGATTGACTGATTGACTGATTGATTGACTGATTGATTGATTGAATGATGTTTACTGCATGTTAACAATGTAGTATAGCAATGGCTGTGTATAACTAGTGTACACACAGTATTAGGGAAGTGTATATTCAAAACAAAATCTACCAGATCCTGATCTGGTGTCAGATGCCCTAAAGGACCACAGATCACCGCCAAATCTCCTTTCAGTCTCCAAGTGTACATCTGTAGTCTATTTCACCAACATTGCCAAGTATACTTATCTAGCAAAGTATACTTTGAGGGAGAAATTTTCAATTTAAGGATACATTTATTAATTTTTATTATACTGAATTTATTACATTGTCACAGCCAAAATGGCTGTGATAATGTAATAAATTCAGTATAATAATTCTGCATACTTGTAATCATCAAATATATGCAGTTGTTATATATATGAAATAATGTATTGCGGGAAAAATAAATGATTACTCCCTCAAAGTATACTTTGCTACATAAGTATACTTTGCAATGTTGGTGAAATAGGCTACTGGCCCTCTTGCACATTCACACAACCACAGTAGGATCTAATCTTGTTCAGTTTTTGCTGATGCTAAGAAACCTACTTCTGTGATGGAATTGCGAACTATTTGGTCCCTGATCAGCCTGCGCAGACTGATCTGGTGCCACGCTGACTCGGAAAGACCGATTTTATCAACAAGAGTGCAAATGTTTTATTTAAAGATCAATTGTGTCAGCTATCCGTCCATAATCCAGTTTAATGTTAAACAAATTTCAAAGCATAGTAAAAAGAAATAAAAGCTTCCCATTCACCCCATTTTATTACATAACTTGAACAAGAATCTACAAATTAACTTTCTATAACCTAGCCTTAACTGCAGCCAAACCTACCGATTTTTCAACCATGTCATTTCCCGGTCGAACATTCGGCGGTATAAGTCCTTCGAACCTCTGAACAAACTCCCCGAACGTTATATGGTCCGGGAATCCCTGCCGATGGATTCGGACGGATTCCAAGATCTCGTTCCCGCGAACCTGCGCCCTCACGAGCGTCACGTTCATGAGAATATCGTCACTTTTGTCGGGAACGTCATTGGGGTTTTTCAGTTCACATAAGCCGGCGTTGGCTTGGGGCAGAACACAATGGACAAAATGGCACTTTGACTTGCGCAGCGTCTCAATAATGGAATCCTGTAAAAGAAATCGAAAACTAGAGAAAATAGTTTGTAAACAATGCCACCGTTGTTGAGCATTCATGAATACAACAGCAATCTTTTTCGACTCGGAAAATAAAAAAAAAATTCCAATCACTCACTCAGTACTGAGTGAGTGATTGGAGAAAAAATTATTTTCCGAGTCGAAAAAGGGGCATATCTGCGGATGGATCGGTGGGACAGGGAAATTTTTATGTTACGCGCTCCTGCACTTGATGGTGGGAATGTATACCGAGTATGAAGACAATCGACCAAAAACTGTAGAAGTAGTTCGCCGGATAAGGAAAAAATATATATTCCAAGTCGAAAACAAGAGGCATAACTGCGGATGGAACAGTGGGAGAGGGAAAATCTTTACGTTACGTACTCCTGCACTTGATGGTTGGGATGTATACCGAGTGTGAAGAGAATCGGCCAAAAACTGTAGAAGTAGTTCGCTGGATGAGAAAAAAAATATATTTCAGAATCGAAAATGGGGCATAACTCTGGATGGATTGGTGGGGCAGGGAAAAAGTTTGTTACACACTCAGCACTTGATGGTAGGGCTGTATACCGAATATGAAGAGAATTGGCCAAAACTGAAAAAGTAGTTCGCCGGACACGGACGGACGGTTGGACGGACGGACAGAGTAAACATTATATGCCACCGACAACTATCGCGGTTTCATAACAAAAGAAGACCACAACATATTTGAGAACGAGAACTTAATAAAATTTGTTCAAAAACAATACTATCATGCAATCATTTTCTAAAAAAAACTAAAAATACAAGCACAAATTGAAATGAGACGAGCCATGCAATTTTGTACATAAGAAAATGTGCGATATCTCATAAAAAACGTTTTCAAAATTTTCGATATTTTCCGTAAATGACGTCGAAAGTTGACGAAACTGTCATGGCAAATTTCGTCAACTAGAAACTTCATTTACAGAAATTATCACAGTTTCTGTGAATATTTTTCAGGAAAAATCGCACACCTTCTTAGGTACACACAATCACATGGCTCGTCTCAAATGAGAGTTCAGTATAAATGAACACACAAGAATCTGACACGGAGTTGCGAGTAGCATAACAGAACACTTACCACTTGAAACTTGACCTGCAGGCACATGGATCGTTTCTTGAGGCCGGCTGTCCCGGACATGAACGTGCGCCTCATGCTGCCCACCCTGCGCAGTGTCGTGGACCCCTCCATGCCCACAATGGAGCCGCTCACCATGCCCCCCACAGGGGCCTTCACACTGTTGAACAGGTCCTTAATGTGCACCCTGAAACCATACAGTAGAGCCTGACACACACACAGAAAGTATCATAGATGAGTTTCATTGTCGTTTATTTCTGATAATGTCTGTTCATGATTGCAAAAACTTTGCAATCATGAACAGAAATTATCAGAAATAGAAATAAACTTCTTGAGACACTTCGCCAGTTGTGTATTTTCAAAATACACAACTGGCGAAGTGTCAAGAAGTTTTTTGTTTCTTTCGAAAATGAACAATACCATTTCGTTACATTTTTGACTCCTTCAGCAACTGAGTGCCGATTTCACTGATGGGGTTTTCATGGCATATTTTCAGCCAGCCACTCGCGTTGTACTGAACTTTATGAGCATTTCCTCAAAATTTATACTCTAAATCAGGAAGTTGAATCGGTCGAGACTGAGCACAGATCACCCTCGACCAATCAAACTCTGTATAATCACAGCACCAGGGTTGATTTTAAAAACAAACAAAAAATGTTTTCAAGGAACAATAATTTGCTCATTCCTTACTTTTTTAACTTGTGCAGCACAAAAAAATGTTTGGATTTTTTCCTTCGAAAAAGAATTTCTTTTCGCTCATTCCTTACTTTTTCGACTCCTGCAACACCTGCGTAGCAATCTTACTGGCGGGGTTTTCGCGGCACACCTTCAGCCAACCACTGGCGTTGTACTGGACCGGGTTGGTTCCCTGGAAGTGGTTCAAGATGAACGTGTTGCCTATCGTCGATGCCTTCCGCAACAGACTGTCACCTAGAACATGTAAAAAGTTTCATTAGGATATGATGAACGACGGTAAACACCGGGGCAAACAGAAAATAAAAATATTTTTATCGGCAATATAATTATTTGAGTCAGGACGATTTCAGCGGGTCAGTCAGGCTATGGGAAACAGATGTCTATTTTATTATAGCCTTAACCCTTACTACGCTGAATTAAATGTTGTCGTCTGCTGGAAATATTTTATTTTCAATATTTCTCGACAAAAACCTGGTTTTGACAGCACATGAGAATCGTCTCCAGTGGAGACGATTCTCATGTGCTGTCAAAACCAGTTTTTTGCTAAGAATTAAAGCAAAAATGAAAAACAGCAGATGGCAATTTCCGTCAACAGCGTAGGAAGGGTTAAAGTAAAACTATAAAAATCTGCATTATGACACTACAAACATTATTGTCATACGAAGCTTACAGAAATAGGCCCCTGATGTGCATGTCCAGCTACTAATACTTACAGAAACAGGCCCTTGATGTGCATGTCCAGCTACTAATACTTACAGAAACAGGCCCTTGATGTGCATGTCCAGCTACTAATACTTACAGAAACAGGCCCTTGATGTGCATGTCCAGCTACTAATACTTACGGCGGACTTTCTGCTCGCCGTGGTAATTGAAGAAGCGATCCATGAACGAGTCCTCCGTCGCTCCGGGAAATATCGCCTCCTCGTCCAGTATCCATAGCAACCCTTTCTTCTCAGACTCGCGAACTTCGGAGCTCGAGGTTCGCACCTACATGTGCACGTAAATGTTAGTATTTGAATGTGCGGGGAAGACAACTTATCATTGACTGATGTTAGAGACCTTTAGTATGTGGTAACCGAATATTGTCGTCTGCTGCCGTTTCATATATTGCCTTTTCTCTCAGTAAAAGCATGGTTTGACAGAATTTTAAAATCATTTCCATTGTTTAATCTAAATAAAAACTAAAAAGCAGACGACAAAAATGAATTCAGCATTGCAGGGATTAATGAATTTGCATTATACGGGTCACAGTATGCGACTACCTGCCTTAACACCTTGAATGCGAAAGACCGCTATAGCGGGTTTGCAAACAGTGCAGATCCAGATGAGCCGGCTCGTGACGAGCCGTCTCATCAGGATCTGCACGTTTTGCAAGTAATTTTCTCATTTTTTTTTACAACAAAAACACCCCCTTTTCATAAATGGACTAATCTGAAAATCATTTTGTGATGATTGGATTGGTCGGAAAATTAGTATATCATAGTCCATTCCAGTTATTTAGGGTTGAAAGGGTTAATAAATGCCTATGTCCAGGGGTCCACACTAACAGGTGTCCGGTGGTCCAAGACCATCAGATTTTCAGTAGATCCGCATGAATTTTCACACTGACTATGGTAAGGTGTCCATTGGACACGCTACTACTTGAGGAAAATTTTATTATACTTGCATATACAGTGTCCTGCGGATCACCTGACTGAAAAGTTAGTGTCAACCCTGATGTCACACGATACTGATGCCCCTGTGCTCAACGTAACTGTTTTTCCAACATGTACTAATGATATTGTGGATCGTCATATCAATGGAAATCATTAAAAAAAACGACTACCCAGAGCTCCAGTTAAGGTGCGTAATTTGGAGGTAAATTTCTTATTTCTCTATAAAAAATGGCAAGTTGTGAGTGCTTTAATGAGACGATTCTAAAGGACTCCCAACTTGGCATTTTTGATGAAGAAATAACAAAATTTCACCCCAAGTTGGTCAAATTACGCAGCTTATCTGGAGCTCTGCTACCTGTAACTGATTTTGTTTCTTTGGCATGATAATTACTAACTTACAATAACAATTAAATCTTTGCTAATATAAGTCTTGTTAACGAGGTGCAGTCATAAAGTTCTAGGACTTAACTCTTTGCATGCTGGGAAATTTGTGGGCTATAAATAGTTCAAAACTACCGGACAAAAATTCATCATATTTTCTTGTATTTCTCCCCGTAAATATCATGAATATGTCTTGGAATTTTCAAAACAATTCCATTTGACCACATGCAAATGCCATATGAAGATGAACAGTGGCAGATATATTACACTTTTTATCAAGAAAGTACGAGAACTTTATGACTGCCCCTTGTATGTACCATTTACAGTGATAGTCATACTAATTTACTGTCTCTTCCACGTTTTGCTGCCGACGAACTTTTGGCTATTAAACACATTAAATCTTAAAAATATTTAAAAGTAAGTACTTTTTCACCAATAACAAAAGTCACCCTCCTGAAAAAAAATTTGTTTGATGAAATTCCATCAAATATTGATTTTATTGCGAAAAAACGATTTTTCTATGGGAATTTAACGTGGGGAGTCAATTTCCAAATTTTTTCATTTTTTAATGTGTTTAATAGCCAAAAGTTTGTCGGCAGAAAAACGTGGAACAGACAGGAGACAGATCTATAGTCTGTTTCACGAAAGCTGCCCAAATTTTACGGCTATATAGACAATTCAAAAACAATTTTTTTTTGGATAATATTAAAATAAAGGAAAATTTAAGAATGAGCCTTCTTTTTATTTCGTGAAATTTGGTCAAATATTGATTTTATTACGAAAAATTGATTTGTCTATGGGAATTTAACATGGGGGAAAAAGGTAGAGGAGTTGTGGGAGGAGTCAAAAATGGAAAAAAATTGGAAATTGACTGCGAAACCTAGCTAGATAGCTTGGAAATGATCTAACTAAGAAAACAAAAGTTAAATTTTAAAAATCGGCCCAGTATTTCTAAAATTCAAAAATATTTCCCCATGTTAAATCCCCATAGTGATGGGGATTTAACATGGGGAAATTTTGTTTTCGCAATAAAATCAATATTTGACCAAATTTCACGAAATAAAAAGAAGGCTCATTCTTAATTTTTCCTTTAATTTAATATTATCGAAAAAAATATTGTTTTTGATTTGTCTATATAGCCGTAAAATTTGGGCAGCTTTCGTGAAACAGACAGTAGGCTAAATTGGATTTATCCTGTATAATACAGGCAGAATATAATTGTCTACATTTTCCCCATAAACATCATTTAACCCCTTAGACCGCTAAACACAACAATTGTCGTCTGCTGTTTCTTTTATATCTTGCCTTATTTCTCAATAAAAACATGGTTTGACAGCACTTCAAGAAATGATTCTGAAGTGCTGTCAAAGCATGTTGTTAATTATTCTAAAGTATTATTCTAAAATAGAAAATAAACAGCAGACAACAAAATATTAGATAGCGGTGTAAGGGTTAAGAAGTTTTGTTGAAAAGCAGATGGCATAAAACATTTTGCACCCTTTAATGTTGCTACGACATGGCTAAAGTATTAGTGTTGGACTAATTCTGCAAAGTCACTATGGTATTTGTCAAGCTATTCTTCTATTGTATAGTTCCACAAACTAGCTGTTTTGTATAAAATCTATGTTGACCTATAAAAATACTAACACTTTCATATACATGTACATGTATTATCAAATTATTGCTACAGTCGAACCTCCCCGAACGGCCACCTCTCAACAACAGCCACCTCTCTGTAACAGCCGCTATTTTATATCCCAAATGGATGATTTCATCTATGTCTAACCCTTACACTGCTGAGTATGAACATTGTCGTTTCATGGTGATTTTGCATTCTTTCTCAATAAAAACATGTTTTGACAGCATTTTAGAATCATTTCCATTGGAAATGATTCTAAAATGCTGTCAAAACATGTTTTTATTGAGAATTATTGAAGAAAATAAATAAACATCAGACGATAAAATTGTATTCAGCATTAACCTCCCTACAACAGCCACCTCTCTATAACAGCCAATTTTGCCTCTTCCCATGGGTGGCTGTTGTAGAGAGGTTGCACTGTATATATATGTGTGTAATTCTAGATCGAACTTCTGTAAATTATGTTTGTCAGTAAGCAAAGGACGGCTAGCACAATTGGTAACGAGTGCGCTTCTCAACAATGCGACACCGGGTTCAATCCTCAGCAGGGGCAGTATGTGTGATGGTATGGTGGTCGCCAGATCGGACAAGTGGGTTTCCCCCAGCTACTCCGGTTTCCTCCCACATTAATGACCACCATTATGCCTTCATCTGTGCCAACGCAAGCATCTGTATAAGTGCTCTCGCGCTTGTTTGTAATCGTTGTAAAATAAATAAAGTTTACGAAAAGGCTTAGGGAACACCCCAGCTAAATACTTTCTTGTCAATACCAATGGCACAGGCAAGGTGTATGATCACGTGGTACTAACAACAACAACAAGTACCGATTCAAAGTACCTATTCTTTTATAGTGTCCTTATTATGTAACGGATTTTGATGAAATATGGCGCATCAAACGCATTTCGTCTCCGACACGGAAATCGATTCTTCGCAAAAATGACATAAGTCTAGCTGTGCCAAACTCCCTAGACCACCAAATGCAGCTCATGAAGACGCGTTTGCTGCGCCATATTTCATAAAAATCTGTTGCATATTAAGGAAAATATCCAATATATTTTACTTTGGAGTGGGTGGCGTTGTTGTTGTTGTAACCACGTGATCATGCACCTTGACAGGCATAGCTGGGGTTGATTGGTGACGAACGTAATAACCCCAAATATTCAGACACAATCTATTCAAGAAACACATATACATATCTGGTTTCCCACAACAAAGTGGTCCCAATGTTTAGGGTTAGTATGGTTGAGCTGATTTATCGCAATAATAACATATTTGGATACCATTTGTTTTGGGAAACCCCTACTTTATAGGGGTTTCCCACAACAAATGGTGTCCGAATATTTAGGGTTATTACAGTATAAGGTGTCTAGATAATAAACGATGGTCATTCAGGGTATTGGGTTAAATAATACCATTGGCATAGGCTTAAGCTAGGGTTGCATAGTGACTATAGGGAATCTACATAATAAACGATGGTCATTTGGGGTATTCGGGAAATGTCTAAATGTTATGAAAGCAATTTAAGCGTGGTTGATGGGTGTTTGGATGAATGCTCTATGAGGGCGGGGGCAATGGCAGATATCAAAAGTGCCCATTAGGTTAAGGGGTAAACCTCAACATACCATATGTAACTCACGAAAACAACAAGAGTGCCGAATGTCACAATATATGCCCACTGAGTGGGTTATCTCCCCTTGCCAGTAAACAATGGGAGATAACTCACTGAAAATCAATTGTGTTCTTTGTCTTTCCGTGATAAACATGTGTGCCAAATTTGGTTACAATCCGTCAAGTAGTATTCAAGTTATTGTGTGGACAAGCTCTGCCTGCCCGCCCACACAAGGTGAATACATAATACTTTCTTTTCAAATGGGTGTATAAATTGGAGAAATGGGGCTTATGTGATTGGAGAGGTGGGAGCAGATTTCATTTTTGCTAAATATCTTTATAACTTACAGAAAATATGGTATATTTTCTAAATGTATCTGGGGAAAACTTTGGTAAATAATAAAGGTTAATAGCATATAATCTGATGGACAGAGTAGTGCTTTATTTGTACACATCATTACCTGACTGGCTGACGGAAGGACCTTTTAAAACAAAATGAACATTTGGTATACAACATAAAGATGAAAATTCATATCCGTCCTATCCTGTTCATGTAGGAAATATTTTAATATAGGAATGAATGGACTTTTTGTGGAATTTATAGGGGTGTAAACTTGGAAAAGTCGCGGGAATACTGGACGAGGCCTTCCGGCCTTCGTTTATATCCCCGATAAATTCAACAAAAAGGCCATTCATTCCTTATAATTCCAGCATTTGAAATAAAATTCATCAAGAAAATGTGTTTATTTTCCGTTTTCTTAAGAATTATTTTAACTGCGCCTCACGGTTACGGAAAGTAGTTTGGCGTGGGAGTTTACTGGGATATAAATTTTGGACAGAGACTTGCTACGAGCCAATCAAATGTTAGGGAATTGTGTAAATATTGTTGTGCTGGAATTATGTACATGTATTACACACCAGTTTACACGATCTCGTTCATATTTACCTTGAAAGAGTACACTGTAGTAACTAGTATACAGACATACATTAACCCTAACACTGCCGAATTAAATGTTGTCGTCTGCTGGTTATTTTTGATTTTTCTCATCAAAAACATGGTTTGATAGCATTTTAGAATCATTTCCAGTGGAAATGATTCTAAAGTGCTGTCAAACCATGTCTTTATTGAGAAAGAAGGCAAAATATAAAGCATCAGCAGACGACAATTTTCGTACTCGGCAGTCTTAGGGTTAACTAGACATTATGTTTGTAAAACATGGCATACTGGACTCGAACTTGAGAAACTCTTACAAACTTGTTGACGTATCAAAATGGTTAAGTGTTTCAGTGACATTTTGAAGGTGACACATTTGATTCTTTTATTCAGATGTTTTCGATTTGGAAGAGTCGAAATATCGCAAAACAGGGAAAGGGTTAAGGATTATTTATATCTCCCATATCCCACGTATGAATACAGTAACTGCAAACGACCCTATAGCCCCAAAAACACAATTAGTGCCTGACCAAATGACCGTGAAACTACCCATTGCCTGCAAACATGTAATGTGAATTTCTTAACTCCCGAATTACATTTTGTCGTCTGCTGTTTATTTTTTATTTTCAAGTTTTCAAAATATAAGCATATTTTGGCAGTGCATGAGAATCGTTTCCATTAGAGACGATTGTCATGCGCTGCCAAACATTTTTTCAACAGATAATACAAATATGAATAAAGCGATCGCCGGGGAGTGTCTCACAATGCAAGCTATTGAAGAAGTTTGGTGAGGATCCGACCGACACATCAAGAGATGACGTCTACAACAGTAGCCTAAATTTATTAATTTTTATTATACTGGATTTATTACATTATCACAGCTGTTTTGGCTGTAATAATGTAATAAATTCAGTATAATAATTCTGCATACTTTTAATCATCATATATATGCAGTCGTTAGTTCTATATGACATAATGCATTTCGGGAAAAATAAATGATACCTCCCTCAAAGTATACTTTGCAATTTTGATGAAATCGGCTACAGAATTGTGACCGCCATGTCTCTGTCCACTATCGTGGGGGAGACGAAAATGAGAAGACGACACTATTTTTTCTTGCAGTTTCAGGATTTATGCACAAATCAATATAATTCCGGCACCCTCTATATCACGGAGAATAGTGGGTATTAAACAACTGGCGACACATTAAACTTTTCACGACGCCACGGCAGTGTGGGGACTACAGAGTGCAGGGTATTTAACAGGTCCCAAAATGTGCCAGGACATACTGTAGAGATTTAACCATTGCAAAACTTCGCACAGGAATGTGATTTATCCAGTCAACACAGTGCGTATGTGCCGTAAAACACGGTGCCGTGAAACCTTTTTGATATCCTGTCAATGCGACCTAATCACTGCGTATGAATATGTGCGGTTGTCATAGTCGATTCTCAGATTTTGAGGATGTGGCTGGGGTTGCTTTTTTACATTTTAAAGCTATTCGTAGTGTTGACGGGATAAATAGAATAGTAGGTTAGTGCCGTGAATGGGAAAAAATATCTGGCGCGGCACGTAAACGGGATGCCGTTTCCTAAGCCTTGCCAGATATTTTTTCCAATTCACAGCACTAACCTACTATTCACTATATATTGTATGATGCTTAACCCTTAGACCGCTATCTTAATTATTTTGTCGTCTGCTGTTTATTTTCTATTTTCAATTTTTATCATCAAAAACATGCTTTGACAGCACTTTAGAATAATTTACAACATGCGTTAACAGCACTTCAGAATTAAATGATTCTGAAGTGCTGTCAAACCATGTTTTTATTGAGAAATAAGGCAAGATATAAAAGCAACAGCAGACGACAAGTGTAGTGTGTAGCAGTCGAAGGGTTAATTCTTAGAAGGCAGCAACCGAATATTGCTGTCTGCTGTTGTTTCATATTTTGTCTTTCCTCTCAGTATAAGCATGGTTTGGCAGCATTTTAGAATCATTTCCAACCATATTTATGATAAATAATTCAACCTCTATAAGGCATTTATCAAGGAATTAGTTGGCTGTTATAAAGGCTGTATGCCGAAATCTGGGAATAGTGGGTTTGTGGTTACAATTGAGTTACAAATTGCATCATCAAATTGTTTGTGTCCCATCCCCATGTACGGCATGAAGTGAAAAGTATGAGAGTTTATGGAATTAAAAACTAATTCTGAAACTATCACAGTTTAGTCTGTCTACTTACAAATGACATGAATTAGTTAAAAGGCGGAATAATAATTGCCTAACTTTATTATGTGAGTAATATACAGAGTTGCCATTCTACAATATTGTTTACAAGTATTTAACTCATTAGACACGATACAATTATAGAAGTAGTATGAAACTTTTGAGAGAAAAATCCCTATTTTCTTCATATCAACTTGAACACGATTCCTACAAACTTTCACTAGTAAAATTTAAGGGTTTTTCAAGGGTTTTTCAAGGGTTTTTCAAGACATTTAATTTTAAATGACCAAAGTGGGCCGGTTAATAGTCAATGTTTTTTTTAAGGGTTATTATTGTTTTTCATTGGTTTTTCAAGGCAATTGATCATTTTCAAGGGTTTTTCAAGTCAGATGTCAAATTCAAGGGTTTTTCAAGACCTGTGCAAACCCTGTTGAATGTATATGGTGTTACCACTCGTTTGAACCGTCTCGGTGAGACGGTTCAAATGAGTGGTATCAACATATACCTTTATAGATAAATAATGAGATTTTTCAACAGAAGTTATATTCTTAGACTGGAATGGGTTAACACATTTGTCATCTATGTGCTCATCACACACTATTTTCTACTACAGTGGAACCCCAACAATTTAAGAATATCCACAAAATATAATTTAGCTTGCAAATCTAATGCTGTGTAACAATTTGAATAATATAGGAAAATCTAGTCTTCGCAGGGGGGGAAAAGGCCAATAAAAAAATAAAGACAATTCTCAAACAGAAATGGGTATAAACTGGTAGATGATAAATTACCCCAAAGTCAAGCTGCCGTATCTCAAGAACTGTGCATTATAATTCAGCATAATTTCGGACGATATCACTTCATAATATTGTCTCGAGTAAGTAAAGGTTTCAACTCAGTATCTTTAGTATTAACCCTGCCGAGCTGAAAAGAATAATGGTTATCCAAACATTTGGATATTTTTTTTTATTTTACTGCCACTAATTCTAAAACTATTCAGCTGAAACATTTAGGTACAAGAAACGATGAGAAATTATACAGAATTACGATGAGATATGGTAAATATTTTTTTATCCACCCAATTTGACCTATTTCCCAGACATAGTGTCCAGTTTAGAGCACAGGTGGAAGATTCGGACCTATGACACAAAAAAAATGCCTATTAAAAAAAAATCCCATTACCCCACCCACTTGGTCTCGTACAGTACCATATGCTAATATAAAGGTGAGCATAAATAGCGCTATTATAAAAAGAGCCCTCTCTTTTCCGGCTCGCACAAACACAATAAACATCGATTAAATGTATGATATATGTCTCTGGCAATCGATAAAGGTATTCGGTGTGTGAATATACTCACTTCAAATCGCTGTTTCAAGTATTTATTGAGTTATTCGCGTTTTGATTACCCCATCCAAAGCGAAAGTTGCGTGTACGAAAGAATCTCACACAGAATCGGAGGCCGTCCGGCTGGATTATCGGTCATATTTGGCCGATAGCTGATCGCCAGCTCAAACTAAAGTCGTGCACCATGATCATATACATTAGAGACTCCAACCATACAAAGTATGATATATGTCTCTGGCAATCGATAAAGGTATTAGGTGTGTGAATATACTCACTTCAAATCGCTGTTTCAAGTATTTATTGAGATTATTCGCGTTTTGATTACCCCATCCAAAGCGAAAGTTGCGTGTACGAAAGAATCTCACACAGAATCGGAGGCCGTCCGGCTGGATTATCGGTCATATTTGGCCGATAGCTGATCGCCAGCTCAAACTAAAGTCGTGCACCATGATCATATACATTAGAGACTCCAACCATACAAAAGTTCGTCCAATTGTGATAGTTCGCCGATCTAAAAAACACTTTTTTCTATAATTTCGTTCATTATCTGGAACTGGGTCAATGCACTATCTTCCATAATACAACCACCGAAGCGTCTATGTAAGAACATCTCTGATTGGTTAAACCTAAAAATAGACGCGAGGACTTTCCCTTTTCAGGGTTTCCGGAAGACATAATCTGATAGTACGCGAATCATGAATGAAAGTCAATAAAATTAGAAAAAAGTGTTTTTTAGATCGGCGAACGATCACAATTGGACGAACTTTGTATGGTTGGAGTCTCTAATGTATATGATCATGGTGCACGACTTTAGTTTGAGCTGGCGATCAGCTATCGGCCAAATATGACCGATAATCCAGCCGGACGGCCTCCGATTCTGTGTGAGATTATTTCGTACACGCAAATTTCGGTTTGGATGGGGTATACAAAATGCGAATAACTGAATAAATGCTGGAAACAGCGATTTGAAGTGAGTATATTCACACACCTAATACCTTTATCGATTGCCAGAGACAGAAGTCATACATTTAATCGATGTTTATTATGTTTGTGCGAGCCGGAAAAGAGAGGGCTTTTTCTATAATGGCCCTATTTATACTCACCTTTATATAGCATATGGTACTGTACGAGACCAAGTGGGTGGGGTAATGGGATTTTTTTTGGTGTCATAGGTCCGAGTCTTCCACCTGTGGTTTAGAGGGGTCCCACTGTGCTCCAGTTTCACTCATCACTAAAACTACCACCTGGTGAAGGCACTAAACCGTGACAAACACACAAGTAGACCCTGATCTAGATTATCACGACAAGCGTGTGTGAATCACCATGGATACCTCTTCACGATCGCCATCTTCGTTGCTATGGCCATGCACGTATTGTTGATATGACTTCAAACTAGAGGTCAATTTCACAGGAATTTTCGAGGTGAAATGACCTCTGATCCTGTGATTGTCACCGTATTCCTTGTTGTCATGGTAACAATCAGGGTTGTACCCGTGCAGCAGCTAGAGAATAACAAATAGGCCACCGGCTGACAAAAGGTAACTAACGACATTTTGTGACCAGTGTAGCTCCGGCTTATGGTCTACACTCCAGTCATTAACAGAGAATACCAGGCTAGTGTCTTTTGATATGGAGTGTGCTATTTGACCAGTAGGCTATTTCACCAACATTGAAAAGTATACTTTTCTAGCAAAGTATACTTTAAGGGAGAAATTTTCAAGTTTTGGATAAATTTATTAATTTTTATTACACTGAATTAATTACATTATCACAGCCATTTTGGCTGTGATAATGTAATAAATTCAGTATAATAATTCTGCATACTTTTAATCATCAAATATGTAATAAATTCAGTATAATAATTCTGCATACTTTTAATCATCAAATATATGCAGTCGTTAGTTCTATATGAAATAATGCATTTCAGGAAAAATAAATGATTACTCCCTCAAAGTATACTTTGCAATGTTGATGAAATAGGCTACAGGCAAGTGTCTTTTGATATGACGTTTATCAGGTGATGCTAGGAAATGTGTAGGAATTCCGAGGCTCGGTGAGCAAATGTACTTTTCGAATACAGATTGACCATGAGATGTTGTATTGGCGTCAATGCCTGTAGCCGATTTCATCAAAATTGCAAAGTATACTTATCTAGCAAATCATACTTCGAGGGAGTACCGTAATCATTTATTTTTCCAAAAATGCATTTTTTCATATAGAACTAACCACTGCATATATTTGATGATTAAAAGTACAGTGCGACCCCGTTAGTACACGGAAGTCCGGCGACATACAACCTTCCGTGTTGCTTATCCAAACCGTGCTATATCCGTTCTCGCCCAAGACGCATCATAATGTCAACAAAAAATACATGTACACTGTACACTGTGACTGCGAATGAACGACGTCGCCAATGCCTATAATATGCCATAAGTTTTCACTGTTATCTTCGCATTCTCGGTGAAAATCTCAGTTATATAATAAAGTTGATTATCTCGTGCACTGGCTCAATTATGACATAGCGAAACAAGGCCAGTTGTCAGGTACACATTTGTGTACATGCGCCGGGGGCGTGGGCAGTGCTGTAACACTTTAGTTAATCTGGGTCGAGTTAATTCTGCGCGACTGATACGCGATCTCCGATTGGTCAGCCTTTACACCTAATTAATATTCCACCAATGGTGAGCGCGAACGCATGCCGGAAAAATGAAATCGAGCACATAACAATTAGCACTGCTTTGTTACTGGTCTTACTGATCTTATTCCCAGTTTGCTCGGATTAATTTACGAAATGTGCAAACGTGATCAGCTGCACATTCACATCGGTGAGATAAAAGGAGGCTATGCGTCCATAAAAAAATAAAAATCGTCCATTTTGGGTCTAATTTGGGAAAGAATCGCAAATTTAACACGATTTCTGACAATAGTCGTGTAACGAATTTAACACGATTTTGATATACAAATAGGAAAAAAATTCGGGAGCCAAGGCACAACCGTGTACTAACCGAAATCGTGTTATAGTGAAGCGTGTACTAACGGGGTCGCACTGTATGCAGAATTATTATACTGAATTTATTACATTATCACAGCCATAATGTAATAAATTCAGTATAATAACAAGAAACGAGGCAAAGCCACGAAGGCCAGGTTTTTTCCAAGCATAGACACTTGGATAACATAATTATACCCACTTTTTGTAGACTAGATGGCCGTGGCCTGCATGTCGCGCCTTGGGGCGAGGCATGGACACTAAAAAAATAGATATAGTAGATGGAAAAACTTTAACGAAAAAATTTAACCGGACACACGGACGTACGGACGGACGGATGCGAAAATGCCGACGATATCACGCTTTCCGCAAGCGGGTGCGACAATGATGATAAACACCCATGTGAAGTATCAAGGTAATGGGTGAAGCAGTTGCAGAGATATAGTACACTAACAAGAAACGAGGCAAAGCCACGAAGGCCAGGTTTTTTCCAAGCATAGACACTTGGATCAACATATATTACCCACTTTTTTGTAGACTAGATGGCCGTGGCCTGCATGTCGCGCCTTGGGGCGAGGCATGGACACTAAAAAAATAGATATAGTAGATGGAAAAACTTTAACCAAAAAACTTTAACCGGACACACGGACGAACGGACGGACGTATGCCAAAATGCTGACGATATCGCGCTTTCCACAAGCAGGTGTGACAATGATGATAAACACCCATGTGAAGTATCAAGGTATTGGGTGAAGCAGTTGCAGAGATATAGTACACGAAAAAACTTTAACAAAAAAATTCAAAGTAATTTGAACTTGACATAGGGCACAGAATCGCGCTTTCCGCAAGCAGGTGCGACAATGATGATAAACACCCATGTGAAGTATCAAGTATTGGGTGAAGCAGTTGCAGAGACATAGTACAGGAAAAAACTTTAACAAAAAAATTCAAAGTAATTTGACCTTGAAAATTGGGCACAGGATCGCGCTTTCCGCACGCAGGTGCGACAATGATGATAAGCACCCATGTGAAGTATCAAGGTATTGGGTGAAGCAGTTGCGAGATATAGTACACGAAAAAACTTTAACAAAAAAATTCAAAGTAATTGACCTTGACATTGGGCACAGGATCGCGCTTTCCGCAAGCAGGTGCGAACAATGATGATAAGCACCCATGTGAAGTATCAAGGTATTGGGTGAAGCAGTTGCAGAGTATAGTACACGAAAAAACTTTAACAAAAAAATTCAAAGTAATTTGACCTTGACATTGGGCACAGGATCGCGCTTTCCGCAAGCAGGTGCGACAATGAGATAAACACCCATTTGAAGTATCAAGGTATTGGTGAAGCAGTTGCAGAGATAATAGTACAACACACAAGCACGAAAAAACTTTAATTTCAAAAAAATTAAAAGTAATTTGACCTTGACATTGGGCACAGGATCGCGCTTTCCGCAAGCAGGTGCGACAATGATGATAAGCACCCATGTGAAGTATGAAGGTATTGGGTGAAGCAGTTGCAGAGATATAGTACACGAAAAAACTTTAACAAAAAAATTCAAAGTAATTTGACCTTGACATTGGGCACAGGATCGCGCTTTCCGCAAGCAGGTGCGACAATGATGATAAACACCCATGTGAAGTATCAAGGTATTGGGTGAAGCAGTTGCAGAGATATAGTACACGAAAAAACTTTAGCAAAAAAATTCAAAGTAATTTGACCTTGACATTGGGCACAGGATCGCGCTTTCCGCAAGCAGGTGCGACAATGATGATAAGCACCCATGTGAAGTATCAAGGTATTGGGTGAAGCAGTTGCAGAGATATAGTACACGAAAAAACTTTAACAAAAAAATTAAAAAAACAAAGTAATTTGACCTTGACATTGGGCACAGGGGCCGCACGGTTGGGGGTTAGAATGAAAATATGGATGATGATAAACACGCATGGGAAGTTTCAAGGTAATGGGCGAAGCAGTTGCAGAGATATAGTATAACGAAAAAGTTTTAACCAAAAAACTCTAACCAGACGTACGTTAAAAAGTTAACGTTGAAAATGGCTAAGTCAATTACGTAGAAATAATAGGTGAAGGTAAAAAAATGGTCACATGTTGGATAGTTGTATGTGGTAGGCACCCCTTGGTTATGAAGCTGTGAAAGTTTGGTGGTCCTAGGTGGTACAGTACCAAAGAAATGGACTTAAACACGAAAACTTAACATTGTAAACGCGAAAACTTAACATTGAAAATGGCTAAGTCGAATGCGCGGAAAAAATGGGTGAAGTTAAAAAAAAAGTAACATATTGGATAGTGATATGTGGTGGGTACCCCTTGATTATGAAGCTGTGAAAGTGTGGTGGTCCTAGGTGGTACAGTACGAAAGAAATGGACTTAAACACGAAAACTTAACATTGTAAACGCGAAAACTTAACATTGAAAATGGCTAAGTCGATTACGCGGAAAAAATGGGTGAAGTTAAAAAAAAAAGTAACATGTTAGATAGTGATATGTGGTGGGCACCCCTTGATTATGAAGCTGTGAAAGTTTGGTGGTCCTAGGTGGTACAGTAACAAAGAAATGGACTCAAACACGAAAACTTAACATTGATTGTGGACACCCGCCACCGCGCCCGCCCGCCGCCCGCCCGCCGCCCGCCCGCCCGCCGCCCGCCCGCCCGGCTTTCGCCAATCCAATAGCCTGGATTTTTTTTCAAAAAAACCTGGCTAAAAAACAAAGTAATTTGACCTTGACATTGTGCACTGGGGCCGCACGGTTGGGGGTTAGAATGAAAATATGGATGATGATAAACACCCATGTGAAGTTTCAAGGTAATGGGCGAAGCAGTTGCAGAGATATAGTATAACGAAAAAGGTTTAACCAAAAAACTTTAACCAGACGTACGTTAAAAAGTTAACGTTGAAAATGGCGAAGTCAACTACGTAGAAATAATAGGTGAAGGTAAAAAAATGGTCACATGTTGGATAGTTGTATGTGGTAGGCACCCCTTGGTTATGAAGCTGTGAAAGTTTGGTGGTCTTAGGTGGTACAGTACCAAAGAAATGGACTTAAACACGAAAACTTAACATTGTAAACGCGAAAACTTAACATTGAAAATGGCTAAGTCGACTGTGCGGAAAAAATGGGTCAAGTTAAAAAAAAAGTAACATGTTGGATAGTGATATGTGGTGGGCACTCCTTGTTATGAAGCTGTGAAAGGCTGGTGGTGGTCCTAGTGGTACAGTACCAAAGAAATGGACTTAAACACGAAAACTTAACATTGTAAACGCGAAAACTTAACATTGAAAATGGCTAAGTCGACTGCGCGGAAAAAATGGGTCAAGTTAAAAACAAGAAACGAGGCAAAGCCACGAAGGCCAGGTTTTTTCCAAGCATGGACACTTGGATAACATAATTATACCCACTTTTTGTAGACTAGATGGCCGTGGCCTGCATGTTCGCGCCTTGGGGCGAGGCATGGACACTAAAAAAAATAGATATAGTAGCTGGAAAAACCTTTAACGAAAAGCTTTAACTGGACACACGGACGGACGGACGGACGCCAAAATGCCGACGATATCGCGCTTTCCGCAAGCGGGTGCGACAATGATGATAAACACCCATGTGAAGTATCAAGGTAATGGGTGAAGCAGTTGCAGAGATATAGTACACGAAAAAACTTTAACAAAAAAATTCAAAGTAATTTGACCTTGACATTGGTCACAGGATCGCGCTTTCCGCAAGCAGGTGCGACAATGATGATAAACACCCATGTGAAGTATCAAGGTATTGGGTGAAGCAGTTGCAGAGATATAGTACACGAAAAAAAACTTTAACAAAAAAATTCAAAGTAATTTGAACTTGACATTGGGCACAGGATCGCGCTTTCCGCAAGCAGGTGCAACAATGATGATAAACACCCATGTGAAGTATCAAGGTATTGGGTGAAGCAGTTGCAGAGATATAGTACACGAAAAAACTTTAACAAAAAAATTCAAAGTAATTTGACCTTGACATTGGGCACAGGGGCCGCACGGTTGGGGGTTAGAATGAAAATATGGATGATGATAAACACCCATGTGAAGTTTCAAGGTAATGGGCAAAGCAGTTGCAGAGATATAGTATAATGAAGTTTTAAAACCAAAAAACTTTAACCAGACGTACGTTAAAAAGTTAACGTTGAAAATGGCTAAGTCAATTACGTAGAAATAATATAGGTGAAGGTAAAAAAAACGGTCACTGTTGGATAGTTGTATGTGGTAGGCACCCCTTGGTTATGAAGCTGTGAAAGTTTGGTGGTCCTAGGTGGTACAGTACCAAAGAAATGGACTTAAACACGAAAACTTAACATTGTAAACGCGAAAACTTAACATTGAAAATGGCTAAGTCGACTGTGCGGAAAAAATGGGTCAAGTTAAAAAAAAAGTAACATGTTGGATAGTGATATGTGGTGGGCACTCCTTGGTTATGAAGCTGTGAAAGGCTGGTGGTCCTAGGTGGTACAGTACCAAAGAAATGGACTTAAACACGAAAACTTAACATTGTAAACGCGAAAACTTAACATTGAAAATGGCTAAGTCGACTGCGCGGAAAAAATGGGTCAAGTTAAAAACAAGAAACGAGGCAAAGCCACGAAGGCCAGGTTTTTTCCAAGCATGGACACTTGGATAACATAATTATACCCACTTTTTGTAGACTAGATGGCCGTGGCCTGCATGTCGCGCCTTGGGGCGAGGCATGGACACTAAAAAAATAGATATAGTAGCTGGAAAAACTTTAACGAAAAGCTTTAACTGGACACACGGACGGACGGACGGACGCCAAAATGCCGACGATATCGCGCTTTCCGCAAGCGGGTGCGACAATGATGATAAACACCCATGTGAAGTATCAAGGTAATGGGTGAAGCAGTTGCAGAGATATAGTACACGAAAAAACTTTAACAAAAAAATTCAAAGTAATTTGACCTTGACATTGGTCACAGGATCGCGCTTTCCGCAAGCAGGTGCGACAATGATGATAAACACCCATGTGAAGTATCAAGGTAATGGGTGAAGCAGTTGCAGAGGATAGTAAAACACGAAAAAACTTTAACAAAAAAATTCAAAGTAATTTGAACTTGACATTGGGCACAGGATCGCGCTTTCCGCAAGCAGGTGCAACAATGATGATAAACACCCATGTGAAGTATCAAGGTATTAGGTGAAGCAGTTGTAAGAGATATAGTACACGAAAAAACTACTTTAAAACAAAAAAATTCAAAGTAATTTGACCTTGACATTGGGCACAGGGGCCGCACGGTTGGGGGTTAGAATGAAAATATGGATGATGATAAACACCCATGTGAAGTTTCAAGGTAATGGGCAAAGCAGTTGCAGAGATATAGTATAATGAAGTTTTAAAACCAAAAAACTTTAACCAGACGTACGTTAAAAAGTTAACGTTAATTGTTAAAATGGCTAAGTCAATTACGTAGAAATAATAGGTGAAGGTAAAAAAATGGTCACATGTTGGATAGTTGTATGTGGTAGGCACCCCTTGGTTATGAAGCTGTGAAAGTTTGGTGGTCCTAGGTGGTACAGTACCAAAGAAATGGACTTAAACACGAAAACTTAACATTGTAAACGCGAAAACTTAACATTGAAAATGGCTAAGTCGACTGCGCGGAAAAAATGGGTGAAGTTAAAAAAAAAAGTAACATGTTGGATAGTGATATGTGGTGGGTACCCCCTTGATTATGAAGCTGTGAAAGTTTGGTGGTCCTAGGTGGTACAGTACCAAAGAAATGGACTTAAACACGAAAACTTAACATTGTAACGCGAAAACTTAACATTGAAAATGGCTAAGTCGACTACGCGGAAAAAATGGGTCAAGTTAAAAAAAAAGTAACATGTTGGATAGTGATATGTGGTGGGCACCCCTTGATTATGAAGCTGTGAAAGTTTGGTGGTCCTAGGTGGTACAGTAACAAAGAAATGGACTCAAACACGAAAACTTAACATTGATTGTGGACGCCGCCCGCCGCCCCCGCCCGGCTTTCGCCAATCCAATAGCCTGGATTTTTTTTCAAAAAACCTGGCTAAAAAGTAACATGTTGGATAGTGATATGTGGTGGGCACCCCTTGATTATGAAGCTGTGAAAGTTTGGTGGTCCTAGGTGGTACAGTACCAAAGAAATGGACTTAAACACGAAAACTTTACATTGTAAACGCGAAAACTTAACATTGAAAATGGCAATGTCGACTGCGCGGAAAAAATGGGTCAAGTTAAAAAAAAAGTAACATGTTGGATAGTAATATGTGGTGGGCATCCCTTGATTATGAAACTGTGAAAGTTTGGTGGTCCTAGGTGGTACAGTAACAAAGAAATGGACTCAAACACGAAAACTTAACATTGATTGTGGACACCGCCAGCCCGCCGCCCGCCCGCCGCCCGCCGCCCGCCGCCCGCCCTTCGCCAATCCAATAGCCTGGCTGGCTAAAAATAATAAATTTATAAAAAAATTGAAGATTTCTCCCTCAAAGTATACTTTGCTAGATAAGTATACTTTGCAATGTTGGTGAAATAGGCTACTGATACAGACATTTTGTTGTCGACCATCAAGTATGTAGCCGGTTACCTGATAAATTACCATTATTGCCACTAATAATTTGATGTCTTAACCCTTAGAATGCGGGAAATGAAAAATGAACAAGAAACGAGGCAAAGCCACGAAGGCCAGGTTTTTTCCAAGCATGGACACTTGGATAACATAATTATACCCACTTTTTGTAGACTAGATGGCCGTGGCCTGCATGTCGCGCCTTGGGGCGAGGCATGGACACTAAAAAAATAGATACAGTAGATGGAAAAACTTTAACGAAAAAACATTAACCGGACACACAGACGTAGTACGGACGGACGGACGGACGGACGGACGGATGTATGCCAAAATGGCGACGATATCGCGCTTTCCGCAAGCGGGTGCGACAATGATGATAAACACCAATGTGAAGTATCAAGGTTATGGGTGAAGCAGTTGCAGAGATATAGTACACGAAAAAACTTTAACAAATAAATTCAAAGTAATTTGACCTTGACATTGCGCACAGGGGCTGCACGGTTGGGGGTTAGAATGAAAATATGGACGATGATAAACACCCATGTGAAGTTTCAAGGTAATGGGCGAAGCAGTTGCAGAGATAATAGTATAACGAAAAAGTTTTAACCAAAATATTTAACCAGACGTATGTTAAAAAGTTAACGTTGAAAATGGCTAAGTCAATTACGTAGAAATAATAGGTGAAGGAAAAAAAATGGTCACAAGTCGATTGCACGGAAAAAATGGGTCAAAATAAAAAAAAAGTAACATGTTGGTAGTGATATGTGGTGGGCACCCCTTGATTATGAAGCTGTGAACGTTTGGTGGTCCTTGGTGGTACAGTACCAAAGAAATGGACTCAAACACGAAAACTTAACATTGAAAACGCGAAAACTTAACATTGAAAATGACTAAGTCGATTGCACGGAAAAAATGGGTCAAAATAAAAAAAAAAGGAACATGTTGGATAGTGATATGTGATGGGCACCCCTTGATTATGAAGCTGTGAAAGTTTGGTGGTCCTAGGTGGTACAGGGATCCTACCAATTATACGGACAATCAATTTATCGGACAAATCAAAATAGCTGTTAATTAAACGCATTCATTTGATCCGATTTTGCAACGAACACATCTAAGTCACTCAGGTGCTTGCTGTTTCCATGCCAGTGTGAATAATATATCGCCAAGGTAAACATTTTAGTAAAATTTGCCGAAAACATTCCCCCACTATGTCCACAAGTTGTTTACAACGTCAAACGTCGCGCGGGGGCTTGTATCTGTCACTGCGCATGCGCATAATTTGAGGCCCCCTATAGAGTGTTTCAATACTCTTGTGTGAAGTATGCAGACGATACGATGCATTCCTCCAATATCATTTTCAGACTGTTTAATACACAACGTACAATACAGAGCAGATAGGAAGAATGCGAAAAATGTATCATGATAGAAAAAGAACGAAGAGCTACTTATTCAAAAACAAATAATAATTGTTTCAAAGCCAAATCGCCCCAAGCCATTTCGGACCCAAGCCATTACACACCATTTCACACCCATATTCATTCGTGGATAAAATCGACAGGTGCGAAAACTACACCAGTGTACGAATACGATCATTACCGCGGAATTTCCACCAAATTATGAAGAGCTCAATCGAGTGCGCCCATTACGTCATTGCAGAGTTGTTCTATAAATACAATACATTCTATAAATACGATGTTTTCCAAGAAGCGAATGGTGATTGTGTTTTCTGCAAAAACAACACTGCTGTTTATACTGGTTTTCAGGCGATAAAATTATGATATTTTAAGGTGAGAATACAAGTTATAAGACGGTTATACATTTGTCCGGATAATTGATTGTCAATGTTAATTTTGGGGCAATGTTACGACTGATGATCTGACCCAATTTTAAGTGAGAAAGATGGCACAGTTTGCTAAATAGTTTCCATGCGTTGAGAAAGCAAGAACCGACGATTGTTCTGTGAAAATTTTATGCCCGTAGCTGCTATTTTAAGAAAAATATCGTAACAAAACAGCCATTTTTGTCTGATAATCTGGAGGATCCCTGTACAGTAACAAAGAAATGGACTCAAACACGAAAACTTAACATTGATTGTGGACGCCGCCCGCTGCCCGCCCGCCCGCCCGGCTTTCGCCAATCCAATAGCCTGGATTTTTTTTTAAAAAACCTGGCTAAAAATGATTCTAAAGTGCTGTCAAACTATGTTTTTCTTGAAAGACATGGGAATTAAAAAGATAAAACAGCAGACGACACAATTTAATTCAGCATTGTATGGGTTAAGTATCGTATTAGTATTGTCCTTTTGTCAGTCGGAAGCCCAAATTTCATTTATCTCGGACATTATTTACAAGAATTTTGTCAATACACGTGTCATAAGGTGGTTACAGGCATAACTTAAAATATTAATGGAAACCATAGTAACCCTATATATATCTTCAATATTTAGGGTTAGATTGGTTGTACTGGTTTATCACAATAACAATATATTTGATACAATTTGTTTTGGAAAACCATTATTTATAGATATATTGTCCGAATAGTTAGGGGTATGGTTGCAATGATACCAGTATCTCTCTCAAACAAATGCATGGCTGCACTTTTACATCCTACTAACAGTTTTCATTTGCAAATCTCTGATAATCTTGGTCTATTTATCGTTCTTTAATAGATAATCCAAAATGTGATTAAAAGCACTATGAATGAAAGCAGTGTTGTTTCCTTTGCTTGTGCTTAACCCTCCTTACTACGCTGAATTAAATGTTGTCGTCTGCTGGAAATGTTTTATTTTCAATATTTCTCGACAAAAACAGGGTTTTGACAGCACATGAGAATCGTCTCCAGTGGAGACGATTCTCATGTGCTGTCAAAACAAGTTTTTTGTTAAGAATTAAAGCAAAAATGAAAAACAGCAGACGGCAATTTCCGTCAACAGCGTAGGAAGAGTTAAATGACAAACTATTGCAAGTTGAAAACCAATAAAGTTATTAAATATGTAGCACCTAGAAAACAAATGCAATATTCCTTCATACAATACAACAAAATGCACAAAGATATATTAAATATACCACAAGTTACGATGTATATCTCAAATAATTATAACTATAACTGAAATAAAATTTAAATAAAACTGAACAAAAACAGGCACCATGATGACAGAACCAGCTCAGGTTTATAAAACTTTCTGAGCATAGACTCCAATCTCACGCTCAAAATCAGAAAGTTTTGATTGGTCGAGGCTGAGTCTAAGCCAATCAAATTGCTTGATTTTAAGTGCAATGTTTTATAACCTGTAGCCGATTTCACCAACATTGCAAAGTATACTTACTTATCTTGCTAAGTACACTTCAATTTAAGGATAAATTTTCAATTTAAGGATAAATGTTCAATTTAAGGATAAATTTTCAATTTAAGGATAAATTTATTATTTTTTATTATACTGAATTACATTATCACAGCCATTTTGGCTGTGATAATGTAATTCAGTATAATAATTCTGCATAGTTTTAATCATCAAATATATGAAGTCATTAGTTCGATATGAAATAATGCATTTCGGGAAAAATAAATGATTACTCCCTCAAAGTACACTTTGCTAGATAAGTATGCTTTGCAATTCTGATGAAATCGGCTACCTGTCAGTATCACTGAGAAGTACATAAGCATCATATTGTTCGGTCAAGAGTTGCCGGTTAACAAAAAGCACTTTAACCCTTAGAATGCGGGAACCGAAAATTGTTGTCTGCTGTTATTTTACATTGTGTCTTCTTTCTCAATGCAAGGTGATCGCCGGCGAGTGTCTCACCCAGGAAGGTAAAGGTCACGAACGTCAAGGTCACCCGAATGACACTGGGTGGATAGCCATCAATGTGAGGAAGCTATGAAGGCTGGTCATGATCCGATTAATGCATCAGGAGATATACAACATTTGCATGCATGTCTAAAATTGTTGATGCCACCGTCGCAAATGATATAATTGTGACCGCTATGTCTCACTTTCCAGTAACGTGGGCAAGACAAAAATAACGGTGTGACAGCAATGTGCTGTCAAAGCATGGTTTTGTCAAGAAAATGGAAAATATAAAATCACCAGCAGATGACAAAATTTAATCCACCATTGTAAGGGTTAAACATAATACACATTGGATAGTGTTACTCCATCATTTCTGAATCAATTCAGTTTTCCTAAATGGAAATGGAGTAAATTGTTCACCCAACTGTTTCCAAGGCAATTGGGAATTTCAGAATTTCCTTAGGCAACATGAAAACAGTTCCCAAAACTTCAAGGTTGTCTTTACAAACATGTGCGCCATGTTTGGTAATAAACCTGCAATCACCAGTAGCCGATTTCATCAAAATTGCAAAGTATAATGTGAGGGAGTAATCATTTATTTTTCCCAAAATACATTATTTCATATAGAACGAGCCACTGCATATATCTGATGATTAAAAGTATGCAGAATTATTATACTGAATTTATTACATTATCACAGCCAAAATGGCTGTGATAATGTAATAAATTCAGTATAATAAAAATTAACCAATTTATCCTTAAATTTAAAATTTCTCCCTCAAAGTATACTTTGCTAGATAAGTATACTTTGCAATGTTGGTGAAATAGGCTACAGATTTGACATTTTGGGTTCTGGCAATTTTAATTGCTTTTTGGTAGTCACTGTTTTTTATTGTTTAGGGTTTTCGAGTATTTAAGCATTGTTATATATAGGGTAATTGACATTTTTAGTTGTGTATCTGAGCAGATGCGTAGCTTATCTAAGCAATGCAAAATATGACAGTCAATGAAATACATGTACTTATAAACATGTGAGTGAAAGAAGGGAGATAAATTCCTCTCTGATTTGAACATACTTCACATATATATACTGTTTTATGAGACTGGACATACAAATAATGTCAACCTTAGTTTTTCTTTGTTTTTTTTTCATTTCACATAGAGTTTTTGTTAAGTGACATCAAATTCTTCAATGGAAAACTTGACAATAAAACGGATATCATGGACTCAAGTTTTGTCTTAAAACATTTCAATTCAGCAATTATCAAAAATTCATACTAGGGTCTCCAAATTGGGTCTATTATCTACCTGTAAGTCAACCAGAGAAATTTGGTGAATAATTTCGGCAAAAAATACTTAGACTTACAGCCTGAAATATAAGGTATTAAAAAAATATATATGTAAAATTTATAATCCTGCATGTGGTTTAACATTTTGCAAGTGGTCGGATACAATTACAGTAATATGAAAATTTGGATAATTTTTTTCCGCTATGTTCTCAATTTCTGTTCGAAAGTATACGTTGTTACCACTCATATGAACCGTCTCGACGAGACGGTTCATATGAGTGGTAACAACATTTACTTTTATGGAGAAATAAAAAATAAATCTGATTTTTTCGAAAAAAAAGTATTGTACCAATGGAAAATGGGTTAAGAGAAAAAATTACTATGTTTTCACGATAGATTACATACCATATGGCAATAGTCTTAGATGGTTATATAGCCAAGCTTACATAATGTAAAATTTATAATCCTGCATGTGCTTTAACATTTTGCCAGTGGTCGGATACAATTACAGTAATATGAAAATTTGGATAATTTTTTTCCGCTATGTTCTCAATTTCTGTTCGAAAGTATACGTTGTTACCACTCATATGAACCGTCTCGACGAGACGGTTCATATGAGTGGTAACAACATTTACTTTTATGGAGAAATAAAAAATAAATCTGATTTTTTCGAAAAAAAAGTATTGTACCAATGGAAAATGGGTTAAGAGAAAAAATTACTATGTTTTCACGATAGATTACATACCATATGGCAATAGTCTTAGATGGTTATATAGCCAAGCTTACATAATGTAAAATTTATAATCCTGCATGTGCTTTAACATTTTGCCAGTGGTCGATGTCGTTAACCATTTATATAGGCTGGATACAATTACAATAGTATGAACATTTGGAGAAATTTTCCCACTGAATTCTCTGTTTCTGTTCGAAAGTATACTTTGCTACAACTCATATGAACCGTCTCGACGAGACGGTTCATATGAGTGGTAACAACATATACTTTTATGGAGAAATAAACAAAATAATGCAGTTCAATGGGTTAACAGAATATGTTACTATGTTTGCAACATAGATTACATACAATATGGCAATAGTTTTAGTTGGTTTATATATAGCCAAGCTTATATAAAACTTGCACAAACAGAAACCAGCCAATTCGGGTTTCAACAATGTAAATTCAGTGATTTTTCCCTGATGATGTTCGGCCTGTAATAGTCCCCCTTCATATTTCAAACAAGAGTGCCGAAGGTCACAATATACGCCCGTCGAGACAAGGGCAGTCAACAAGGGGAGATAACTCACTGAAAACCAATAGGGTTTCTTCATCTTGATGTGATAAACATGTATACCGAATTTGGTTACGATCCATCAAGTAGAACTTGAGTTCTTGTGTGGACAAGGGTACAGAGAGCGAAAATTACAAATTGCCGCCAAGGGAGATAAGTTATGGGATTTTTTTTAGTATAATCAATAGGCTCTTTGTCTTGCCGTGATAAACATGTATATTAAATTTGGTAACGATCGGTGAAGTAGAACTTTAGTTATTGCGCCGACTGACAGCCCGCCCGCCCGCACAAGGTGAATACACAATACGTCCCGTTTTTCAAACGGGCGTATAAAAACAAGAAATCAGTAACACTGATGGAGGCTGTACCCCTCAAAAACTTATGAAAATAGCCGAAAACTTTAACGCAAATTTCTGACAGACCGATGGACAGATGAATAGACAGAGTGGCAACTAAATGACATAT
Source organism: Conchocele bisecta (assembly GCA_029237695.1). NCBI lineage: Eukaryota > Metazoa > Mollusca > Bivalvia > Lucinida > Thyasiridae > Conchocele > Conchocele bisecta. The sequence continues at coordinate 60,118,476 of CM055277.1, forward strand.
GACGTGTGCATTTTTCACAATTTTCGTTCATCTGTATGTTATAATTTACGAAAATTCTCCTTTTCCAAAATACTTTTTCACAAAACTAGATCGCCCAGACCAGACAATTTCAGGGAAAAAGCACTGAATACTAAAACAAAACAAAAGTAAAGAAATAAAAACATATATAGGTGTCAACTGTCCAGATATTTTGTTGTCAATGTCATACAGAGAATACCAGGTTCGTGTGTTTTGATATCAAGTTTATCAGGTAAGGCTAGGAAACGTGTAGGAATTCCGAGGCTTGCCGAGGAATTCCTACACTTTCCGAGCCGAGCCTGATAAACCTGATATCAAAACACACTAACCTGGTATTCTACTTATCGGCTATTACGTGTTAGGCTGCAGACGGAGCAATTATGACATGGTTTTCTTTGAAAAGAACATAGACTTATTTCCGTGACGTCATTCCAAAGACATCATTCGATAACGCCATGTGATGCCATTCGACTATCGAAACATCAGTTTTCATTTCGTTGTAAACTGGATATTCGTATGACATTATGTTATCAGTCAGGGCTTGGTTGCTTGGTAGCTCAAAACCTCTGTTAGCTTAAAAGACTGTTAAAATCCTTATGGATTTAACAGTCTGTTAAGCTAACAGGTTTCGAGCAACCTGGCCCAGTACGTTATTCGGCCAATACAGAACAGTTACTTGATAAAATGATTTATTTAGTTTGTCCATGTTATTTTAGTGCATCCCTTTCTTTTGAACGGCGACAGATCAAACGATTCCCGATGTGAACCTTTAGCAATATAATTTTTCAAACATTGACACCTAGATGTGATAAAATGCTCACAAATTCGGGGGATGTTGAGTAGGGCTGTATGAATACAAAAGCATAAAACTGTACAAAATAAGTGAGAATAGCAACATATCAACGAGACCACATCGTGTGTACCAGTAATCATTTATCTCAATGCAAAAACATGGCACAAATATGGGACTAATGACATTTGTTGCCAGTCTATTTAATGGTGATTAACGGCCGGTCAACAGCGACGGCCATTTTAGGCCGGAATAACAGGGTCAAATCACATATTTCACCTGTATGGATCACAGGTAGTCGGCATGTTGATAGGATAGTGTATTATACTGTTTTTTAGACATGAAGAAAAACTGTAGTCATTGCATAGTCAATGTATTTATTTCCAAGGCCTAGAGCTTCGTGTGGCTCAATTTCACGATCACCAGTTTCAAGAAGTACCGTAATATATTTTCTACTTAAAAATCCTAATAAAACCGACACATAATCAGTATTTTACACACAGAATCCGTACCAGCCCAAAAACCTGACACAAGTCACCCGGCTACGCTAGGTTGGACATGAATTTGTATCGCACTTTCACTAAAATTCTCAAAGACTAAACTGAACAAACCAGGGGCTCGTTTCACTAAACTTTGTATGACTAAAATGTTTGTAAGTGCAAATTTAGGATCGCCTGGAAATCTCAATTAATGAATTTACATTTATTGAGCATAGGCTGCATATGCAGCCTATGCTCAATAAATGTAAATCCATTAATTGTTTACAAGAAAACGGTAATGTGAAATTTACAGACTATCATAAGTTTAGTGAAACGGGCGCTAGACCGCGATTTCAAGAATCCTCGAGAGCCAAACCAGGGATATATCTGAACTTCGATTATGTGAGCTATGACTATAAAACAAAAACTTATGGCTAAACATGCATTGAAAAAAGATAAAAATGCGAAGCTTATTATACAGAGATATTACAACCAATGTGGAAACATGTATATATTGAAAGAGTCCGATGCAGTTATAATGGAGCTAAACCGAAGCTGTTTTAATATGTATACCTTGAACACCTGTGAAAGAAAAACAAAGTTTATGAAAATCTGTGAATAAGAAACGGATCAGAAAACAAAAGCAGGTGTTAGTAGAAAGAACAAGGCCGCGATCTTCAAGTCGAATGATCGACTGACATACTATATATATTCTATAAAATATTTTATTCCACATAGTAGTATCATTGCAAAAATCTAAATATCTATGTTTTGTCACTTTCCCAGTTGTTGTAGCATTATTATTTGTAAAGCAAGTTCAGAAAATTGAACATCCCCTGGAGGAGTTTATTATAATAAATAAAATAACCTGGGGGCCGTTTCACTAAACTTTGTACGACTAAAATGTTCGTAAGTGCAAAATTATGACAGTCTGTAAATTTCACATTAACAATGTGTTCTTGTAAACAATTATTGGATTTACATTTATTGAGCATAGGCTGCATATGCAGCCTATGCTCAATAAATGTAAATCCATCAATTGAAATGTACAGACTATTCTAAATATGCACTTTCGAACATTTTAGTCGTTGAAACGGCCCCCGGGTGACAGGAAAGCACAGTGGATAAAACTTGTGCAACGATATCAATGATAAAATTAGAGCTCCATCACTCCGTCGTTCGTTCCTGCCTTTCACCGGCTACTCACGACAAGCTGTTTACTTCTACACAGCAAGTCACACAACACAGGTGACTAGAGCTGCAATGTTACTCGACTTGATACGTATCACGATACAGACATCTCGGTTTGATTACTTTCGTATACAGGTAAACTGATTGACTGACTGATTGATTGATTGGTTGATTGGAGTCTATAACATTCAACAGACGGTAATGCACATGTATTTATTTATTAATTGATTGATTGGTTGATTGATTGATTGATTGATTGGAGTATATAACATTAACAGACGGTAATGCATATTGATTGATTGATTGATTGATTGATTGATTGATTGATTTATTGATTGATTGATTGATTGGAGTTATGGCTGCTCAACAGCAGTCATCTACAGATGCATGCACTATACATTTACCACTAAAAAAACTTTCAGTACTGAAAGACAGTGTCCTGATCCGGTGCCAGGCATCCTTACTACACGGATTGCTTGGCCCCAGGTGTGAATCGCAGTGAAATTCAGTCAAGATGTGAATCCTTACATATCAAGTCATCTTAAGATAGGCATACCATCCGACAATACGTATAGGTATTTGTTCACATATTGGATTCTTAAGGAATTAAAATGTGAGGGAGAGCTAACGACCGCAGCATTTAGTTCATTAAAAATCCAATATGTGAATAGTAACATATGGATTTACATTTATTGAACATAGGCTGCGTGTGCAGCCTATGTTCAATAAATGTAAATCCAATAACTTATAGTTACACCAAGTCTACAATATAATTGTCCCATCCGAGTGTTGATTTTCGATTTCCTATCAAATTAAATTTGGTAATATGCAACTTATTGGGGTTAAATCTTGCAATATGTGAAACAAGTAGATACTGGCTCGCGATTGGCTTAGCAAGTAGGAGAACTATAAGCTTGGTTATCGGTGCACTGTAATGAATCGTTGCACCACAATACATGACAAATAAGAATGTTTACATTTCTGTATGCGTGACAAACGAGACTCAAAGATAGCTTTTATTTCCACTCCGTTAGTCACATGACCAGTGACACGTGCCAGGGACCACACAATAAGGCACACGACAAGTCACATGACAAGCACTATGTCACAAGGGACTACACAACAAGTCACATGACAGCGATACTTGCCAGGGACCACACAAAAAGTCACATGACAAGTCGCATGACCAGTGATACGTACCAGGGACCACACAATAAGTCACATGACAAGCGATATGTCACAAGGGACTACACAACAAGTCACATGACAGTGATACGTGCCAGGGACCACACAAAAAGTCACATGACAAGTCACATGACCAGTGATACGTACCAGGGACTGCTGGGAAGGTTTCTCGATGAGAGACACCATGGCAGCCGGACTTGTGGTTACAAACTCAAAATCACACTCCACATTCTCCTGCAATAGTAATTAGCAATGGGTTGGTTGGTTGGTTGGTTGGTTGGTTGGTTGGTTGGTTGGTTGGTTGGTTGGTTGGTTGGTTGGTTGGTTGGTTGGTTTGCTGAATGATTGGTTGGTTGGTTTGCTGAATGATTGATTGGTTTGCTGAATGATTGATTGGTTGGTTGGTTGGTTGGTTGGTTGGGTCGGTCGGTCGGTCTCGGTGGTCGGGGCGGTCGGTCGGTCGGCTCGGTCGGTCGGTCGGCTCGATCTGTTAACTGGTTGGTTGGCTGGTTGCTTGGTTGATTGACTGTTGGACGATTATTTGAATGTTTGGTTGCCAATTGACATAATTGTTCAAATAAAACTTACAATATATGTTGAGAATATCATGTGGTTTATACTATTATAGTACAATGTATTGTTATTATTAGCAATGTTATGTCTAGGGCGGGGATTGAACCCACAAATTTCCCAGACATCTGGAAATCCGATAAAGAAACGAGTGCAGAGCACTCGTTTCTTTGTCGGATTTACAAAGATGTATAGGGAAATAAATCTGGTATTTCAAAATGGTAGTGGAATAAATTGTACATTATATGCTCTTCGCAAAATGTGAAATTTGTTTGTTAGACCAGCTTATAACGTTGTCAATTGTTTCTTCCCCTGAAATGACGTCAAAACGCGACGTCAATTTACGTCTCACGAAAGATCTAGGAGGAAATATTTCCTTCAAGGAAATAAATCCCTCCAGAATCACGGTAAATCACTGGGTAGCATGTAATATAGTTCAATACTCCACTCCACTGCCACTAAGGCTGGGAGGGGGAACTGGGGGGATTGGCGGGGGGGGGGGAGCCGTGGTGAACCTCAAGGTTATGGTCGTGAACTGCAGGCTGCAGGTTTCTCCCTGTGTGTAGTGAACACAAGGTCGTGGAACAGCAGCTGCAGTTTCTCCTGTGTGTAGTTGTGACACAGGTCCTCGAAGCCATACACATACTGTAGATACCTACCTGACTGTATCTATCCTGGGGGGTGGTGAACACGAGGTCGTGGAACAGCAGCTGCAGTTTCTCCTGTGTGTAGTTGTGACACAGGTCCTCGAAGCTGGCCCCCGACTGCCGCCCACATGTCGCCGGGTTCTGGAAGCCGGGCGTGTCGACGACCGTGATGGATGCCGCTGACCGGTAGTTGGACGATAGCGACCTGAAAAGTGGCCTTGACTGGAGAATGGGGCTTATGGATGATGATAAATAAGCATATGAAGTTTCAAGCCAATCCAACTTAAGGATAAATAGTATGAAAGCAAAAAAGAAAATAACGCAATACTTTAACTCAAATTTCTAAGTCATTTGACCTTGACCTTGAGTACAGGGGCTGCATGGGTGTGCTATATAATGAAAACATGGCTGATGACAAATAAGCAAAAAATCTTCAAGCCAATCAGATTTACTGTAAGAGAGATAGTAGGTAGCCGAAATCAAATCTCGGACATAAAGATGCACAGACAGACAGAATGGCGACTACAGGGCCGTATTTATTCTAATAAACGCCCCCAGGGTTAAGCAATCCGTGGTAATCAATACGTGGAAAGTAGGATCAAAATATGTTCATTTCACATACAAAAGCCATTTAAATGGCTTTTGTATGTGAAAATAGCATATTTAGAATTCAAATATGGGAGGGGGGCTACTATTAAAGAGCTGGCTACTATTAGAATAAATACAATACCCTGATTTTTTTTCTGTTTCAGGGCACATAAAAATGATCTATCGTGTCTACAGTCGGACTTAACTATATACCTATTTATCAGTGAGACGACAGCATTGAACACGTCCGAATACAGTCCAATCACAAATCCTTCCAACGCCTCCATTGCCGTCGTGTGTGCCTCGGAGCTTTTATCTGCGGGACTATTGCGTATCCGCGACGCACTGAGTGAAGCGCTACCCGACGACGAGAATATACTCCGGCCCAACTCCTCCACGGATATGCCGAGCAGAGTCGCTGCCCTTTGAGCACCTGCGGGCCTGGCGAATTGGCCCTTGTTGTTGTTACCTGTAGGAAGAAGAGATAGAGAGAAGGAATAAAAAAACAAGGTCGCAATATACGCCCGACAAGGCAAGGCCAGTCAAGAAGAGGAGAAAAGTCACTGAAAACCAAAAGGGTTCTTCATATTGCCTTGATAAACATGTACACCAAATTCGGTTATTCGATTCGTCAAGTAGAACTTGAGTTATTACGTGCACAAGGATAAAAAATGTGAAAAATTAAAAATGGCCGCAAAGGGGAGATAAGTCATTGGAATTTTTTGTAAATCAATAGGCTTCTTCGTCTTGCCGTGATAAACATGTATACCAAATTTGGTTATGATCGGTCAAGTAGAACTCGAGTTATTACGTGCACAAGGATACAAAATGTGAAAATTAAAAATAGCCGTCTAGGAGAGATGTCAACGGAGATTTTTTCAAGTGAATACGGTTCCGAATCTGTTTACGACCGGTAAAGAAAAACTTAAGTTATTTCGTTGACAGAGTGCGAATATTAAAAATGGCCGCCAAGGGGAGATAAGTCATTCAAAATTTCTGAAATGAATATGGTTCTTCGTCTTGCCGTGATAAAAATGTATACCGAATTTGGTTACGATCCATCAAGTAGAACTTGAGTTATCGCGTGGACAAGGATACAGAGTGCGAAAATTAAAAATGGCCGCCAAGGGGAGATAAGTCATAGGAAATATTTTAAAATGAATAGGCTTCTTCGTCTTGCCGTGATAAACAGCACCGAAAGTGTCCTCATCCAGTGCCAGGCACCCTTATTACAACATGTATATTAATGTTATTTAGACAATCGCAAAAGGAATTAAACCAGGACCGCATCATCAAACTGAACTCTTGCAAATATCTCAATAGATCTTGTTACCCAACAAGCTCTATTGAGAGTTGCATGAGTTCAGTCCCTTGGTAGCTTCAGAGATTAAAAAAAAAAGTGAAATTTTTCTCATTTCTCATCAAAATTTTTCTCATTTCTCATCACGGTGAGACGATTCAAATGGTGGCCACACCATATACTTTTAGGGAGATACAAGAAAACTAATCAGATTTGTTTTCTATCAGCAAAATGGAGGATCGCCAGCATGAAATGGGTTACGAGAGTGGACAGAAACAAGTCCCAAGGAATATGAAGCATTTTGTCAAGCATACTTTAACTGTGATAAAATGGTGTATCATCAGATTATCGACTCTGCACCCACCTTTGACTTGACGGCCCCAGCCACCCCTAAGTGGTAGATGGCGGCCAGCACAGAACATAAACACTTGATCTCCTCCTAGAAAATGCCCATCAGCGACATGGAACTGGAAGTGCCCTTATCTGGTGCCAGGCCACCTTACAGGCACCAGGTGTGAATTCTAGTAAGATTCACCGTCTTTAACCCATTTCATGCTGAGGATATGCCATTATGTTTGCGGAAAATCCTAAATATTTTCCTTCTATGCGTTCAGAAGTATATGTCGCGACCACCATTTGAACCGTCTCGTCGAGACGGTTCAAATGAGTGGTCACAACATATACTTTAATTGAGAAATAAGAAAAATAAAATACTTAAACAAATTCATATCCGTAAAGGTGTATTCCGTAATTCATGTTTGTTTGTTTGTTTGTTTGTTTGTTGGGGTTTAACGGCCTATCAACAGCTAAGGTCATTTAAGACCGGGTCAATGGGATTAGTACTAAATACCATATATTACCTGTACAAGTACATGCACATTTCAAGTACATGTACAAATGGGGGGAAATCCCAAAATCAGAACTGAATATTTACAATAACAAAACTATATATTCAGCCCCAAAATCAGAATAATCCTGATCTGATGCCAGGTCCTCGCCACACCAGAATCACTTGGCCCCTCCCAAAAGCAGTAGGATCAGTAATAATCTTACTACTTTTATAATGGGCAATAACCCAATTCAACTCCCAGGTAACAAAAGAGCCAAAGATAAAAACGTACCAGAGGGCCAAACCAGGCAAATAGTGATTCCTATAAGGAGGAACCACTACCGTTAATTTACGCCGTCTCGTTCGCCCGACCACCACCCACTCCGTAATTCATGTAATGGGTGAAGGATGGATGCATCGCAAAGGTACGCATACCCTCCCATCATGGCACAACGTGTTTGAAGAAATAAATGTGAAAGTGAAAGGGTTTAACATTCCAGCTGGAGTCATCCTATGTCCACCACCCACCTTTGACAGCCCCAGCCACCCCTAAGTGGTAGATGGCGGCGAGTACGGAACATATACACCTGATCTCCTCCTCAGAAATGCCCATCAACGACATGGAACTGTAGATACGCGACCAGTACTGGATCGCCCGCTGTTTGTCTTCCGTCTGAAAAGTGAATGGGATTAAAAGTACATGTATAAACTATATTTATTTTACAACAATTACAAACATGCGTTGGCACAGATGAAGGTGTAAGAGCGGTCATTAATGTAGGAGGAAACTGGAGTACCCGGAGTAACCCCACTTGTCCGACCTGGTGATCACCATACCATCTTATATACAGCCCATACCGAGGATTGAACCCGGGGTCGCATTGGTGAGAATTGCGATTGCGCTAGCTGGACAACCTTGAATGGGTTTAACGTCCCACCAACAGCTAAGGTCATAAAGACGGGACAGTTTAAAGTCTCATCCGACAGACAAGTGGGATGGAAATACAGTCCACACTCGTTTATTCAAAGTCCATGTGTCATGAGTCTCAGGAAAATACTTTTGAGTTATCAAAAAATTTATTATACAGTAGAACTTCGATAACTAGAACAGGTCTGGCTCGAACACCATGGAAAACTCGAACTGGTTCGACAGTCCCAGCAAATTCCTATATAATTCATGTAATAAAACACCTTAAACTCGAACTATGAATTACTCGAACAGTCGAACCTGTGGATTAGTCCCGTGGACGGTCAAACAGTGGTAATTACCGCTAATAACTCGAACAGGTAAGTCTGTGATCAGCTGTTTGTCTAACGAGGTGCGAATTCCACCATTGCGGGCGGTCGCGTTGAGTAGTTTCCCTTGACGCGGGATGACATTAAATCACGAATCGCAAACAATAGCGGCGTGAATTATGGGCGTTATGATGTCGACACTAATTAAGTGATTTGAACAAAATTCATTTTATGTAATGTTTAATTGGCTGTTGAGCGACTATGGACACATTTCTATGTCTATCGAGTGAATAATGCGTGCTTAATTTGTGAATAAAACAAGACGAATTCGAGCAATCGTCATTCTATGACAATTATGTCTGAGAGTACACTAGTATCTGAGCAACTTGGCGAAGGACCTGGTCTTCTAACCAGGGGGATACCCGAGTCAGAAACAAATACTGGTTCTGCCGAGCAATCTAAGGAAGGACCTGGCAACAGGGGGATACTTAGATCGGCTACTGGAAAGCAGGGCACGAAGCGTAAATTGGATCGGAAAACATTGGCGGATAAATATGAGGCGATATTGGAGTTTGAGAAAGGACACAAATCGAAAACTTTGACAGAAGATGTGCCAATAACAAACAAACCGAGATCATGGAATTCTTCAGGCGTTAATTTATAGTGTTTATAATTGTATACTGACATTGTTTCGTTTATATTTTCCGTTTGTATATTTATTCCAACCACTGTGCTATGTGCTATTTTTAGACACTGGGAATACCAGTATTATGTATAGACGCAAAGCGGAACATAGCGGTTTATTTGACGTATAATTACATGTAAATATTGAATAAAACAGCAACTTTACAATTGTATTTGTTATTTTTCATTTCTCCCTCCAAATGTAATGCATATACAATGGCATGTCACATCGGTCATCTCATATATTCACATAAGTGATTTTATTGACTGAATGTGACAGTACATTTTTTAAACTTCATTCCCTTGAACTATGCATCACTCGAACTCAAACTCGATTCCGTTGCCGGTTCGAGCGATCGAAGTTCTACTGTATAGTCAAACCTGTATTTGGGACCAAGAAATTGACTTTCAGTTATCAGTACAGTGAAAACTCGTTAACTTTTTGACTGTCGGAATAAGCAGTGTGTCCGTATACGGACACACTGCTTATTCCGACAGTCAAAAAGTCCCGGCAAACACCTATTTGTTTCAATGTTAAATAGTTAACGTCTTCCGACGCCTGCTATTTCCGTAATCCGACACACTTTCATGACACAACAACCGAATTAGTGCTTAGAAATGCCTGTGTAATCAGACACCTGTCATCATCAATTCCTGACGGCAATTTGTGAGAAGTCGATAATTACTCCAGTAATTGACACTGTTATTGTAATTCCTTTGAAAGCTGCCGCAAAGTTAACCTTGGTACCAGGTTATTGATTGACAGCTGTGCATGGTCATTTATCGATGGGCGATTGTAAAGACAAACCAAATTTAGATCTACGGAATTTTACGAACATTGCCGAACTGAAGCAAGGTCGTACTCGGCTGTCAATAGTTGTCACTCATTGTCACCAGGCAACATTTGCTCGAGGTAACCACTGTGCTACATCTGCGGTCAGTGTATATCCAGATCAGTGTGAACATCAGCATATGGGGTATTCTGATCAATCTACAGTTGCTTTATGTTTATAATACTGTCAACAGTATTGACGATACATTGATTCACGGGTTGTACTATCCATTACAAAGCTTAATTAAATATTGTCATCTGCAGTTTAATTTTTTCATTTTCCATTTTCAATCATTTCCATTACAATGTGCTGTCAATCCATGTTTTATTGAGAAACTTGAGAAGACAAAATATGAAACAGCAGCTGCCCCACCCAGTCTAAGAATATGGACTTTGGTATATTTGCAACCACAGAACCTAACCAAGCCGACACAGGTAAATTCAACATGTAAGTTTCGTCCCAAAGCATGTCGGATTAACCAGGTTTCACTGTATTTTGCCTTAAGAGAGTTTAATGTAACGAGTGCAGACTGTATATGTAAGTATTTTTCACTCCTATCTGGCCCATCCCTGTTTTCCGCCAGAAATAAAAATGGCTAATGGGTTTGGAATAAAAGATGAAAGCTAGAAGGTTTTAACACCTCGGCAACAACTAACGTCATATGTGGTTGTGACTGGATAAATTTTGCTTATGTGTTTCGCGACCAGTGTAGATCCAGATCAGACTGTGCATCCGCACAGTCTGATCAGGATCTGCACTGTTCGCCGTTCTATCAATGAAACCCCGTCATGCTTCTGACAAGCAATAGATCGTTATCAGAATACACGAGTGTGCTATGTGTTCAGGTGGTACACTGGTCATAAATCACCTAAGCCCATTTCTCCATTCACAGTCACAAATGATGATGATACTGTGACTGTATGCTTTCAATCTATATTTGCCGACATAAATAATAAATTATGGGGGAATATTCTTTATCTTTTGTAATGGTATGAGTTGAGCTAGAGCTTGAATTGCTTGGGGTGAGTCTTGGCAGTGTGTTGATTTAATTTTTTCTTGGTGTTTAACTAACGGCCTATCAACAACTAAGGTCATTTAAGGCGGGGTCAACGGGTTCGATCCTGTATTTAACCTACTGCATTGGGGGATAAAATCACAACGCAATATTTACATCGAAAAATCAAAGTACTGAAAGTACTGAACATAGGGTACTACAAGAATTCCCCGATACAAAACAATGTTGTAGCAGGATTTTTGTTAAAGTTTCTGCATTACTTTGACATCGCCATGTTTACTTGCCCCGGATCGAGTATATTAAAACATACAAATGACGTCATTAGGGAAACCGCTGACAAAATTTTCAATGTATGGAAGTCCAAACTTGTTAGAATTTTTTTTTGTCGTATTTTCAGTATTTGCATTAATATGGGTATTAAAGGTACATGCCCACGCAGTAGGCACAACATGTTCTTTATAGGAATTAAATAAGTGTATAATTATGTCACTATTCCACCAGTTCTAAAAATTACGAGTGCCCGCTATACAAATATAATCATTTATTAATTATCAATTTACTGTTAGCGACGCGCGGCGGTAACAGTCTATTTTGACGTTTGACGACTTTCACATCACGGCTTGCGGTGTGCATGCGCAGTATACTACGCGCGCCAGTAGGCTTCCCAATATGTAAACAAGAATATCAACTTGTCGAAACGTCCAGGACAGAAATTGTATGAAACAGCGTCGGCCAAAAAAAAAAGGCGAAATGTCTGAGGGACAGGCAGTACAGAGAGAGAGTGGTTAATATTGGCGACCAGATCACCAAATGGAAAGAGTTACGTGGAGATTTAGATTTGACTCGAACAGAGATTTTTCTTCTCAACATCAGATACTTCACTGCGCATGTCAAAGATGTGATATGATTGACCGTGTCACGTGACGCGTATTGGTAAAAATAGCACGAGGTCGGAAAATACCCTTTCTGGTCGCGGCATATAAAATGCGATTTAACACCAATTAACACGCGCCGTAATTAAAAATAACTCGTTAGTGGGTAGACAAATGGCTCATATAAGGCATGACAGAAAAAAGTGTAACCTGCTGCGTGGGCATGTACCTTTAATCTACGCTGGATGTGTTATACTGTCATTAATTTGTTCCCCGACTGTAATTTATCACTTACTGACTTATTGACCCCCTTCCCTGAACGTAGAATTGACTCATGTTGGCGTGTATTGGCCACCATAGACAAATGTCAATCAGGCAGAATTCGGGAATGTCACTAAAATCCGCTGTAAATCCATCGATAGAATGAGGATTAAAATCAGTTAGACCCACATGTGCGAGTTTTGTTGCGACACAATCGCGATCAATCAAAAATATCTGGGTCAACAGGTAGCTGTAACCCCTTGATATCATTTGTGTGTTGAACGCGTCGCGTGTTTACACGTGTTTATCCGGTGGAGAGTATTCGGAGGGGAGTTAACTCTGCCGAAAACTATAGCCTGTTACTAAATTTAGCGATGACCGCACGATTTGTGACGCAAATGGGGGCAAATAACAACTTGAACGCGTAACAAAATAATCCGATGTATTTTTGTACGTAGAACATCCGTTGTTGATATTGTTCAGTGAAAGTAGTTTTTCATAAAATTATTTTCAATTAGCGGTTGCGTATGACAGCTAAACATTGAGTAACACAATGCATTTTGTTGTTATGGTTATTCCAAGATATCACTACGGACCAGCCCATCAAGGAGGGTCTGGGGCGTGGCTAACTGTCCGACGCGATTCCAATACATACATAGGCTACCCTATGTAACAAGAGGGCCATGATGGCCCTAATTCGCTCACCTAACTCCATGAACACCAGAGGTTGTGCTATTTTTAGATGGCGGTCATCTTGGATTAAATGATGACTCTCATTTTACCAAATCTGAAAATGCTTCACCCAACTTCCTATGAAGTTTGGCCAGCATCGGCCATGTGGTTCCTGAGAAAAATACGTTCAAAATCTTGAATAAATGGACCTTTTGGTGGCCATCATGGATGACATAATCATCTGATTCCAACAAATATTGCACCAGAGCAATCGCCTCATCGATACCTTCAATTTGATATATGGCATGAGCATATTCGGTCAAAAATAAAATTTGACCCCAATTTGACCCCACGGGCCATGCCCATTTTTGACCCCGGGGTCACCATTTTCACAACTTTGAAAGAGCATTGTAAATCGATCATTCCTACCAAGTTTAGTCAAAATACGGCCAGCGGTTCATGAGAAGATTTTTTAAGAATTTATGCTATTTTTAGACGGCGGCCATCTTGGATTAGCGATGACCTCCATTTTAACAAATTTGAAAAGGGTTCACCCATGGACCATAACTTTTAAGTTTGGCTACCATGGGCCAAGCGGTTCATGTGAAGAAGAATTTTGAAATCTCTAATAAAAGAACCACCTTTTGACATTTCGGCGGCCATCTTGGATGACATAACAATCCGATTTCGACAAAAAATGTACCAGAGTGATCGCCTGACTGATACCTTCGATTTGATATATAACATGACCATATTCAGCCAAAAATAAAATTTGACCCCACGGGCCATGCCCATTTTTGACCCCGGGGTCACCATTTTAACAACTTTGAAAGAGCATTGTACATCGATCATTCCTACCAAGTTTCGTCGAAATCCGGCCAGCGGTTCATGAGAAGAAGATTTTTTAAGAATTTATGCTATTTTTAGACGGCGGCCATCTTGGATTAGCGATGACCTCCATTTTAACAAATCTGAAAAGGCTTCACCCATGGACCATAACTTTTAAGTTTGGCTACTATGGGCCAAGCGGTTATGAAAATGAAGAAGAATTTTGAAATCTCTATAAAATAACGACCTTTTAGACATTTCGGCGGCCATCTTGGATGACATAACAATCCGATTTTGACAAAAAATGTACCAGAGTGATCGCCTCATTGATACCTTCGATTTGATATTTTACATGACCATATTCGGTCAAAAATAAAATTTGACCCCAATTTGACCCCACGGGCCACGCCCATTTTTGACCCGGGGGGTGGGGGTCACCATTTTAATAACTTTGAAAGAGCAATGTACATCGATCATTCCTACCCAGTTTCGTCGAAATCTGGCTAGCGGTTCATGAGAACAAGATTTTTTAAGAATTTATGCTATTTTTAGGACGGCGGCCATCCTTGGATTAGACGTTATGACTCCATTGTTTTAAACAAAAGTCTCTGGAAAAGGCTTCACCCATGGACCATAACATTTAAGTTTGGCTACCATGGGCCAAGCGGTTCATGTGAAGAAGAATTTTGAAATCTCTAATAAAAGAACGACCTTTTGACATTTCGGCGGCCATCTTGGATGACATAACAATCCGATTTCGACAACAAATGCACCAGAGTGATCGCCTCATTGATACCTTCAATTTGATATACAGTGCGACCCCGTTAGTACACGGAAGTCCGGCGACATACAACCTTCCGTGTTGCTTATCCGAACCGTGCTATATCCGTTCTCGCCCAAGACGCATCATAATGTCAACAAAAAATACATGTACACTGTACACTGTGACTGCGAATGAACGACGTCGCCAATGCCTATAATATGCCATATGTTTTCACTGTTATCTTCGCATATAATAAATATATTGAATCCAAGAATTGTTAACGTCATGTTTTATTTATTCATCATGTTCATGTAGAATGTAGATCTACGCAGGTCCGTGCAATCCATTATTGTAAACGCGTGTAGAAAAAAGTGTAGTAATGATGACGCAATGACCCAATGACCGATATCATGTTCCATCAGCTGCAACATCACGGACAAGCTCGTGCGTTGCAATCTGTGTTTACTCATATGGTGAGCACAGGTGGAAGACTCTGACCTATGACACGAAAATAAATGCCTATTAAAAAAATCCCATTATCCCACCCACCTGGTATCGTACTGCACATGACGTTAATAATAGAACGAGATCAAGTGGGTGGGGTAATGGATATTTTTGTAATGGTCATTTTCTTTGTGTCACACGTCCGACTATTCCACCTGTGGGTTTGAGTACAGACCTGTCTAGACATGTTTTGCCAGACATGTTATAATATTGCGCCAGTTCATGAGGTAATCGGGCTTATCACGCGAGATTTTCGACGAAGATGAATCTGATAATAGTGTACATTTTCTGTAAACGATATCGAATGTTGACGAATATTAAATTAGTAATTATTACGCATTTGCTCTGAAAATGTTATCAACTTTCCGATATATTAGCAGAAAAAAGTCAAATCATTCTGCGGCGAAAATCTCAGTTACCGTATATAATAAAGTTGATTATCTCATGCACTGGCTCAATTATGAAGTAGCGAAACAAGGCCAGTTGTCACGTACACATGTGTGTACATGCGCCGGGGGCGTGTGCAGTGCTGTAACAATTTAGTTAATCTGGGTCGAGTTAATCTGCGCGACTGATACGCGATCTCCGATTGATCAGCCTTTACACCTAATTAATATTCCACCAATGGTGAGCGCGAACGCATGCCGGAAAAATGGAATCGAGCACATAACAATTAGCACTGCTTTGTTACTGGTCTTTACTGACCGTTACTGGTCGTTACTGATTAATTTACGAAATGTGCAAACATGATCAGCTGCACATTCACATCGGTGAGATAAAAGGAGGCTATGCGCCCATAAATAAAAAAAAAATCGTCCATATTTTGGGGTCTAATTTGGGAAAGTGAATCGCAAATTTTAAACAACAGATTTCTGACAAAATAGTCGTGTTACAAATTTAACACGATTTTGATATGCAAATAGGAAAAAAATTCGGGAGCCAAGGCACAACCGTGTACTAACCGAATTCGTGTTATAGTGAAGCGTGTACTAACGGGGTCGCACTGTATGACCATATTCAGTTAAAAATAAAATTTGACCTCAATTTGACCCCACGGGCCACGCCCATTTTTGATCACGGGGTCACCATTTTAACAACTTTGAAAGAGCAATGTACATCGATCATTCCTACCAAGTTTTGTCGAAAATCCGGTTGGCGGTTCTTGAGAAGAAGATTTTTTAAGAATTTGTGCTATTTTTAGATGGCGGCCATCTTGGATTACGTAATGACGTCATTTTAACAAATTTGTAATCCCCCTACCTAAGGACCATGACTATGAAGTTTGGTGACTATAGACCCAATGGTTACAGAGGAGAAGACGTTTGAAAATGTTCACGGACGACGACGGACGACGACGGACGACGACGGACGACGGACACATTGCAGTAACAATAGCTCACATGAGCTTTGCTCAGGTGAGCTAAAAATATATTCAGCCCTGAAATTAGAATAACCGGACCTGGTGTCAGATCCATACCACACCAAAGTCACTTGGCCCCTTCCCTTACAAGTAATACCGATAGGATTGCTCTTATAAGGGGTATAACCAGATTCAACTCAATACAAGAAAGCAAAAGATGTACTGGAGGGCCAAACCAGGTCTCCAGTCGGGATTCCGGTAAGGATGAATCCCGATCATTAAATTACCTATCGCATTCTCCCAACAAACCATGGTGGTGGTGGGGGGGGGGGGATATTTCTTACCTTCTGTAATGGCGTCATGAACAGATTCGGCTCGTTGAGTGAGTTGAGCTGAAGCTCAGAGCGGAGCTGGGAGTCGAGCCCCGCCAACAGTTGGTAGAACACGTGGAAAGTTGGCTCGCCCTCCGGCCGCCGTACTACACGTGTCTTCTCAAACAATAGCACCTGGTACACAAACAATATAACTTATAGAACTAATAGACTGTTGGCATGTGAATATGTTCCCGAGTTATATTTTACGTAAGGGCCTCAATCTTACAAAATACATGTCACACCCGTACAGAAACTAGAAATTGATGCTTGTCCACAAGCGCATGTCAGAGCTCCAGATAAGCTGCGTATTTGCTAAAATAACCATTTAAAATTGCCAAAAAAAACAACAATTGAAATCAGATGTAGCGAGTATCATAAAGCATTAAACAAAATTGTGGTACATTTGTATATGTACCTTTATCATGCTGCAGAAAACAATAAACAGTCCACAAATATAGCATATTTTTCTTATTTTCCATGAAAACACATCTTGGTATTTCATTAGAATTGTCTCCAAGGAGACAATTCTAATGAAATACCAAGATAGGTTTTCATTTCGAAGCAAACCATTCAATAATTGCTGTCTGTTGATGTGTAAACAGTAGTGTGATTTTATGTTACGCAATAACAAATTTGAAATACCCAATTGATTCAGAAATGATGGAGTAACAATACTCAATTGCAAATTCCTTATCTGGAGCGTGGCATGTGCATCCCCCTACCCGCCTACAGGCAGCCACTAAACAAATAAAGGGAGATAACTAATACATTAGTAATTCAGTTGTTATTCTTGCATGAAACACACCTGTGGGTAATGGTTTATGCAATTGTATTCTGCAGGGTAATCAAGTTTAGGATTGACAGGAAATCAATCTGTGAAAAATCAAATGGAGATAACTCGAAATTTAATGACTCAAGAGTTGTCTGTCTTACATGCAGCACACCTTTGGATCGTGATCTATGCATGTGTAAAGTTTCATGAAAATATTCCAAAGGGTATTCAAGGTATGCTCCGGACAAGAAATCAGTGCACGAAAAAAACAAAGGGAGATAACTAGAAAATTAGTGAAGCAAGAGTTGTCATCCTTGCACGCGACAAACCTTTGGGTTGTAGACTGGCTATGTAAGTCTGAAGTTTCATGAAAAAGGGAATTCAAATTATGTTCCGGACAAGAAATCAGTGCGCAAAAAAAACAAAGTGACGTAACTCGAAAATTAACGAGGCCAGAGTTGTCATTCTTGCGCTTGAAAGACCTTTGGGTCATGGTCTACGCATGTCAAGTTTCACAAAAGGTATTTGACTTACGCTCCGGACAAGAAATCAGTGCGCAAAAAAACAAAGGGAGATAATTTAGGGGATAACATGCTTTGTTTTCCGATTTGGAGCGGTATGTGGGAGGTTTTATGGTCTGTGACTGCGTTAGCGGAGCCGTAAAACTGATTATCAGACCATAAAATGTCACACATAACGTGAAATCAAGCATGGTTATCCATTCTAATGCATTATAGTGTGCTCCCTGCTTTCTGAAAAGTCGCAGCATATCACGAACAATGATGTTTTTCATTACATCAGCTACTTGTTTTCCACATCAATAACTGCCTCACACCAAATGAAATGGAGACAATTCTACTGAAATACCAAGATGTGTTTTCTTAGCAAATAAGAAAAATATGCTATATTTATGGTCTGTTTATTGTTTTCTGCAGCATGATAAAGGTACCATAAAATTTGTATTGCTTTTTGATACTCGCTACTTCTGATTTCAATTGGGTTTTTGGCAATTTTAATTGGGTATATAAGCAAATACGCAGCTTATCTGGAGCTCTGTATATATAAAGTATATAAGTCAGCCATACCTGTATAGAAGCGGAGACAATCTGTCCCGAGTGGTCAAAGTCTAACGTGGTCAGCTGGGAGAAGCGACTGGCACTGGTGTTCAGGATAGTACGACTGTTGCCGAACGCCTCCATCAGTGTGGTCATTGCATTTAGCTTCTCCACTGGAAATACAGTCAAACATGTGCTAAAGACCACCTCCGAATAGCAATCACCTGGCTGTAAAGACCACAATTGTGTTGTCCCAATGGCACGATTACTATATAACTGACACTGCGAATAAAGACCACCTGTGAACAAAGGCCAGATGTTTCACTTCCCACGGCTGGCTTTTATTCACAGGTTTGAATGTACATTAATTATTGACAGGACCTGTAGCCTATTTCACCAACATTGCAAAGTATACTTTTCTAGCAAAGTATACTTCGAGGGAGAAAATATTTATTAATTTTTATTATACTGAATTTATTACATTATCACAGCCATTTTGGCTGTGATAATGTAATAAATTCAGTATAATAATTCTGCATACTTTTAATCGTCAAATATATGCAGTCGTTAGTTCTATATGAAATAATGCATTTCAGGAAAAATAAATGATTACTCCCTCAAAGTATACTTTGCAATGTTGGTGAAATCGGCTACTGGTGCATATGGAGTCGTTACCCTGCATTGACTAGATACATTCAGCTTCTCAAATGGAAACACTGTATTAAAATCATTAACATAAATTTCAGACAGATGGTGCATTGGCGTAAGACACATGGAAGTCATTGTGATCACTAAAGTCTTGCTTTCCGTAAGAGGGTTCGACAACAATTGTGTATCAGTACCCACCTGATAATATATTATTCACGCTGCTGGCGGTCACTGTGAGATAGTGAAGGAGGTGGTGGAGATTGTACGTTTTCCCACTGCCGCTCCGCCCCATCAGAACGATCGACTGGTCGAGTCGCGTGTTCAACATTTCCCGGTACGCGATCTGTGCCGACGCGAATATGTGGGGTGGCATGTCCTCTTGCTTACACCCCTTGAACATCTGTATAACCTGGAATAGGGTTGGTTGGTTGGTTGGTTGTTTGGTTGGGTTTTGGGTTGGTTGGTTTGGGGTGGGATTTGGGCTGGTTGGTTCATGCGTTAGTTTGTTGTTTTTGGTGGGTTTTGGGTTTGTTGGTTGGTTGATTGGTTGATTGGTTGATTGGTTGGTTGGTTAGCAAGCTATTTGATTGATTGGTTGATTGATTGATTGATTGGTTGATTGGTTGATTGATTGATTGATTGATTGATTGATCAATTGATGATTGTGTAACAGAATAGGTTAACAAATTTGGAAAATCATTTACAACAAATATGGCCATTCTGCACATCACATTCTAATGCCCTGGAAAAAAGGGAGATAATTCAGAGCTGTCTTTCTTGGGGTTCTTACCTTCTCGATGTATATCTGTAGAGGCTGCATGGGGTTGATGATGACCAGCGATGTGCCGATGTGCGTGTGCATCAGGTTGCGCGTTTATTTCCCTTATTTATGCATGGAAGTATATGTTGTCACCACTCATTTGAACCGTCTCGATGAGACGGTTCAAATGAGGGGTGACAACATATATTTTCGAGCAGAAATAAGAACATTTGAGAAACTGTTTTTCATTTTCCTTTTTTACCCTCATTGTTTTGTATTCCTCATATAACAGGTTAACAGATTACTATCCTTGCACCCTTACCTTATCGCTGTATATCTGTAGGGGCTGCATGGGGTTGACGATGACGAGTGAGGGTCCGGCATACGTGTGGGTCAGGCTCCCCGCGTATCGCTGCCGGATCGTGTGAAGGGAACTCGACTCATTGAGGTGTCGTAGCAATGATAGGTCCTCCGCTCGATCTAGTTGTGGCGGGTTGGCCTGTGTGCAGATGGGGGAGATTTTTATTTTGTTTTCATATTTTGTCTTTTCTCTCAATAAAACATGGTTTGGCAGCATTTTAGAGATTGGAAATGATTCTAAAGTGCTGATAAAGCAATTTTTTTATGAGAAAAATGGAAAATAAACAGGAAAACAATAAAATGTGGCCTATCGGCACATGAATGCCCCTGGTGGCAGATTGAAGAAACTTCTTTACCGAAAGTTCTAAGAGTTTAAGCACAGTTATGACAGTCAAGAGGTCAAGGTCATATTAACGCTAGCATGGATGTGTGATATTTGTGCACAAGTGTGTGACATACTTAAATATTAAAATAATCAAAGTAATCCTTCAAGAGATATACAAGTTGCAGAATTGAGAAACTCCGGCAAACTTCTTAACCAAAACGTATATGTGTTTAAGCAAAGTTATGACAGTCAAGAGGTTAAGTTCATATTCAGGCTAGCATGGATGTGTGACAATTGTACACAAGTGTGATGTACTTAAATATTAAAATAATACAAGGAATATGGAAGTTACGACAGAATTGATAAACTCCAGCAAACTTCTTAACTAAAACTTCTAAGAGTTTAAGCAAAGGTGTGAAGGTCAAAAGGTCATGGTCATATAAAGGGGAGTATGGATGTATGGCATTTGTGCACAAGTATGGTGTACTGAAATATTAAGTAATCCTTCAAGGGATATAGAAGTTACTAATATGAAAAAAATCCAGAAAAATTCTTAACAAAATCTTGTAAGTGTTTAACCCTTAGACTGCTGATCGCGAAAACTGTCGTCTGCTGTTGCTTTATATTTTGCCCTGTTTCTCAATAAAAACATGGTTTGACAGCACTTTAGAATCATTTCCATTGGATCGCTTGCACCCACCTTCCACCCACCACCCCACGTATTAATTGGCATTATTACACATTTTATATTAGACGTAATATTTTCACACTGCTTTCAGGGGCGATAACCATGTTTCCTTAAAATGTTAAAGGACATTACTATTTATTCTCAGTATTTATTTTTTGATGTCCAATGATCATACTTTAAAATCTGTAGAAAATATTATTTTTTCATGCGACGTATTTAATTAGTATAAATAATTAAAATATATCATGCCTCATTTGCATATAAAGATAGCCTGATACCACCGCGCGTCACTATCAGTAAAATAAATATTATGAAATGATTAGATCTGTATAGCGGGCACATGTAATTTTGGAACTGGTGGGGTGGAATAGCGACACAATTATAATTCCTATACAGAACATTTTGTGCCTACTGAGTGGGCATGTACTTTTAAGCAGTCGGACGGACGAATGGAAGCATAAAAATAACCAGCAGATCACTAAATATAATTCAGCATTCAGGGTTAACCTTTTCTGTCATATCAGTCTGACCTTATTCAATCAGTCATCTTTCACATTTGCATATTTAAAACTATTCAAAATACAAATTCCTTGCCTAAGCCCTAAGGCGATATAACATTGTGACATGAAGGGGATATAAAACAATCTCGAAACAAATAGGTACATGATAAATTTACGACGATGGTGACAGAATGTGAAGTAAGATGAAAATGACATTTGTGTAAATATTACTACACGATGATCGTAATTTATCCCTAAATTTCGACCAGATTAGCGAAATAAATTTGCAAACACTGTAGATCCAGATGAGCCGGCTCATAGTGAGCCGTATCATCTGGATCTGCAGTGTTTGTCATTATTTTTATTTCATCTAATTTATAGTGTGTACAGTCAAAGGGTTTTCAATTTATGATTTTGAAGCGAAAAATTCAACGATATTTCTTATGTTTCTTACTGTTCACATAACGAGTGGTCACAACATATAATTCACAGAAGTAATAAAGAAAATAGGAAACAAATAATTGGAAATTTTACAAAATGTGTATCAGATTCCAACATGTATCTACTGGGATTCACCTTTTCAACAGCCCAGGCCAGTATAGCGGTATTGGCAAACAGTGTAGATCCAGATGAGCGGCTCGTTACGAGCCGTCTCATCAGGATCTGCACTTTTTGCAAGAAACTTTCGTATTTTTTTAGAACAAAAATACCCCTTTTTTCATAAATAGACTAGTCTGAAAATCATTTTGTGACCATTGGATTGGTTGCAAAATATTCATATCACAATCCATTTCAGTTACTTAAGGGTGAAACGGTTAAATTACTCATGTTGAAATCAAAATTTACCAACATTTTTTTATGCTTTACTTCTTAAATGAAAATATATTTTTTATGGCCGCAGTTGTCGAGACAGGTCAAACGAGTGGTGACAACGTATACATTCATTTGTTTATAAATAAGAAATACTATTTTTTTCATCACACGAAGAATTATGTGTATCGTCAGAATGAAATTAGGTAAGGAAAATATGAGTATTTGATCAACTTGAGTTCAAAATACAAATACATGCGAAGATTTCTTTTTATTATTTTATTTTTTATTTTATTTATTGATTTATTTCTGTATTATTATTATCTGCAAGCTAGCTCGGATGTGGTACAATCATGGTTTTGTCCCTATTCATGAACACGGCATATTTGCATACAGATATAAAGTTAACAGATAAGAAAAGATATATGGCGACACGCACAATGTGCCAGGCACATTTATTTCACATGGCTACATATATGTGGCTGTGCTACATATATGTGGCTGTGACTGGAGAAATGGGGCTTATGGCTTTTGCGATCAGTGTAGATCCAGATCAGCATGTGCATCCGCACAGTCTGATCAGGATCTGCACTGTTCGCCATTCCATCAATGAAACACCCGTCATACTTCTAACAAGCAATATATATTGTTATCAGCCTACAGGAGAGTACTATTTGATCATGAGCGACAATTGTCACAAATCCCATAAGCCCCATTTCTCCTGTCACAGACACATATTAGAATAGCTTTCATGGCCGTAAATTATATCATGCTAGTCATCTTGGAAAAGTACAAACTTCTATAACAAATAAACCTACCAAGCCATGAACATAATTACAATTATTAACCCATACAATGCTGAACAAAATGTGGGGTAGCTATCAGTAAAGAACCAATGAATTTTCAAATAAAAAACCATCTGGTTATAGAGATCTACGATACTGGCAATATACTTGAATTTGGATGATGATAAACAAGCATAACTAGTAAATATATCATATAGTTGCAAAAGTAACTTAAACACAAACTTTATATAAATATTATCTGCATGTTCTGACTGTACAATGACTGACAAAAAAATCCTCAGCATACTTTTTCTAGGTATACTAGAAATGTGGCCTGTCGGCACACGAATGCCCTCGCTGGCAGCCAAAGAAAACGAGGCATATTTGATTATAAGCCATTTACGAGCGTTAAGGTTTCGAATGCACCAAGTCTGTGACCTTGACCCTGGGCTGAGCGGGGGCAGGACGAATGTGGATTTGTCACAGGGTGGCAGAGGACCATTGGAGCAATGCGTGTGTGAAATGTGAAGCAGATCCGAGCAAAGAAACATAAATTATAAGCCATTTACTCGAGATTAAGGTTTCGGGACGCACGTACGGACGGACGTACGGACACCGGTAACACTATATGCCCCCCTCACCATTCGGTGGCGGCGGCAGAAATATGATATGTATAATATGCATAGCGGCAAATATTGAGTATGCGGTAATCCGTTAATCTAGTCAGCAGTGTCGTATAGCCATCCCATAAAGCTATCGGTGTCATCAAAATTATTGGTTTATATACCAGTCATTGAACTACTGAATAGCCAGCGACGCTTGATTTCAATACAATATACGAGATAGTCGAGCAATGGGAAAACTGTACGTGTGCAAGCAATGCAGACCCAGATCAGCATGCACGTCCGTGCAGGCTGATCAGGGTCTACACTGCTTGCCATAAATATTCACAACCAGGGCTATTTGAATGGCTTATTGTGAAGTTGGTGTAAGAATGGTTTAGCGTTCTATTGTTGGCGTTCATACACACGCCAAGTTCCATGTTTTCATGTGTGTTCATTTGATCATATATATATTCAGCACTTCAGAATAAATTATGATATAAATCTATTAAAATTAATTTACATCATTACACAGCGATATCACGAGCCGCCGCGTGAATTTGTCTGATATACAATTTGCATGTATGTTATACATAAAATTTTCAACACAATACATATTTATAACTAGAAATGTGGACTGTCGGCACACGACTGCCCCCACTGTAACCTTGACCTTCAAATCTGGGAGCTGGGTATGGTGTGCAGCATATCATGTTATTGTATGGAACATTTGTGTGAAATATTTCAAAATCCTTCCATGCATAACAAAGTCAGAGTTCGGACAAGCTCTTTCGTACTATTTCTTGACAATTGACCTCCAAGTGTGACCTTGACCTTTGAGCCATAGACCTGGATCTTGCACCCGACATGCAGTCTCATCATGATGAACATCTGTGTCAAGTGATTATAAAATCCCTCAATGCACAACAAAATTACAGGCCCAACCAGCTCTATTGTTCTCATTTTTTACCGTTGACCTCTAAGTGTGACCTTGACCTTCGACCTACAAACCTGGGTCTTGTGTGCAACCATCCATCTCATCATGTTGAACATGTTTGCTATATGTTATTTCGAAATCCCTCCATCCATGACAAAGTTACAGCCCAGACAAGAATGTTCTCATTTTTTACCTTTGACCCAAATGTAACCAAGACCTTTCAGCTACGAACCTGGGGCCTGTTTCACTAAACTTTGTACGACAAAAATGTTTGTAAGTGCAAATTTAGGATCGTCTGGTAATTTCAATTGATGGATTTACATTTATTGAGCATAGGCTGCATAAGCAGCCTATGCTCAATAAATGTAAACCCAATAATTGTTTACAAGAAAACATTGTTAATGTGAAATTTACAGACTATCATAATTTTGCACTTACGAACATTTTAGTCGTAAGAAGTTTAGTAAAAACGGGCCCCAGGGTCATTTCATCAAAGTTATTACCAAATCCATTCATCCATGAAAAATTTATAGTCCGGACAAAACTGTTCTCATTTTTTACATATGACCTCTAGGTATGAGTTTGACCTCTGAGCTATGGACCGGCTCTTGCGCGTGACATGCATGGTGAATATTTGTGGCAAATTATTTCGAAATCCCTTGCAAGTGTGGTTTCATTGCATTTGTTCATTTGAAGTTACGGTTGCAGAGATATAAGATTCCTAAAAACTTCAATTGAAATATTTTATCACAAACATTTGACACTGATCTTGGGTATGCTGGCATCATGGGTGGTCATATAATGAATATACATTTGTATGCATAATGATAAACACACTTATGAAGATTCTAGTCAATGTGACTGATGGCTATAAACTGATATATATATACTGTAACCCTCACACTGCTATCTTATTTTTTTGTCGTTTGCTGTTTATTTCTATTTTTATCACCAAAAACATGCTTTGACAGCACTTTAGAATAATTTACATGCTGTCAAACCTTGTTATTATTGAGAAATAAGGCAAGATATAAAAGCAACAACAGACGACAATTGTTGTGTGTAGCGGTCTAAGGGTTAATAACAAATTCAGACAGATGCATTCACGTATGAACGCGTGTAATCACTACGTTTCGATGTTCAGGGAGTTTCTCACCTTTTCCACGTCATCCTCGTCCACCTCCAGTATCTCCCCGCCGTGGTCGAGACGGATTTTCACCCGCCCCTCCGGCACGCCATAGCCGTCGCCCTTCAGTTGACTGGCAGACGCAAACCCGCCCTTGTGGACCAGCCAAACCCGCTCTGCATCCATCCATGCCTTCTCCGATTGTACCTCTGTCTCTGATCGTGCCTGCAAGGAAACAAATGTATCAAGTTTTAAAAACTTTTCTGGAGATTTTGCAATCAAATCTACATGTTTTAGAGTAAGAGTGTTTTCGAAACCAAACATTCTAGAGTTGCCAAATGCATTCTGAATCCATCCATGAGATCTCTGATTGGACATCGGTCTCTGGCCGTGCCAGTAGCCGATTTCATCAAAATTGCAAAGTATACTTATCTAGTAAAAGTATATTGAGGGAGGAATCATTTATTTTTCCCAAAATACATTATTTCATATAGAACTAACCACTGCATATATTTTATGATTAAAAGTATACACAATTATTATACTGAATGTATTACATACATTATCACAGCCAAAATGGCTGTGATAATGTAATAAATTCAGTATAATAAAAATTAATAAATTAATCCTTAAATTGAAAATGTCTCCCTCAAAGTATACTTGGTTAGATAAGTATATGTTGGCGAAATAGGCTACTGGAAGGAAACAAATTTACAAAGTTTTTAATTGAAGATCGTTTTTTGGGGCAACCAGCATTTCATCTATGCTTTCTCTGACTGGATTTTTGTACAGAAACAAATTTACAAGTTTGAGTAAGAGTGTTTACAAGTTTGAAACAACTTTTGGGAGGAACCAGCCACTTTAGAGAAGCAAAGTGTGTTCTGCATCCATCCGTTGGACTTTGTTCTTTGATATTTCCTGTAAGGATTCAACTTCAAAGGTTTTTTGGACTCAACCAGGTGACATTAGTCAACACGTTCTGTATCCATCCATGTACAAATTATTAAAATACAGTGTTTTTTATTTAGAAATTGCTGTTGGACATTAACCAACAGTGTACATGGAGCTAATGCTGATCAAGGCAGGATTGTGTGGCTGTGAATGGAGAAATGGGGCTCATTTATTACACGTGGCCACATATGGCTGTGACTGGAAAAATGGGGCTTATGCGTTTTTTGCGATCAGTGTAGCTCCAGATCAGCCTGTGCATCCGCACAGTCTGATCAGGATCTGCACTGGTCGCCATTTCATCAATGAAACACAAGTCATGCTTCAAACAAGCAATATAGATCGTTATCCGGCTACATAGTGTGCTATTTAATCAGGAGCTACACTGGTCACAAATCCCATTTTTTCCAGTCCCAGCCACAAACGCAGACATACTGGGAAATACTGACTAACCACACACCATGGGGCCCGTTTCACTAAACTTCACACGACTAAAATGTGCAAAATTATGATAGTCTGTAGTTTTCACATTAACAATGTTTTCTTGTAAATAATTAATGGATTTACATTTATTGAGCATAGGCTGCATATGCAGCCTATGCTCAATGAATGTAAATCCATCAATTGAAATTTACAGACGATCTTAAATTTGCACTTACAAACATTTTAGTCGTACGAAGTTTAGTGAAACGGCACCCAGGTCCCTGACACTGTGTGTGGATCAGAGAAACTACGGTACACACAACAATACGTCAATCACAGTAACATCCGCGTGTCAGCCATTACAAGGTGTCAGGGGCACACTTTTCCAGGTATATAAATGACCGGCCTACCTGCTGACCAGTGTCTAGACCTGACACAGGTGTCACACGCTCTGTAACACGTTGACAGGTTTATGGGGGTAAAAGGGTACAGTTTCCATCCTACCGATACAGTTGAACTTCCCTAAACCAGAAACCCAGAAAACATCAGCTTGTTTATGGGCATTTACCATTTTCAACACTGAATAACTTGAATGGGCTGTGATACGTTAATCTTCTGTAGCCGATTTCACCAACATTTCAAAGTATACTTATCTAGCAAAGTATACTTTGAGAGAGAAATTTTCAATTTAAGAATAAATTTATTAATTTTTAATATACTGAATTTATTACATTATCACAGCCATTTTGGCTGTGATAATGTAATACATTCAGTATAATAATTCTACATACTTTTAATCATCAAATATATGCAGTCGTTAGTTCTCTATGACATAATGCATTTCAGGAAAAATAAATGATTACTCCCTCAAAGTATACTTTGCTAGATAAGTATACTTTGCAATTTTGATGAAATCGGCTACTGATCAACCCAATCATAACAAAATTATTACCAGACTAGCCAATTTATAAAAAGTGTACGACACATACCCATATACCTCACAGTAGAACCTTTCTAAACTGGACAGTTTGAACATTTCAGTTAGCTGAATTTTCTTGCCTAAACTGATCAATCATCTATTGGTGTCATTTCCCATCACAAAAGAAAGTGAAAGTGAATGGGTTTAACGTCCCAGCAACAGCTAAGATCATATAGAGACGGGACCACAGTTTAATGTCTCAGACCAGTGACAGACCAGTGAGATGGAAATACTATGATGCCCTAGGAGAGGTTTGAACCCACAACCTTCGGATTGGAAGTCAGTTGTCCTAACCCCTAGCCCACAACCCATCCCTCAGAAATGAGAACAATAGAAGATATAAGAAAATGTGGCCTGTTGGCACACGATTGGAGAAACTCGGGCATATGTCTTAACCAGACCCATGGACACACACACGCACAAACAGTCCAAACACTATATGCCTCCCAGCGATGAAGATCGCGAGGGCATAAGAATATTCAAAATTCACATACCGGTACGCATAAAAGTGTATTCTGAATGCAGATGGTCAGGAAAATTGACTGGCAAACAGTTTGGACCATAATTAGACTGCACAAAAGCTCCACCTGATCAGAGAATCTTAGAAACGGTAATAACAAAGGTAATAAGTCGGGATTTGTTAGGTCACGACCTCAAATACCGTTCATTTAATTGCACGGACAGTTGGAGACTTTATCGCCAAAAATGCACTTGAAATCCTACAGCAAACACTACATAGGTAAATATTCCACCTCGTTGACCCCCTAATGTTCCATTCGGTAAACACAAGTTTTTAATATTTTTTAATTTCCCTTTCAACACATGTACTAGATAGCTGCGACCCGCATGTCACGCCCGCCAAGGCTTTGCATGATAGTCTGTTTGTTTGTTTATTAGTGTTTAACGGCCTATCAACAGCTAAGGTCATGTAAGGCCGGGCAAACGATCCCATTTTAACCTGTTGCATTGGGGGGGAAATCCCAAAATCAGAACGGAATATTTGCATCAAGAACGAATATATTCAGCCCTGAAATTAGAATAACCTGACCTGGTGCCAGGTCCATACCACACCAAAGTCACTTAAATTGGCCCCTTCCCCTAAAATAGGATTACGAATATCGTAATACTCACATTAGAGGTATAACCAGATTCAACTGTCACATACAAAATGCCAAAGACGTATATGAGGGCCAAACCAGGTCTCCAATCGGGATTCCGGTAAGGATGAACCCCGATCGTTAAATTACCCATCGCCTGCTCCCACCTGCCACCCACTTGCATGATAGTATACCGAAAAACTTTAACCAAGAACGCAAACTTGGACGTGCGTACGTATGTGCAGGTGCATATGTATATACGTACGCCGCCAATGTGCCAACTATATCGCGCTGTCAGCAAGTGGGCGCGACAAAAACTAATATTTTGTGCCATTTGCAGATTGCAGATAAATTTATAGAATATGGATGTGACTGGAGAAATGGGGCTTATGGGTTTTGCGGCCAGTGTAGATCCAGATCAGCCTGTGCATCCGCACAGTCTGATCAGGATCTGCACTGTTCGCCATTCCATCAATGAAAAACAAGTCATGCTTCTAACAAGTAATGTAGCTAGTTATCAGGCTACAGAAGTGTGCTAGACAATCAGGAGCTGCACTGGTCACAAAACCCATAAACCCCATTTCTCAAGTCACTGCCACATATTATAATCAATTTGATTGATTGGGGTTTTACATCTGTTCAACAGCAAGGTCAAAGACAGGTGGGAAGTCACCTGTATGGGGAGCACTTCACATTCAGCACTGAAACAACTCGGAGATCACCGGCAAGTGTCCATCCATGAAGGTGAATGCCACGAAGACCAAGGTCATAATGTGAGGAAGCTATTGACGGAGTTTGGTAATGATATGACTAACGGATCATGAGATATTCAACATTTGGATGTACGTCCAAAATTGTTGACATGAAGGTCCAAGTCACCAAGGCCAAGGTCAGCCGAATGACACTGGGTGGATAGCCCATCAATCTGAGGAAGCTAATGATGAAGTTTGGTAATGATCCGGTAACGCATAGGGAGATATTCAACATTTGGAGGTACAATGTACATCCAAAATTGTTGACACGAAGGTCAAGATCACCAAGGTCAAGCTCAGCCGAATGACAGTGGGTGGATGTGAGGAAGCTATTGATGAAATTTAGAAAACATATCACCTTCCTTATACCACACACATCCGGGTAGCAACACAAATATGGCTGTGACTGGAGAAAATTTGGCTTATGGGTTTTGCAACCAGTGTAGATCCAGATCAGCCTGTGCATCCGCACAGTCTGATCAGGATCTGCACTGTTCGCCATTCCATCAATGAAACACAGGTCATGCTTCTAACAAGCAATATAACTCGTTAGCAGGCTACAGAAGTGTGCTAGACAATCAGGAGCCACACTGGTCACAAAACCCATAAACCCCAAATCTCCAGACACTGCAACATATTATAATGGATTGATTGTCTAGTGTTTTACGTCTGTTCAACAGCAATTTCAAAAAAAGATGAGAATGCACCTGTCGGGGGGAGCATTGTACATTCAACATTGAAATGTGGCTGTGACTGGAGAAATGGGGCAAATGGGATTTGTGACCAGTGTAGATCCTAGTCAAATAACACAATCCTGCAGCCTGGTAACGATATGTATTGCTTGTCAGAAGTATGACGCATGTTTCATTGGCGGAGTTGTGAACAGTGCAGATCCTGATCACAAATATCAAGGTCACAATGTGAGGAAGCTATTGATGGAACTTGGTAATGATCTGACTAATGGATCAGGAGATGTTCAACATTTGGAGGTACATCCAAAATTGTTGACACGAAGGTCAAGGTCACCAAGGTGAAGCTCAGCCGAATGACAGTTGGTGGATAGTCATCAATGTGAGGAAACTATTGATGAAATTTTGAAAAAAATCTGACTAATGGATCAAGAGATATTCAACATTTGGAAGTACGTCCAAAATTGTCTACTACGGCCTTCTACGACGCCGCATTCAACACCGTCACCTACTGTATGCCGTATTTGTGGCCGCACACTTCCACAAATGCGGGCGAAACAATAAAAACATTCAGCACCGACAGACACTGTCCTGATACAGTACCAGACACCCAACGTATACCCTCATATATACGGAACGTCAAATCTGCATAAACTCAAATAATTATAGCTAGCTCTAAATAATTAGATAGAGCTAGCATTAAATATTTAGAGCTAGCTGTAATTATTTAGAGCTAGTATTAATTATTTGAGTGCATGTAGATTTGGAGTTCCTGAATATGGGCCCGGTTGCTCAAAGCTTCAGTTAGCTTAACAGACTGTTAAATCCTTAGCTTGCTCAAAGCTTCAGTTAGCTTAACAGACTGTTAAATCCTTAGCATTGCTAAGGATTTAACAGTCTGTTAAGCTAACTGAAGCTTTGAGCAACCGGGCCCTGGTTTTGACAGCACATGATAATCGTCTCCACCGCCAAATCTACATACACTTAAATAATTATTGCTTAGCTCTAAATAATTACAGCTAGCATTGAATCTTTAGAGATAGCTCCAAATGATTTAGAGAGCTCTTTAAATGATTTGGAGCTACTTCTAATTATTTATGCTAGCTCTAATTATTTAGAGCTAGCATTAATTATTTGGGTTTATGTAGATTTCGCGTTCCATATTCTTAGGCTTCATTATAACCACTCCCAGCATAAACGAAGCCCAAACTGAAAGTTACTTGTATGTCTGTTTACAAAACTGCTTAAAGTAAGTGGTGGCATTTATTCGCTAACTGTTTGGCAAATATTTATTTAAGCACACGCTAGCTACTTTAAATTACACAACATGTCAACAACTATATATGTCTCCAAAATGGGTACCGTAATAAAGCCAAGGTGCATGAGCACGTGGTTACAACAACAACAACGTCGCCCACTCCAAAGTAAGTATTATTTGATATTTTCCTTAATATGCAACGGATTTTGATGAAATATGGCGGAGAAAACGCGTCTTCATGAGCTGCATTTGGTGGTCTATGGAGTTTAGCACAGACTTATGTTGTTTTTGCGAAGAATCGATTTCCGTGTCAGAGACACGGAAATCGATTCTTCGCAAAAACGACAGAAATGTGGGCGAAAATAAAGAGACCACCATATGCATTTGATGCGCCATATTACATCAAAATCTGTTATGTAATAAGGACACTATAAAAGAATACGTACTTTGAATCGGTACTTATTGTTGTAAATATACGAACATTTATTTGTTGGGGACATGCAGAAAAATATATGGTTTCCCTACAACAGTGAACATGCCAATATTTAGGGTTAATATTAGCAGTAATTGTCTAATCACAATCACAATGTATTTGGATACAGTTTGTTTTGGGAAACCCCTATTTAATAGGGGTTTCCCCAAAGCAAATTGTGTCCGAATATTTAGGGTTATTGCGGTACATATATTATTATACAAAGACTTGTCAATTACATTTATATTACATTTAAACAATACTTCAGAGAATAGAATACAGTATCCGATGTCGCATGCAGATAGGCTACAAATTGAATACTTGGGCCCTAAATTTTTTTTTTTATATATCTCTTTGCCAGCATGTGGTATTATGCTGTTTTACATGCAGAATACACCTTTACGGGTATGAATATTTTTTTAATATTTTATTTTTATTTTTGTTATTTCTCAATGAAAGTATATGTTGTGACCACTCATTTGAACCGTCTCATTGAGACGGTTCAAATGATGGTCGCGACATATACTTCAGAGTGCATAGAAGGAAAATATTTAGAATTTTCCGCAAACATAATGGCATATCCTCAGCATAAAATGGATTAAAAGAGAAAACATGTAATATTGAAACACATATCAACTTAACCCTTAGCCTGCAGAATGAAATGTTGTCGTCTGCTGTTTATGTTTTAATTTTGATTTTTCTCATCAAAAACATGCTTTGACAGCACTTTAGAATCATTTCCATTGGAAATGATTCTAAAGTGCTGTCAAACCATGTTTTTATTGAGAAACAGGGCAAAAAATAAAGCAACAGCAGACGACAGTTTCGCGATCAGCAGAGCTAGAGCTGAGAATACACCAGTTTGCAGAACGAAAAACATTGAATATATTTCTCTTAACACGGTAGGCTTAAACAAATTGTCTGTTTTGTTTTTCCTCCTAATTTTGATACATGTATTGCTTAATAAATATACAGCAAATTAAATAAACAGAACAAAAAATACATCCAATATTTTCCTGCCATTTAACCCCAGTCTAAATTCAGGAACACTCCCCTGTATTTTTAAATTTGACATATGTGTTAACAAAAACAATTTTTTTGACAGCACATGAGGATCGTTTCCATTGGAGACGATTCTCATGTGCTGTCAAAAAACAACAACACATTTTTTATGAGAAATACTGAAACAAGAAAAAACAGCGGACGACAAAATTTTAATTCGGCACAAGGGTTAACAAGTTAAACTAAAATACAACTTATCTGGACACCTGCACTGTATATCATATTGTTTACTTAATTATAACTAATTAATAACAAACCTACCTTTGCATGACCATGTCTGCGAGGCATATTACCAAGTAATTTGACGACCGTTTAAAATCACATGTTGTACAGTCCGTAAATTCCTCGTGAAAACCAAGACAAACCGCTTGTATTAGTTCCGCCAAGCATGTCAGCTCAGGTGTACGCAAAAACACAATATCAAAATATGTACATATCATTTCTATATACAGCCCAAGGCATACATGACCCAGGTAAACCGCGAAATCATTAGGTTCAATTATATTACCATATTTGTTTCTAAAAGATGTATTGAGACGCAGCCAGGACTACCTTTATGAGTAATAATACGTTGGCAGATAACAGTCCAGCCAAGGAGTGTAATATTTGCGCAGCTAAACGCTAAATAAAAGTTAATCTCTTTCTTGTGGAATACGGATTTAATAGTTTAGGTACAAATGTTTGTTTTTTTCTTATTTCTCAATGGAAGTATACACTTCTTATCTGAACCGACTCAATGAGTGAGTCACTTGGTGCTAACAGCATATACTTGCAGGCAGAATTAATTTGATGTATTGGTGTTTAACGGCCTATCAACAGCTAAGGACATTTAAGGCCGGGCAAACGGGTTCGATCCTGTATATAACCTGCTGCATTGAGGGGAAAATGCCAACATCAGAACGGAATTTTTACATCCAATTTTGTTTATATATTCAGCCTTGACATTAGAATAACCTGACCTGGTGCCATGTCTATACCACACCAAATCAGACAAAATAAAACAAAATTATATTGTATGTACCAAAACAGGTCACAGATTCACGTGTATCAAAAAAAAATAACATTTTTTCACCATTTTTCTTATTTATCAATCAAAGTATATATTGTCACCACTCATTTGAACCGTCTCGCTGAGACGGTTCAAATGAGTGGTTACAACATATACTTTCGATGAGAAATAAGAAAAATATTCCAATTTTTTTCCTTCCGGATATAGGCCTCAGCACGAAATGGTTTAACCGCATCTTGGACCACTTGCAAACAATTTGGACGTCCCTGTGTCTACACTGGTCACAATGATCAAGATCACACAAGATCAGTATTTCTTGCCAAAACAATGAATGCATTGATTTCAAGGTTAATGCATAAGAATTGGCAT
Organism: Conchocele bisecta; assembly: GCA_029237695.1. Lineage (NCBI taxonomy): Eukaryota > Metazoa > Mollusca > Bivalvia > Lucinida > Thyasiridae > Conchocele > Conchocele bisecta. The sequence goes on from CM055277.1 coordinate 60,153,901, forward strand.
TATAAGGAAAAAAAACTTCTGTTTCAGTCATTGCTTATAACAGGAGTCTTAACTCTTTGCATGCTGGGTAATTATTGGGCTATAAATACATGTAGTTCATATATAGCAGACGACAATTTATTACAGTTTCTTTTATTTCTCCCTATAAATATTGTCAATATGTCATGGAATTTCATTAGAATTGAGCCTGGAGGACGCAATACTAATGAAATTCCAAGACATATTTACAGATCAAAAGAAGAAACATACTCGTAATTTGTTGGATGTTATTTTCACTGCTAGCATCATGGGCGGATATTCAGGGTGGGGGGGGGGGGGGGGGACCCAGCGTGCGCCCCCCCTAAAATTTGCCGAGTAAAGATTTTTTACAAGTTACAAGGCACGTTTCATGCCAAGTGCCATGTATTCCATGCATTTTTCGGTCGTTGTCTTATTGTTTCAAAATTAAAAGTTTTCGATAAAAAATCAAGTCTAAACATACTGTGACAGTGTCAATATTTTTGCTCCAAAATGCGCCAGAACGCAGGAAATGCGATGTAGATTTCAAAAAATGTCCGCTCGGTCGACTATTTTGCAATACTTGACTTTTATATTATCGTTCGATAATATAGTCAAGTATTGCAAAATAGTTACGCCCCCTCTAACCCGAAATCCTGGATCCGCGCCTGAGCATGCAAAGAGTTAAATAGCTTACCAAATTTAGATATAAAATCATGAGTAACTTCCCTTAACACATTTCATGTTGATGACACGCCATTTTGATGGTGGAAAATCCTAAATATTTTCTTTATATGTACTCAGAAGTATATGTTGCGACCACCATTAGAACCGTCTCGTCGAGACGGTTCTAATGAGTGGTCGCAACATATACTTTCATTGAGAAATAACATGAAAATGTGGCCCGTCGGCACACCAATATACCTCCGGGTGGCAGATTTTCTAAACTCTCACAAACTTCTTAATGTGCCACACACGCGAACACACGGACGGACACACAGTCCAAACAATATATGCCTCCAGTTCTACTGAGACCGGGAGCATAAAAATCAAATATTTTAAAAAATTCATACCCGTAAAGGTGTATTCTGTATGTAATGGGTTAAAACAACTTGTGGGTTGTGGGGCATCCTTGAATTTCGCATCGGCGGACTTTGTCAGTTTGACATCAGGTGTCAAGTTCGGTAACCAATTGATAAAACTGATTTATTATAACTTTTTACAGTACAGCCTCTCTAAACTGGACACCAGAAAACCCCATTTAATTTAACCCTTAGGAAGCGGCAATCGAAAATTGTCGTCTGCTGTTGTTTTATATTTTGTCTTTTTCTCTCAGTAAAAGTATGGTGTGGCAGCACTTTAGAATCATTTCCACTGGAAATGATTCGAAAGTGCTGCCAAATCACGTTTTTGATGAGAAAAATGGAAAATAAACATCGAAAATGACAAAATTTAATTCAGCATTGTAAGGGTTTTATTTGAGGGGTTTCACTGTAATTTATCTCGGACCATAATGTCTGTTCATGATTGCAACGCACATACTAAAAGCCTTGCAATACTCAGTTAGCTGAATTACAGTGTAACCTCTCTAAACCGGACATCCTGGGATGTCCCCAGGATGTTCGGTTTAGAGAGGTTCTATATTTATTTATAAATTGCTGGTGGCCCAAATCTCATAAGGTGCCTTTTGTCAGCTGGTGGCATATTTACTGCCAAGAGATTGCAATGTTACAAAGAATACCAGGCTAGTGTTTGATATCAAATTTATTCGTTATTAGGTAACATCCTGGTTCGACCTATGAAACGTTAGTTTTCAATTCGTTGTAACCCGGATATTCGTATGCAGTAGCCTATTTCATGAAAGTTGCAAAGTTTACTTATCGAGCAAAGTATACTTTCAGGGAGTAATCATTTATTTTTACCGAAATGCATTATTTCATATAGAACTAACGACTGCATATATTTGATGATTAAAAGTATGCAGAATTATTATACTGAATGTATTACATTATCACAGCCAAAATGGCTGTGATAATGTAATAAATTCAGAAAAATAAAAATTAATAAATTTATCATTAAATTGAAAATTTCTCCCTCAAAGTATACTTTGCTAGATAAGTATACTTTGCAATCTTGGTGAAATAGGCTACAGGTCAATGAGTACGTATTCGGATAATAAAAGATCGCTACCTGATAAATAGAGTTTATTCCACTACCATTTTGAAATACCGGATCAAAGCCCATCTTGTATAATATGGGTGAAATTGACATCATGTTGGATTGTTGGCCGATATTTCCGAGGAGATGGGCAAAAGTAAATAGGTCTTGTTCTGGACGTAGCCGTGGGCCGAAATTAATCGCACTGATACGGACCGAAACGTCCACGGGCCGAAACGTCCATGGTCCGAAACGGTGACAGTCCGAAACGTCCATAGGCGTAAATGTGATCAGCATTAATGATTGACATATACATTTAATACCAAAATTTAAACATTTTTACCGAGTGTACCATAATGACCAAAGTGGGCCGAAACGTCTTGGTCCAAAATGTCCATAAACTGACGGACACTATAATTAAGTCGGTCAGACATTTGAGAGTAACGTCCCTTCGTTATGTTTTTGTTCAGATAGTAGAAAATCGTATATTTTTATCATTTTCCCTTGCCTCTATTAAATGCCCACCCAGGACTTCGGAGCCAGTGGTCCAATTACCACACCAAAGCAACTTGGCCCCTTCCCCTAAAAGTAATAGGATTATGAATAATCGTAATACTCACATAAGGGGTATAACCAGATTCAACCGTCACATACAAAAATGACAAAGACGTACGTGAGGGCCAAACCAGGTCTCCAATTGGGATGCATGCTCCCACCTGCCACCCACCCCTGATACATAGAAGTCCCAGCTCGGAAATGGTAGGAATTCCTTCATGACGTACCTAGCCATTTCCCAGCCATGCCTGATGTAACATCTAATTTCAGGACACTAGCCTGGTATTCTATATTTGTGGCTGTGACTGGATAAATGGGGCTTATGTGTTGTGCAACCAGTGTAGATCCAGATCAGCCTGTGCATCCGCACAGTCTGATCAGGATCTGCACTGTTCGCCATGCCGTCAAGGAAACGCCCGTCACGCTTCTAACAAGCAACATAAATCGTTATCAGGCAACATGAGTGTGCTATTTTGATCAGGGGCTACACTGGTCGCAAATCCCATAATTCTCTATATCCTGGCACCTGTGATTATAGAACTCAAATCTCACACTCAAAATCACAAAATTTGATTGGCTGAGCTGCGCTCACTCTCAGCAATCACTCTTTGAATTTGAGTATAATTGTCAAGAACAGGGGGCCGTTTCACTAAACTTCTTACGACTAAAATGTTCGTAAGTGCAAAATTATGTAAATGTCACATTAACAATGTTTTCTTGTAAACAATTGTTGGATTTACATTTAATGAGCATAGGCTGCATATGCAGCCTATGCTCAATAAATGTTAAGTCATCAATTTAAATTTCCAGACGATACTAAATGTGCACTTACGAAGATTTTAGTCGTACGAAGTTTAGTGAAACTGGCGCCAGATGCCCAGAAAGTTTTCTAATCACAAATCTGAGACATGAAAATGCCAAAGTGTTTTTGAGACATTAAATTTGCACCTAACTAACAGTAAGACATTTATTGCCAATTTATATGAAATTATTTTATTTTTTCTTCATAAAAAGCATCAGGGAAATGATAATTACACCCAATTTTATCAATAAACCGCTCAAATGAAGTGTGAAGTCTGATATAATTAAATTACAGTGTATATGGGCAATTATTTGATACAACCCAGAGTAACCCTTTCACCCCTGGATATATCTGACGTGGAATGTTCCACGATATTTTTTGGTCTATTACATAAATCACAAGTCATATATTTTACATCATATCATATATGAAAATAATGTACAAATACTGCAGATCACATTGGACGGATCTGCGATGTTTGAAATATTGGATTATGTTCTGTAAGGTTGAAAGGGTTATTTGGACTAATGACTTATAAAATGGCCCTTATGACATGTAAGACCAGAGTAGATGATGGGTGGTGAACAGTGCAGATCCTGATCGACGTATGTACAGGCTGATCTGGGTCTACACCGATTGCCAACCCATAAGCTCCATGTTATCAGTCACATCCACATATATGATTTACATTGCTGATATACCCGCACTACACTGCCCTCCCAAGTCAAACTGCAGTATCTGTTAAACTGCAGTATCTGCACTATGATGCTATGCTGACCCTGTGCAATCATCCCAAGTCAAACTGCAGTATCTGTTAAACTGCAGTATCTGCACTATGATGCTATGCTGTCCCTGTGCAATCAGCCCCAGGTAAGTCAAACTGCAGTATCTGTTAAACTGCAGTATCTGCACTATGATGCTATGCTGTCCCTGTGCAATCATCCCCAGGTAAGTCAAACTGCAGTATCTGTTAAACTGCAGTATCTGCACTATGATGCTATGCTGACCCTGTGCAATCATCCCAAGTCAAACTGCAGTATCTGTTAAACTGCAGTATCTGCACTATGATGCTATGCTGACCCTGTGCAATCATCCCAAGCCAAACAGCAGTATCTGTTAAACTGCAGTATCTGCACTATGATGCTATGCTGACCCTGTGCAATCATCCCCAGGTAAGTCAAACTGCAGTATCTGTTAAACTGCAGTATCTGCACTATGATGCTATGCTGTCCCTGCAGTTTGACTTGGGAGGGCACTACAGTGGAACCACTTTAAATCGGACACCCTGGACCTCCCAGGGTGTCCGGTTTAGAGAGGAGCCAATGTATTTACGAAGCACCACCAACTTTCCTTTGATAACTTTACATCTACCTGGCTGGTCTATATACCGAGTGTGGATAGTAAATTATCGCCCATTAGGCTCCAATTTCCAGTATTCCTATTGACAATATTCAATTGTTTGCCGCGGTATAAGTATACCGATAGCCGTCTACAGTATACCACGTCTCTATATACGCAGGAATGTCAGGTACTGATACTTTATCAACAATATTCCGACAATATTCGACTTAATAACTTCGCCACATGCCTGAGAAAACTCGCAACAACCTGAAAATGTGACAAATCACAGGAGCAGTATTACACTTGCAAAACTGATTCCGCAAAGTATCGCAACCTCATGAAGGATTGTTATAATTTTACTTAATGTTTGGTATTGTGAATTCCAAATGCAATTTTTTTATTATTTTCTTTTTTTTCAAAATGTGGTGGGGATCCAATTCGCTACAAGGTATACACACATATCTCAGGTACATGTGGTCGTTATAACAAAAAGGGGGCTCAGAGCTCCAGATAAGGTGCGTATTGGCGTATTTTATCCAAATATTTTAGCTGAATACGCATTGATTATCAAAAGTGGGAGTACACAATACGCACAATGTGAAAATACGCATTGATTTTCAAATTGAGGAGTGAAAATACTGTCATAAAGTTGAAAATTAACTTAGTTGAGCTGCAAAAATGCTTTTTGCAGCTCAAATAAGTGAATGTTTAAATTTGATATATATTTTTTTATCATTGTTTCCCTATTTAGTAATGAAAACAATCAATAATCCATTTCTAAAAGTAAAATACGCAATGATTTTGAAATCAGGGGGTGTAGTACGCTTTAGACACAAAGCTTATCTGGAGCCCTGGGTTATAGTGTTTGACCAGTGTAGCGGATTAGTCAGCAAACTCCTACAGTGTGATAAGAATCATAAGTCACGCATTAAATGAATAAAGAATGTTTACCGAATGCAATGAAATGGTGCTTAACGGCCCATCTACACAAAAGAGTGCCATTTAGGGCCAAGCAATTTAGATAAAGAAGAAATCAATAGTAAAGTAGTATGTTAGATGTGGTAGGCAATCAAATGAATATTGACCGAACACAAAGGTGAACAGTGTAGCCACTGATCACACTGCACGAACGCGCAGGCTGATCTGTGGCTACACTGGTCGTAGACTGAATAAATTCGCCCATTTTAGTCATGACCGTACACGTATACTATTCAGTATTATTCTAAAGCTATTTAAACAGTGGTGTAGAATGATTTTTGTCTTCATAACCCGATCTATGTGGATTTATCTTGTAAGACAATGACAAATATCTCCGAGGTCACCCGATTATAATTAATTATTGGGCTGCCAGTTGGAATTTTTAATTTGATTTATTGGTGTTTAACAGCCTATCACCAGCTAATAACCTGACCTGGTGCCAGGTCATACAACACCAGTCACTTGGCCCCTTCCACTAAAATTAATAGGATTACGAATAACCATAAAACTCACATACGGGGTATAACCAGATTAAACCCTCACATACAAGAATGCCAAAGACATACCCGAGAGCCAAACCAGGTCTCCAGTCGGAATCCCGATCGTTAAATTATTAATAAAATAGCAAACCATGATGACCCTAATCAGACTGGTATCAAAAAGCAACTAGATTTGTTAGTGACTGATTTTGGAATACCCCACATGACGCCAATTTTTCTAAGCCCATTGACGTAGGCATAAGCTGTGGTCATACATTTGTCACAGCATTATAGAGGACCATCAGAGGAATGCATGTATGGAATATCAAGAGTTCCATGAAGGGAAGACAGGGCTTAAAAATATTCACTTGCCGGGCAAGTACAATTATAATCTACTCGCCCAGACCAAAAAGCTACTTGCCCAACATTTTAGGAAAATGCAAGAAGTAGTAATACCTTTTCGAAAAAGGTTAGGCAATTAACTTGTTTAGAATCATCCAATAGAATAGTACATAACATGTTTATATGCTTTCTGAAATTATTGTATGCAATAAGATGTTACTCGTCGTAAAGCACATGTAGTACAGTAATGGTATAAACTTTGATAATCAGTATACTGCGGTAGCAGTAGTACATTTGTAACTAGTAGTCAGATCTGGTTAAAAAACTTTTCAAATATCAAATTCAGACTTATGCATAGTGATTTGTTAGTGCTGAACATGAGCTCAGCAATGCATTAATCAGTCAATATATTTAAGTCTGGGTTTGAAAGTTTTAAAAGTGTTATAATCTTGGGATGATCAGCAGTCAATGTCAACTAATGTGCTGCAGCCAAACAGTACAGTACAGTATACTACTGTAGTAATGATGATCTATTCACGATTATCAGAATCGGTATCACTCTTCTAATGTCTAATGTCTATCTTGGTTCTGGAAAATTGTTGAACAATTACTTCTCCTTATCACCAGCATATTTTGGCTATTTCATTATTCCCATTTCTCAGCATAAACATGCAAGTTGTGAGGCATATACATGTATCTCCTAACTGTCATGTTTTTTTAAAAGAAATATAATGAGAACAAGTGTTATTTGTGGCTGTGACTGGAGAAATGGGGCTTATGGGTTATGCAACCAGTGTAGATCCAGATCAGCATGTGCATCCACACAGTTTGATCAGGATCTGCACTGTTCACTATTCCATCAATGAAACACTCATCATGCTTCCAACATGCAATATATATTATTATCAGACTACAGGAGCTGGAGGGTGTGCTATTTGATCAGGACATACACTGGTCACAAATCCCATAAGTCCCATTTCTCCAGTCACAACCACAATTGTAATTAAAACGCGGGTGCATCACTATTTAGAAGACGATCTACGAATCAATTGTCCAGATGCTTTGTAACTTTATTAAGCGTTTCCAATACACAGATTAATTTTGCAGTGGCTATGTATGCAGCGTCTTGGAAACTATTTTTATTCAGTATATTCGCTTATTATTATTAGCGCAAGTGTACGCTGACCATCGTAAAAAGTGTGTAGTTAACGCAGTACACTTCCAGCGACATGCCCTGCACAAATTGCATCTGGAGGCACACTGTCTGTCAGAACGAGACCGTGGTCTGTTTTAGGAGTGAGTAAAAACTATCCGCCGAGCGCATAGCAACTGTCTGGACGTCCAATTGTCTAGTACAGGGATGCTGTAATTGATCAATATCCCGGTTTCTAATGTAAACATTAAAAACATCATTTCCGGTTTTGAGATCGCGGAAAGAGTTAGGAAAACCAATAAAACAATTGAACTTAAGATGCGAATTTTGTCAGTTCCGTAAATTTTCGGAAAATTCAGAATGGCCTTTCTCGATTTGTCACTCGCCAAATCGGGCCAGTGACAAGAAAATCCTCTCGCCAACACAAAAATTGACTCGCCATGGCGAGCGGGGCGAGTGAATTTTTAAGCCCTGGAAGACTGGGGGCCCATTTCACTAAACTTAAAAAGTGTATGACAAAAATGTTTGTACGAAGATTTTTATAAATTCACATTACACATTAATGTGGATCATTAATGCTACCTTTTCCACCTACATGTAGGTTCATTTAACGGGGAAAATGTGAGTGTGAAAGGGTTTAACGTCCCACCAACAGCTAAGGTCCTATATAGAGACGTGACCACAGTTTAAAGTCTCATCCGACAGACCAGTGGGATGGAAATACAGTCGAACTTCGATGGGTCGAACCCTGGTAAACTCGTCAGCCATGCTTGCCTCGAACTAGCCTTTAGGTCCCGGCAGAATTCCTATATAAATACGTTAAAACTACACGGTATAGGTCGAACTTGTGAAAGTCGAACAACCCTCAATGCCTCGAATCGCTGTCACGCACGGTCGTGTATAAATCCACTATAAACACCACAAAAACTCGAACATGTCAGACGATTGTCTCCAGACTAGTTGATTGACTTTCACACCTATTGTTAACCGGTTGTCAAACAAATCTCAAGTGGTCATTTGAGCGTATACAATAACGGCAGTCGTGACCAGCATACGTGGTAATTATGCATTGACAAATGTCAGCGAAGTTGTTAGTTAATTAAAGTGGTAATTTATGGGACTGGGTTCCATGTGATAGTAAATTATGATATGCAGTGAATGTGGTTCCGGGTCCGAAGTAGTGATGGGGCGACTGGGCATGCATCTATTGATTTATGAGTGTATGACGAGCGATGTAATTTTATACCTACAAGCATGCGCATCATTTTATGGCAAATACATATTCACTCACAAAGATTTATATTTGATTAGATAAATATTTGTCATGAAATTACGCAAATGCCAATCAGTACAAAATCAGAGATGCTTTCACATGATCGTATCGGACGGGGCAACCAAGTCCGCCAATTGTATTTCGTAATCATTTTCTGTTGTTCTCATGTTCTATTGCTGTATAATGACTATGTAAATAAAAACACACATGAGTTTGCCGCTTTCTTTATTTTATTAAAGCCTGTTTCTGTTAATAAACGACTGTGACAATCAACCGTAAATGTAAATGTAAGCGCATTTATATGAAACAACGTGTCGTAATGACAACTTGTTTCACTTAGTACACTGACCAACTCGTAGATCTGAAATGGTTACAGTAGAAAATCCCGATGGGTCGAACAACGGATGGGTCAAACTAAAACTTAACCCCGCAGGCTGTTCGACCCATCGAAGTTCGACTGTACTATGAAAGTATTTTTGATGCCCTAGGCGAGGTTTGAACCTACAACCTCTGGATTGGAAGTCAGGTGTTTTTACCCCGCGGCCACAACCCATCCCTCATTTAACAGGCACAAATCCACTAAAGTAGTTTTACACTTACAAACAAATGGGCCATAGAAGTTACAAGAAATTTACCCACTACGTTAAGTTGTGATGGATGGACGGACACATGCACACACACGGATGGATGGACAATCTGACTCCAGTATACCAATGTGCTGAAGTACAGGTAAACTGACAATTCAAGTCTGATAAGGCTATACAGTAGAACCTCTCTAAACTGGACACCCTGACGACGCTATTGTGTTTAATTTAGATTGGTTTCACTGTTATTTATGTCATTGTCGTGTCTGTTCATAATTGAAAATGACAAAGACTGTTCATGGAGTGCTTAATTACAGTGGAACCTCTCAAAACTGGACACCCTGGGGACCTCCCAGGGTGTCCGGTTTAGAGAGGTTGCACTGAATCTGAAAATAGGATCATTTACAACCCAATGCCATATCAACATGATCAAACAACGAACTGCAATTTCCAAATGTGCACACCATATATGGCTGCATACCAAGCCTATTATAACCTATTATACATGGTTTCAAATTTACAACGCAAAATGAAAACAAGTTCTACATAAGAACATTGTAACGTTACATAACATACATCAATGTCATATCTATACTACAGTTAAATTAAATGCTTTACGAGTGACAACGTTTACGATGTTCCCACTACTATATGTAAAATTGTGGGACGTAAAAAACACAGGGAGATGCAGACACCCGGATGTCATTTTTATCCCTACAAATGGGATCACGGCTGAAAAAAATGGGACGTTATGATATTTGTGACCAGTGTAGCTCCAGATCAGACAGCATATCTGCACAGTCTGATCAGGACATACGCTATTTTACATTCCGGCAATGTAATGCTATTCATGCCTGTGAATAACTGTGTGTGAGCAGTTTATTTACTGTAAGATTAACCCATTTCATGCCGAGGATTTGCCAATTTGATTGGGGAAAATCATAAGTATTTTCTTTAAATGTGCTTAGAAGTATATGTCGCGACCATCATTTGAACCGTCTCATCGAGACGGTTGAAATGAGTGGTCGCAACATATACTTTCATTAAGAAATAACAAAAATAAAATATTAAAAAATTAATACCCATAAAAGTGTATTCCGCATGTAAAGGGTTAAATATGGTAATTATAACCTAAACTGGTCACACATGTAGTAGTGGCCATTTTCTCATCTTACAGACCTTCAGCACTCTTAATAACCTATTAACCCTATCACCCCTAAATATCCAACATGGGCTGTTCCATGCATTATTTGAACGACTAGTGTGGATTTTGTTTTAAAATTGAACACTACGGACAAATGCTGCAAATTCTGACGAGATGGCTCATCAGGAGCCGGCTCATCTGGATCAACAGTATTTGCACGTGTTGCCTTTGTTATTGGTAGGGTTGAAATGGTTATTTACCATAGTTACCTGTTCATTCTCCATAATTCCATCCTTTTCTGTGGACACTGTGCATGTTGATAGGAGTTCATCTAAATCCGGGAAAGAGTTGTTATAATCAAGAGAATCTTGTCTCTCCAACACAGGAGATATGTTCGTTGTGCCAACAGATTTGTTGTTTAACCCCAGTGGTCTCCCCTTTACTGGTGAAATCGGGCGCGGCAATACCGCATTGTTTCCATGGTTTAAACTACTTGTTCTAAGTCTACTTGTGTTGTCCTTGGAATATTTACTTTGAGATTCTAGATCGGTGGCACTAACACCATTCTTCAATGTGTTTGGCGTATTTTCCGAGGACACTGTATTTTCAGGTTCTTTTCTTTCTAAAGATGGATGTCTCGTGAGTTTCACCGCATTTCTCGGTGACATTTTTATTGGCCCGCGAGGTGAGGTTAATTTAACTCCCCTTGGAGGAGTTGCTCCCCTCGGTGACTTTGAAGCAAAACCTCTTGGTGATTGAGCAGTCACTGTTCTGGGAGACGACTGGGTTGTAGATCTCGGTGAAGACTGTTTTACTCCCCTTGGTGATGACTGGGTTAATCCCCTTGGTGACTGGTTTACTCCCCTTGGTGATTGGGTTACTCCCCTTGGTGATGACTGTGTAACCCCCCTTGGCGAGGCCTGTGCTACTACCCGTGGTGAAGCAGTTACACCGCGGGATGATGCTTGCACAGCGGATGTTCTGGGTGATGCTGACACAGGGTTCATGTTCGTTCTCGACGGTTTTCTTTCTATTCTTGGCTTTCCATCCCGTGGTGATGGTGGTTTTCTAGAAACAGTTTCAACCGACCCATTGACACTCGACCGTTTGATAGCCTTCCGTTGTGCAGCTATGTTAAGCTGTTTTGAATTTCTCGTCGGGGAATAATCAAGAGGTGGATCCATATCACAGAGTCCATCTACAGTTTGGTATGTCTCTGTCTGACATTCTTTATCATGTATGAAGTGTTTTCTGTCCATGTCCAACGAGATGTATGTTCCCGAACTATCAAATGTGACGAAGTTAGCAGTGCTAGATATTGATGTATCACTTCTAGGTGACAAATTTTCTAATTCTGGTTTCAGATGGTCTACCTCTGCTGTACTTTTCTTCATAGTTGTGGCTTTGCTCTTTTCAGGTGTTGGTTTTATGATCTGTCTATTCACAGGTTCATTTGGCACAGGAAGTTTTCTTCCAGGTGTTCGATGTAGATATTTGTCAGCACCTTCATATGCTAGAAAGTTCTCACTTGAAGGAAGTTTCCGCGTACCTTCAAATTTCAGCAGCTGTTGACTTGATAAACTTTTCTTAATAGCAGGTCTAGCTGATCCAGAAACTTTTTCTACACTGTCACTTCTGTTGAGTGATGTAATATTCATAGTTTTCACTAAGCTTCCATCACTATCTCTTCTTCTTATTGGTTCTTTCCTTGATTCAAATGATTCCGACACCATTGTTACATAGCTGCCTACACCCTTCCCCGGATTAGAGCTGCTATCCTCGGTATCCCATTCATTGTCATTACTATAGTAGGTACTGGTATCATCATCATCATCATTGTCTTCATCGTTATCCAGATCTCCAAGGGCCAGCTTTAGAGACTCCTGTGGAACTCTTCCCACAGTTGCAGATTCACTTCCAGTTCCCCGCGGATTCACCTTTCTTGCTCTAGGAGAATTCTGAACCGTGTGCCGAGGACTTTGTGATATTTGCCTTCTACCATTCCTTTCACTGGACACACCTCTGATTACACTAGTCTTTTTAGATGACATTTCAACTCCTGTGTATCTGCTAGCTATTATCACATCACCTTCTTCCTTGTTAATAGTAGCATCGTCACCGTTAGCACTAGAACTTCCAGCATGTTTCTGCTTCAGCTTGTTCCTATCCAAACTGCCACCATGCCTCTGTCTGCTAGAACTGCTCTGTCTGACTCTCCCACTGCTTTTTCTGTTTCGTTCCCGTTCGGAATTCATTTGTCTGTCAGCTCCACTCCTACTGCTGCTCTCACTCCAGCTACCGTCTTTCTCACTACCAGTTCTGTTCACTGAACCTTCACGTTTCGAAGAATAACTGCTCTCACAGAGAGATCGTGAGCTGGTGATGCTACTACATGTACTGCGTTCACTACTACTGCTCAAGCGTCTTTCTCGACTTCGGTTACTTGACCTGCCACTTCTACTGCTTGTCCGACTGCCATCACTGCTTTGTCTGTGTCTGTCATTGGTGACCCGTGGCGATTTATATCCGGAACTACCATATGTACGGTCTTTGCTTTTATCTCTAGCGGACCTAACCTTTTCTCTTTCTACCTGTCGCTCATGACTATTCTGCAAAGCTGGTTCAGTACTAGCATTGACATACACAGTTTTATTTCTATCTGAACTAGTGCTTGACCTTGGTGAGTCTTTCCCCCTTCTATGACTTTTTTCAGACCTTCTTGAACCAGTGGACTGTGTGGAAAGGACCGGCCTGTCCATGCTTTTGTGATTCGAGCTTTAATAAACTGTTACACAAGCAGGTAATAGATGCTCATTTTATGTTTGTTCACAAGCGATACCAGCAGTCGACACATCACTGAATGAACCATCACCCTGCATATGATAGGTGAGCATCATTACATTAAAAAATGACAAAAGTGACAACTCAGAACTATGGTAATAAGACAGTGATTGGGAAAGTAAAGGAGTGTCATAAGCAAATGGTGCCCCAATACATGCACTCATTCAACCAGGTGAGATGATTATTGTGAAATAATGCACAAGTGATTGGGTTCTTCCACTAAACAAATGAGTGAGAATAGTGAACCAAGTTTGCTTAGCTAGGACCAAATATCAGAAGCACATTATTTCACGATAGTCAGTTCACCTAGTTAAATAAACATTTTCTTACAGTTCACACATACTATAACACAAAGCGAAAGTAGCATAAATTATCATAAAGACTTGTGCGAATTCATTTCACGGGTTGGGCAATAGTGAAGCTGACTGTCCCAGGATTCACAGAGTGTTTCCGAGAAAACGATATGATTGGTCAAAGGAAATACATCAGTGTGACGTTGCTGACGTCCATTTCTCCATACATGGGAAACAAGTCAATATAATTGTGTGAACTACAGGTTGAAATGTAAGAAATACAATAATTGATGTTGTTTTTGACCCCACCCCTCAACCCCACCAACAGGAGCTCCAGCTCAGAAAAGTGACCTACCGTAATAACCCTAAATATTCGGACACAATTTGCTTTAGGAAACCCCTATTAAATAGGGGTTTCCCAAAGCAAATTGTATCCAAATATATTGTTACTGTGATTAAACCAGTACTGGCATACCAACCCTGAACATTGGCACAATCTCTGTTATGTGGAAACCATGTGTTTTTCCAAAATTAATGGTGTCCGAATATTTCGGGTTATTACGGTATACATATTTGGTAGATTCAATCTGCACATTATATTTGAGAAAACTGACCACTTAATTTACAAGACCATGATCTAGTGTCAGGTGCCCTTTCATAATGCAAATAATATAATTTAACACACCCAGTACATAGACCTATTACCATAGTTCGGAAACAATAGCACATAATAAATATTAAAGCTATTAATTAAACTAGTTCACATGTCTAATGCAATTAATTACACAAGCAGTATAAGTACCAGTAACATAAAATCCAAGTTTTATTGAACTATAACGTGCAATTAATCATTCACACCGACGGCTTCTATGAATCAGGTGTAACATTTCCATCGTCCATGAACGCATGTGCAAGGTGAAAGTCTACATGGTGCATATGTTGCATAATTTTCCTGATGATTCAACACAATGCACTTAATTTATGCTTTTTACGGTACGCTACAGTAATCACGAAATTGAAGTGGAACAATGGTCGCTTTGTGAATTTTAATGCAGTTTTTTTAGCATTTAGGATGAATGTCTTTAACATTTAAATTATGTCTTAAGAAGTGAATATTCTCCAGATATAATTTACAAAATTAAGTGTAACAATATTAATATAATTATGTAATGGGAAACTTCACATTGTATTTTATGATTCCATTCAAAAGTACCCCCCATAGTTCAAATTAAAATTTGAGACTTGTAGTACTCGTTGATAGACAAAATTAAGTATTGAAACAACTTGTTCAAACCGATGTTGAAGAGATCATTGCTCCAGATAAGGTGCGTATTGGAAGTATTTTATGCACTTATTTTAGCAGAATATGCATTGATTATCAAAAGTGGGAGTACAAACAATTCACAGCAATGTGAAAAAATATGCATTGGTTTTCAAATTGAGTAGTGAAAATACTGTAATAAAGTTGAAAATTTACTTAGTTGAGCTGCAAAAAGCAAACAGTTTGCTTTTTGCACCTCAACTAAGTAAATATTCAGCAGCATTACAGTATAAATAAGTGAACAAGTAATACTACACTCAAATAAGTGAAAGATTAAATTCGTTTTGATTCCCTATTTAATAATGAAGAAAATACGCATCTAATTTGAAATCAGGGGGTACACTACTCTTTAGCAAATTGTATCCAAATACATCGTTACTGTGATTAAACCAGTACTGGCATACCAACCCTGAACATTGGCACAATCTCTGTTATGTGGAAACCATGTGTTTTTACAACCGTGTCCGAATATTTCGGGTTATTACGGTATACATATTTGGTAGATTCAATCTACACATTATATTTGGGAAAACTGACCACTTAATTTACAAGACCATGATCTAGTGTCAGGTGCCCTTTCATAATGCAAACAATATAATTTAACACACATAGACCTATCAAGCTTGTCTGGAGCATACTTTACTTAGTTGAGCTGCAAAAATCTGACTTATTATAGTTGAAGAGTTTTCCCCCGAAGACTTCAACACAAACATTAGGATGGAAGTATGGACATATGAAGTGAATGGGTTTAACGTCCCACCAACAGATAAGGTCATTTTGGGTTGGGACCTCGGTGTTAACGTCTCATCCACACCAGTGGGATACGAATACTATGAAAGTATTTTCGATGCCTAAGACGAGGTATGAACCCAAAACCTCTGGTATTGGAGTCCAGTGAACCTCTCGGCCACAACCCATCCGACATACGAAGGAATGGACAAACAACCTGACAGAGCGGCAAAAACTACAAATATCAACATTCAAGTGGTAAAGCTAGACAAGTGAATTGTATAATAATTCACACTGCTGCTCTCCATGCATTCGACAGCTCATTTTCAACCACAAAAATAATGGATATTTGATAGACCTGCTTTTAACACATCCGGGCTCACATCAAAAACACATGTAACATTCTTTCACAACTGCATCATCCAAATCTCGTCAGAATGAAACTAAACTCCAGTAAAAGCAGCTACACATGTCTAAGTCTCACATAATCTGATTTCACATAGTAATTAATATGTAACAAATCTCACTTTATGCACTTAACCCATCTCAGGCAGAAGATATGTTGTTTTTTTTTCACAGAAAAAATGAAGAAAATTTTACTTATTTTTCATCAAAAGTATATGTTGTTACCACTCAGTTGAACCGTCTCGTCGAGACGGTTCAACTGAGTGGTAACAATATATACTTTAATTGAGAAATAAAGAAAATAAAAAAATAATAAAAATCGTAAAGACGAGACGGTTCAACTGAGTGGTAACAATATATACTTTAATTGAGAAATAAAGAAAATAAAAAAATAATAAAAATCGTAAATTTACATGAATAAGTATTCCGCATGAAATGTGTTAGTCTGGTGATAAATGTCATCCAAAATAGTCATTCACAAAAACATCATCATATGTTTTCCACACATTAAATGTCGACATATCTTGATCAACTCATCGCGAGAAGAAAATTAATAAAATGTTCAACTCTGATTATTCGGATACGTTTGTTTTGTATCTAAGATAAAACACAATTAAAAAGAACCCAGGCTATACCAGTAAATATGAATTATTCTTTAATACAATACAATGTATATAAAATGCGATTAAGATATCGGTTTCAACGTTTTGTCAAACACTCAATCAGCCATTTAATAGTTGCATTTTGAACAATAAATCTCTGATTGTTCAATGTTGTCAGTATGTAATTAAACCAATTTGGATTAAAATGTGACAGACATTAGAAAAATCGCCAAATGCTTTTTACAAGGAGCATAACCTCCCGATAACATGCACACTAGCCTTAACAGGGAATTACACTAGTAGAAAATTATCAATGTCAAATTACCAGATTTTTTTTTTATGTTTTAAGCAAAAGGGTAAGATTCATATCGGGCTGCATGAATCTGAGGGATGATCAGGAGCTATACTGGTCAAACTCGCAACTGGTTCTATTTTGTCATGATGATTAAATACTTATTGGAGTAAAATAACTTGGCCAGCCATACTAACTAGAAGCATTATAAGCTCACAAAACAGTCATCTGAATTTTGCCTTTTCAACACTACATCCCACAATCCCACAACAGTGTAGATCCAGATGAGACGGCTGTCTCAGCAGGATCTTCACCATTTGCGGACAATTTCCTAACTTTTACAAAATCTCTGATTTATGATCATGATAAATGGCATGGTCTGAAGAATAACATGGAAGGGTCCATTCAATTTTATTTAGGGGTGAAATGATTAAATTACAAAATTGGGGCTGACAAAACGAAGTTCATTAGGCTTGCAACCAGCATAGGGCCTGGTCCATATCCACGCAGCCTGATCAGGGCCTACACTGTTTGTAATTCAGTCAATGAGGTTTTATAACTACTGAAGTGAGATCAACAAATACAATGTGATGAAACTGAAACACAGAAAAAAAGGAAAAAATTCTTATTTTTCATCAAAAGTATATGTTGTTACCACTCAGTTGAACCGTCTCGTCGAGACGGTTCAACTGAGTGGTAACAATATAAACTTTAATTGAGAAATAAAGAAAATAGAATTTTTTTTTTTTTAAATTTAGATGAATAAGTAAATAATTCAGTAACTATTTTACACTAATACTTATATAATGAAGTCCCTTTTGACTGCCACTGGTTCGCTTGATCACAACCACAAATGTATTGAGTGTAGATTATCCGTAAATTAATTGCGTGTTTAATTTGGAACCTGGACAGTTGGCCAGCTGGCCCTGATTCAAAATCTGTCTACACTGATTAACCACTCCAGATAAGTAGTAAAGTGTTTGTTTGTTTATTGGTGTTTAACGGCCTATCAACAGCTAAGGTCATGTAAGGCCGGGAAAACGGGTTCGATCCTGTTTTAACCTGCTGCATTGTGGAGAAAATCAAGAAAAAATATATTCAGCCCTGAAATTAGAATAACCTGACCTGGTGCCAGGTCCATACAACACCAAGTCACTTGGCCCCCTTTCCCTAAAATAGGATTACGAATAATCTTAATACTGACATAAGGGACATAACCAGATTCAACTGTCACATACAAAATGCCAAAGATGTATGTGAGGGTCAAACAAGGTCTCCATTCGGAATTCCGGTGTAACAGGAAATCTCCCCCCCCCCAGTAAGGATGAATGAACCCTGATTAATTACTGTTAAATTACCTATCATATACCCCCACCTGCCACCCACAAGTAGTAAAGTGGACCCTCCCTAAAATGGACATACACAGTAGATTGATTGATTGGGGTTTTACATCCGTTCAACAGCAAGGTCATAAATACATACAGCAATGCACCTGTATGGGGAGCACTCGACATTCAGCACTTAAATTACAATGAACATGTTCTAGCAAAGTATACTTTGAGAGAGAAATTTTCAATTTTATGATAAATTTATTAATTTTTATTATACTGAATTTATTACATTATCACAGCCAATTTGGCTGTGATAATGTAATAAATTCAGCATAATAATTCTGCATACTTTTAATCATGAAATATATGCAGTGGATAGTTCTATATGAAATAATGCATTTCAGGAAAAATAAATGATTTACTCCCTCAAAGTATACTTTGCTAGTAAAGTATACTTTACAATGTTGATGAAATAGGCTACAGGTGTCAGATCACCCTACTACACGAGATCACCAAATTCACCCCCAGAAAGATTCAATGTTAAAGCATCTTTAACCATTTCACCACTAAGTAATTGGAATGGACGTTAATTTTGGAGAAAAAAACGGGGGTGTTAAAAGTTGCTCTCAAACATATGAAAATTACTTGCAAAAAGTGCATATCACGAGCCGGCTCATCTGGATCTACACTTGTTGCCAATACCACTATACAGGCCTGTGGTGTTGAAAGGGTTATGGCACTCATGCCCTCCCAACATCGCGTCCCTCTAAACTGGACACCCTGGGGATCCGACAACTATCTAAAATATGATTGTCTACTTTCTACTCCTAGATATCTATGTGTGTCTAATTCTCAGAGCTGGGACCAGTTACTTCCCATATATAGGTCACAATTGCTACTGTTAAATAACCAGGTATGGGAAGTGTTCGAGCCAATTCACACCCTTAAATATAAGCCGAATGAATGAATAAAACTGTTAAATTCTCACCCCTTTCATTGATTTGTTGCAAATTCTGTATGAGAGAATACAAGTATTCGGCGTGTTTCGGCTTTCATCGGTATAACTATATTTATCCCGTCAACACAGTGCATATGTGCCGTGAAACACGGTGCCGTGAAACATTTTTGATATCCTGTCAATACGACCTAATCACTGCGTATGAATATGTGCGGTGGCTGGGATTATTTTTTGCATTTTAAAGCCATAAGTAGGTGTTGACGGGATAAATAGAATAGAAGGTTAGTGCCGTGAATGGGAAAAATATCTGGCGCGGCTCGGAAACGGGAACGGGATGTGCTTGGTTTCCTAAGCCTTGCCAGATATTTTTTCCCATTCACGGCACTAACCTACTATTCTCTATATGAACACGACCTCATAAATTACACAACTTTATTATCGCTAATGAAAATATTTTGACAGAAAGTGCACATCATCATTTGAGAATTATTGTTATCTTGCTAAAATAGCATAGTTAGAACATAATTATGCAAAGAATATTGAATTACAGCTGGTTTTCCTAGGTCGGACAGACCTTGTATCATAACAAATGAAATAATGTGTTTAAGGCTCTAACATCAATATTGTAGTGGCAAGTTCATATGTTCATTTGAGAATTATCGTTATCCTGCAGAAATACACACAATACATAGAAAATTACAATTTTAAACATGTTATTTTGTTACAATACACGCTTGTGTCCGACCAGAAGCTGCATACCTTATACTAAATAGCAAAGCAAATGGCGTTTATTTAATCTCAAGGGAAGTAATCATTGTACTGTATTCAGTATTACCAGTGCCGTTCGGAAACACGCCGAATGCCTGTATATGAGGGAGCAGTGAAAACAGAGACTTATTAATACATTACAAATGGAATGGAGATTCGTAGGCAGCAAAACTTTGAGAAAGAATAATTATATTTCTTCAAATTTTCTTATTTCTGCGCAACAATTTCATTACGTTATCTCTTGTTTGAGCCATCTCGGTGAACCGGTTTAAGTGAGTGGTCACAAAATATACTTTAGATAAAAAATATAAAGAAATTATTTTTATTTTTTCATCAGTAAAATGTTTAACCTCGCCACAGCGTTTTAAAAATGTCATACATAATGCTATATTGTAGCCTACCATAGTTTTCAGAATATTCAATTCCTCATTTCAACTGTCAGTCCATTTTTCATGTAAAACCATGTTCATACAGATCCTAGTTTACGCACCATATTCCTAAATCACTTGTCTCACAGGTACACGCATATACTTCACTTTTTAAATATCTTTGAAACTGGTTTGTGACTGAAGAAATGAGACTTACGACCATTGCGAATAGTGTAGATCCAGATCAGCCTGCGCGTCCGCGCAGGCTGATCAGGATCTACACTGTTCGCCGTTCAGTCGGTAAAACACCTGTCACGCTTCCAAAAAACGGAATAGACCATTATCAGGCTGAAGGAGTGTGCTAGCCGATCGGACCTCAAATGGCATAAGTTCCATTTCATCAACAACAAAAAGCAATTACCCCAAGTCATGGCAAGTTCAGTTTTATTATCTCTGCCCCCATATTTTAACATGGAACAAAATCTGCGACTTGCGAAGTGCAAGTGGCCATGCCACATGCAATCCAAATACAGAACTATGTCGCCTACAGTTTGTTTGTTTGTTGCTCGATTGAAGGGTCCCAATTGGCATTCAATACCCGCTATATGGCACACCTGGGTAGAACCAGCTAGTAGAGCGGAAATACAATTGTATTTCACAAACTTCAGGGCCGGGATCTTGGCTACAATTCCACTCTTATGCCACCTACAGGATTTGGCCAATGTCGTATCAAAAATAAAAGTGAAAGTGAATGGGTTTAACATCCCACCAACAGCTAGCGTCATATAGAGACGGGACCACAGTTTACAGTCTCATCCGACAGACCAGTGGGATGGAAATACTATGAAAGTATTTTTTATGCCTAAGGAGAGGTCTGAACCCACAACCTCCGGATTGGAAGTCAGGTGTTCTAACCCCTAGGCTAGTCCATCCCTCCAATGTCCTACCAAACAGAGACAATAATATGAAGCACACCAGTAATACATTACACTCAGCCTATGCTGGATACAACTACCAGTTTGTATATTTTATCATGCCGTCACAGGATAATTATTATGTGCCTTATTTTCTGTAAACAATGAAACGTGTCCTTGTTATTTACCGATAATTTCCTTGCTATTGCAATAGGTAACTAGAGCAAATATATATGTCCATATTACAATGATTATTTTCACTGACAACTGCAGAGAAATATTGATTTAAAAACATTTTTATTTTGACAAAATTACTTATAGACAGCTACTCTTCATTTTCCAATTAAAGTGCTGAATAATCTATTTCCTAAAGAAGCTAACATGAATGATGATGATTATAATATAATAGCGCAAGTTTACCAAGTTTCTTGCGTAATCAATAAACAAGTTTAACAAAAATCATAATCTATTTAGAATGTTAAATTCTATTTATTACATAAGCACAGCCTCATACATAGAGGCTGCACTTATCACCCAACATGTTTTCTGTAGCGGAGTAATTTACATATTTATTACACTATAGTGTATTATGATATTTAATACACTGTGTTATTACATTGCGAAAACCCATTTTATGCAGTAAATATAGTTGGCTAATTCATTTGATCCATTTTCTAATTCTTAAATAATTAATACATGTACTAGATAGTATACATAGGTATATGACATGGATGTGGACTTCTGTAGCACTATTATACCGCCATATTTTACTTTCAGAGATGTTAAGCATTAGACAATTGATAGGTTAGTAAGTTAGAAATTGTCCACTAATGCTTAATGAAAATACACAGATTATGAATTATCAGTAGCCTATTTCATCAACATTGCAAAGTATACTTTTCTAGCAAAGTATACTTTGAGGGAGAAATTTTCAATTTTAGGATAAATTTATTATTTTTTATTATACTGAATTTATTACATTATCACAGCCATTCTGGCTGTGATAATGTAATAAATTCAGTATAATAATTCTGCATATTTTTAATCATCAAATATATGCAGTCGTTAAGTTCTATATGACATAATGCATTTCGGGAAAAATAAATGATTACTCCCTCAAAGTATACTTTGCTAGTAAAGAATACTTTGCAATTTTGATGAAATCGGCTACAGGTCTCCGAAAAGTCACATGCATTAATTAACCCTTAGAATGGTGGTCATCGATCTGCTGTTGTTTTATATTTTGCCCATTTTCGTAATAACAACATGGTTTGACAAGCACTTTAGAATCATTTCCATTAGGAAAAAAGTGCTGTCAAAGCATGTTTTTGATGAGAAAAATGTGATAATAGAACACATGTGAAAGTGTATAATCCAAACACACTATTTTTTTTCAGAAATTAATAAGTCCTAAAAGTTCACTTTTCCCGTTTAATGTGTGACCACAGTTTATTATTGATCACTGACCCTCGCACCAGATGTATGCCCTGATAATGTTTCTCATAATAAAGTCTGCTATTTTGTTAACCGATATGCTTAATTGATATACGAGACAAAATAATCCACAAATATAATATTATCATATACAGAGCACCAGATAAGCTTTGATAATCAATGCGTATTCAGCTAAAATAATTGCGTAAAATAAGCACCTTATCTGGAGCTCTGCATATATTTATACTCGACGATTACAAGAGTTTCAATGCACACTTCAGATCACGGCAAATCGCAGTAGATTTAGTACTCAATTTATAAATCACCTCCCACCGCGAAACCCACCCCCGCCCCCCTCGGAGACCCCACCCCCAGTTCCACCCCTGCCGCACCACCAACTTTTTACAGTGTGCATATGGGTTCCACCATACCTACGATAGGTAACCAGAGTTCCAGATAAGCTTTGTGTCTAAAGAGTATTGTACCCCCTGATTTCAAATTAAATGTGTATTTTATTTTTACAAATGGATTATTGACTTTCTTCATTGTTAAATAGGGAACAATTAAATTATCAAAACAAATTTAACATTCACATTGTTGAGTGTATTATTACATATTCGCTTATTTATACTGTAATACAGTTGAAAATTTACTTAGTTGAGCTGCAAAATGCTTTTTGCAGCTCAACTAAGTACATTTTCAACTTTATTACAGTATTTCCACTACTCAATTTGAAATCAATGCGTATTTTCACATTTCTGTGAATATTTTGTAATCCCACGTTTGATAATCGATGCGTTTCAGCTCAAATAAGTGCGTAAATAAGCCAATACGCACCTTATCTGCAGCTCTGGATAACTACTAAACAGTAATGAATCAATCAATCTAGCTGAATTATCTGTTTTCAAACTTTCACTCTGCCCACAGGTAGCATAATCACTTAGGAAAGGTTATCTAGTCGGGATATCTATCACAAATTATGAGATATCGGCAGGTATTTATTTAAACTACCAGTTTCCTATTGAAAACAATTGCTACCGACTGATGCTTGAACTCTGAGAGAACTATAGTGAGTTTCAGTTTGATGGGTTGCACTGTTAGTTATGTCTGAATTTAACCCATTACATGCGGAATACACCTTTACGGGTATGAATTTTTTTAATAATTTATTTTTAATTTTGTTATTTCTCAATGAAAGTATATGTTGTGACTACTCAGTTGAACCGTCTCATTTTAATGTTTGAAACAATATTGCAGTGAAACCTCTATAAACCGGACCTCCCAGGGCGTCCGGCTTAGAGAGGTTTCACTTTAAATCCAGTAAATGATCATTCTGAGCCATAGTTGTGTGCGATGCAATCATGAAAAGACATAATATCACCTGAGATTAAATGATCAAGAAACTCATGAACTCTTAGGCCGCTATCTTATTTTTTTGTCGTCTGCTGTTTATTTTCTATTTTCCATTTTTATCATCAAAAACATGCTTTGACAGCACTTCAGAATAATTTACAACATGGTTTGACAGCACTTCAGAATCATTTCCTTTGGAAATGATTCTGAAGTGCTGTCAAACCATGTTTTTATTGAGAAATAAGGCACTATATAAAAGCAACAGCAGACGACAATTGTTGTGAGTAGCGGTCTAAGGGTTAAAAATAAGATCACATGTGTTTACTTGGGATCCATTTCTGAGTGTATTTGAGGCGGAATACTGCAGCTAACTTAGCACCAGGGCAGGGCGTGGATTCAGCAGGTTTTCTCATGAACCGATACAATAAACAGATTCTCCCAACTTTGATACATCCATCAACATAAGGGGGTAATTGGCACCTGTTGCTGGCAATATATAGGAATCTAGAAAGGGCATGTGAAACACTACACCTTTCCAATCATGATGGGAAATACATACCTTAACCCATTCACCCCTAAGTAACTGGAATGGAATATTCCATTTACTTTTACAGAATATTTCATTAACCGAGCTTTCGCCCCCTAAGTACCTGGAATGGATTTTGATATGTTAACCAATCCAACCGTCAATATGATTTTCAGACTAGTCCATTTATGAAAGGGGGTGTTTTTGTTCTCAAACATATGAAAATTACTTGCAAAAAGTGCAGATCCTGATGAGACGGCACGTCACGAGCCGGCTCATTTGGATCAACACTGTTTGCCAATAACATTGGAAATGATTCTAAAGTGCTGTCAAATCAAATGTTTTTGATGATAAAAATAGACAGTAGAAAAAAACAGCAGACGGCAAAATTTAATTCAGCATGGTAAAGGTTAAACTGTCTGAGCACATTATTGGATTTTGGACTCAAAATGCCCTTTTTCTTAATAAAAACATGGTTTGACAAGCACTTTAGCATCATTTCCATTGTTATTACGTATTTATACTGTAATACAGTTGAAAATTTACTAAGTTGAGCTGCAAAAAGCAAACAGGGTTTGCTTTTTGCAGCTCAACTAAGTAAATTTTCAACTTTATTACAGTATTTCCACTACTCAATTTGAAAATCAATGCGTATTTTCACATTTTTGGACTCAAAATGAGGCAGTTTGATTAGCCGAGACCGAGCAGATCAACCAATCGGCCAATCAAATTTCATGATTTCGAGCAGGACTTGGATTCAAAAGTGCTGTCTACAAACGTTTTTGATGAGAAAAAGTAAAAAATAAATTCAGCATTATGCTCGCTGGAGCTCGCTCGAAATTAAAAGTTCAATATGTCAATGTATGATATAGATTACTTAACTCTTTGCATGCTGGGAAACTTGTGGGCTATAAATAGTTAACAAATAGCGGACAAGAAATCGTCATAATTTCTTTTACTTCTCCCTGTAAATATCATGAATATGTCTTGGAATTTCATTAGAATTGAGTCCTGAGGACACAATTCTAATGAAATTCCAAGACATATTTAGAGAGAGAAATAAAACATATACTCCTAATTTGTTTGGCAGATATTTTCACCGCTAGCATGCAAAGAGTTAACAATGCTTAAATAACTAATTGGCAAACAACTTGCGACTGAATATTGACAGAATGTACACGTTAACTAATCTGGAGCTATTATGTTGGTAACATTTGATGTGATTTACATTTTGTCGTTCAGTAACCCATACACATCTATTAACTTGAGCTATATGGCAGTTATATGACAGTTATATGCCAGTTATATTCTGTATTTATTGCTCCAGCATTTCCATATTCACACTTCCCAAACTGGTATATTATTGTGTAAAGTCATGTGACCTTAATATTTTCTAGTCACGGTCAACGGTCATAATTTACATCTTTCCCATTCTGGCACTTCATGATGTTGGACACTTTCATTTGGAATGTTGGCTAATGAAAAAGACCTTAACCCTTTGAACCCGAAAGCCCGCTATAGCGGTTTATGCAAACAGTGCAGATCCAGATGAGCCGGCTCGTTACGAGCAAGTAATTGTCATATTTTTGAGAACAAAAACACCACCTTTTCATAATTGTACTAGTCTGAAAACCATTTTGTGACAATTGGATTGGTTGCAAAATTAACATACCATAAATCCATTCCAATTACTTAATAGATGTGAAAGGGTTCAGATCCTACACATCATATCTACTCCATAAACTGTTATTGACTGGCATAAAGACTGTGGCGATCAATGCAGGCACTGGTCAGACTGTGTGTATGCGCTGGCTCGTACATTTCATAAGGTTCCGTTTACTTTATCACCACACGGTCCCTAACCCTTACAATGCTGAATTAAAAGTTGTCGTCTGCTGTTGCCTCTGGTGCTGAAAGGGTTAACCCTTTCCCTGATAGAAACGACTTTTCACGCCTCTGCAGAAGATGTAACAAGCAATTTCTCCTTTTCCCACAATGTTTTCTACTTTATCAGATAATTTAACCATCATTTGAACCAGCATTTGATTCTTTTATTCAGATGTTTCCGATTAGGAAGAGTCGAAATATCGCAAAACACGGAAAGGGTTAAGCTCCATGTTTGCATTTGTTGTCTTATTTCTCCATTAAAGCCTACAGTGTGATCAATTATTTGAACACGTACACTTCTAAGAATTCTTCAAATTATCCCAATGCTTTTCCATTATAGATATAGTGCAACCACAGAATATAGCGATTAAACCCAATCCTGAAACGAATCCACAGCAAACTCTCTCACACGAAACACATAATTCCAAAACTCAAAAACATATTCCATTTACTTTTTTCTGATTAACTCATGTCATCAAACATCATCAATTCTTTAACTAATTAAACCACCTGATAATTTCACAAACTTTTCACTGAAAATTTCACAAACTTTTCACAAATAATTTTATACACTTTCACTGATAATTTCACAAACAAATCACTAATAATTTCGCAAACTTTTCACTGAAACTTTCACAAACTTTTCACTGTGAAAATTTCACAAACCTATCACAAATAATTTTACAAACTTTCACTAATAATTTCACAAATTTTTCACTAATAATTCCACAAACGTTCATTGATGTTTTCACAAACTTTTCACTGTAGATCTACTAATCTAATTCCCAACCATGAAAACATATAAACATGTACCACGGAGAATAGTTCAACCTGCACACCACCACTGGCCAGGGAGAGAAAGCACACTATGGCAGCGAATAGAGATTTGAATACCATATCAAAAGATCACAAACATATTAACGATATATCCATGAATCATTTGACAGGAGCTAATCTAGCCAAAAAATGGCCATTAAAAAGATCCGGACATTTGAAAAAGGTGATACTTAACTTGTCACCAGCGATGGGTTCAAATCATCCTACACAACAATAGCAGCCAAAGGGCGAACAAACGACTACTTGTTCCAATACGAAATACATCAACGGCAAACAGTGTAGACCCTAATCAGCCTGCATGGACATGCAGGCTGATTAGGGTCTACGCTGGTTGCAAAGATCAGGTGATACAGGCTTTCAAACGTTTGACCCAAAACGTTATTTAAATGTAGGTAACACTACGAACGTGAAGGGATATAATCTGGTGGACGCAAATGGTCAGCGAATCCCGAAATCGAAAAGCTTATTAAGTTTATTACATGTGCATAATGGGTCTGGACATTCATTGAGGTTTAATGTCTGATTAACGTAAAAATAACACCTCTGTGAGAACATCATGATTTCTTTCCTTATACAAGTATGCAGTACATGGATAGTGGTACATGGTACAGTTCAACATGAATTGTGCTTCTTGGTATGGTTCTACCCACCCACCACCCTGCAATATCCACACCCTCCAATTCGATCGCCCAATTGTATGAGACACGCCATGCGTAATTTCATTAAATATGTTTACAAAATTTACAATATTTTCCGTAAATGGCGTCAAACATAGACACAATTTTCAGAGTACATGCAGAATTATGATATACTCTGAAAAATATGTCAACTATTGACTTTATTTATGAAAAATATTGTAAATTTTGTAAATGTATTTAATGAAAAATCACATGGCATGTCTCATATTGAACAGGCATTAACCATGAATTAACCAACGCTGAATTAAATATGGTTGTATGCAGTATATTTCTTATTTTCTGTTTTTCACAATGAAAACATGTTTTTGACAGTGAATGAGAATCGTCTCCAATGGAGACGATTCTCATGCACTGTCAAAATGTCAAAATGTCAAAATGTCAAAATATGTTTTGCTAAGGAGTAAAACAAACATGAAAACAAGAAATCAGTAACACTGATAGATGTACCCCTAAAAAACTTACCGCAAATTTGACCTTGACCTTGCACACAGGGATCACACATGGGTGGGCTATAGAATTGAAATATGGACGATAACAAATGAAGTTTCAAGCCAATCTGACTTATGGTAACAGAGATCAAGGTGCATGATCACGTGGTTACAACAACAACAACGTCGCCCACTCCAAAGTAAGTATTCTTTGATATTTTCATTAATATGCAACAGATTTTGATGAAATATGGCGCAGCAAACGCATCTTCATGAGCTGCATTTTGTGGTCTAGTGAGTTTGACACAAACTTTTGTCGTTTTTGCGAAGAATCGAGTTCCGTGTCAGAGACGGAAATCGATTTTTCGCAAAAGCGACAGAAGTTTGGGCGAAAATACAGAGACCACCAAATGCAGCTTAACAAGACGCGTTTGATGCGCCATATTTCATCAAAATCTGTTACGTAATAAGGACACTATAAAAGAATACGTACTTTGAATCGGTACTTGTTGTTGTTGTTAGTACCACGTGATGCAAATATCAGATAGAAAGAAGGACAGACAAACAGGGTGGCGACTTTCTGAACCGGGTACCCATGAAAAGGAAAACAGGGTACAAAAAAAAGTTGTACTTCGAGATATCAAGATGTTAGAACTACATTTGTATAAATCAAAGAAATTTTCTGACGTTTAAATGGTCTAATTTCATGTGCCAGGTCACATACTTCTAAAAGTTTCAATCGTGAAAAAATTAAATTCCACTTACCGTATTTACCCTATGTATTGGGACAGTAAAAAATAAATAAAATTCTACGTGTCCCAATATATAATATAAAATAATTTTTTTTATTTTTTTGGTGTCCCAATTATTAATATTGAAAGTTTGTATCCTCGAAATTTCGGTTAGTACACGGTTGTGCCTTGGCGCCCGAATTGTTTGCCTATTTGTATATCAAAATCGTGTTAAATTTGTAACACGACTATTGTCAGAAATCGTGTTAAATTTGCGATTATTTCCCAAATTAGACCCAAAATGGATTTTTTTTTTTTTTTTTTATGGACGCATAGCCTCCCTCCTTTTATCTCACCGATGTGACCCAAGCTGATCACGTTTGCACATTGCGTAAATTAATCCGAGCAAACTGGGAATAACATCAATTATTGGTCCCAGTAACAAAGCAGTGCTAATTGTTATGTGCTCGATTTAATTTTTCCGGCATGCGTTCGCGCTCACCATTGGTGGAATATTAATTAGGTGTAAAAGGATGACCAATCGGAGATCGCGTATCAGTGGCGCAGATTAACTCAACCCAGATTAACTAAATTGTTACAGCACTGCCCACGCCCCCGGCGCATGTACACAAATGTGTACGAGACAACTGGCCTTGTTTCGCTACATCATAATTGAGCCAGTGCATGAGATAATCAACTTTATTATATAACCGAGATTTTCGCCGAGAATGATTTTGACTTAATCGGAAAGTTGATAACATTTTCAGAGCAAATGCGTAATAATTACTAATTTAATATTCGTCAACATTCGTCACGATATCGTTTACAGAAAATGTACACTATTATCAGATTCATCTTCGTCAAAAATCTCACGTGATAAGCCTGATTACCTCATGAACTGGCGCAAAATTATAACACGTTGGGCAAAACATGTCTATACAGGTCTGTGGTGTTGAAAGGGTTAAAACTCTGTGCGTACTCAAACCCACAGGTGGAATAGTCGGACGTGTGACACAAAGAAAATGACCATTACAAAAAAATATCCATTACCCCACCCGCATGATCTCGTTCTATTATTAACGTCATATACAGTACGATACCAGGTGGGTGGGATAATGGGATTTTTTTGAATAGGCATTTATTTTGGTGTCATAGGTCCGAGTCTTCCACCTGTGCTCACCATATGAGTAAACACAGTTTGCAACGCACGAGCTTGTCACGTGACGTTGCAGCTGATGGAACAGGATATCGGTCATTGGGTCATTGCGTCATCTAATGATGATGACTACACGTGTTTACTACACTTTTTTCTACACGCGTTTACAATAATGGATTGCACGCACCTGCGTAGATCTACATTCTACATGAACATGATGAATAAATAAAACATGACGTTAACAATTCTTGGATTCAATATATTTATTACATGCGAAGATAACAGTGAAAACTTATGGCATATTATAGGCATTGGCGA
Source organism: Conchocele bisecta (assembly GCA_029237695.1). Taxonomy (NCBI): domain Eukaryota; kingdom Metazoa; phylum Mollusca; class Bivalvia; order Lucinida; family Thyasiridae; genus Conchocele; species Conchocele bisecta. The sequence goes on from CM055277.1 coordinate 60,184,896, forward strand.
CGTCGTTCATTCGCAGTCACAGTGTACAGTGTACATGTATTTTTTGTTGACATTATGATGCGTCTTGGGCGAGAACGGATATAGCACGGTTCGGATAAGCAACACGGAAGGTTGTATGTCGCCGGACTTCCGTGTACTAACGGGATCGCACTGTACTATACTTTCCACCCAGTTGTCCCAATCGAAACGCCATCCCTCGGTAGTGTCTGGATATAATAGCATGGAGAGCATGCCGTGACCGGATACATGTCCGTACTTTAAACTTACCTCGTGAATATTGATGAGAGGGCGGGGTGATGTATCAAGAGTATTTCCGTGTGAATCGAAATAATTTTCGCAAATAAATCACATTCCGGCATTGACAGGCAGCATTGTCGATGTATACGGTTTATTGGTAATCTATTTAATCAACAGAGCTCAGATTTACCGTCAGCACTGTGTTATATTACTTAATCAGCGACGGCCTCTGTTTATAGCGAGACGTGCCAATAGTCGGCACGACCAGTAGCCGGTGACAAAAAAAATAAAAAAATTGGAGTGGCGATTTTTTTATTTTCCCCAGCGGAATCCCTGACTGTGTTTAAAAGTATTTAAAAAAAAAGAGATGTCCCAATACTTAAGGTGCATAAATTATTGATATTTTTTTTAAATTGTGATGTGTCCCAAAACTTGTTTCCTAAAAAATAATTATTTCTCCCCAAAACGGGGGTGTCCCAATATAAAGGGTGTCCCAATACATAGGGTAAATACGGGGGTATACCCGCTTGGAAATATTGTAAAGAAAACTGGGCGGGTTATCTTTATATTTCTTTGGTGCAAAGGAATGACTGAGAAACATATGAATTTATACAACATAGCGACGACATGTTAGGGCCAAATTCAAATCTGCAGTATGATAACCCTCCTTACAATGCTGAATCTGACTCATTCATTCGGCTTATATTTAACCCTTTCCCTGTTTTGCGATATTTCGACTCTTCCAAATCGAAAACATCTGAATAAAAGAATCAAATGCTCGGTCAAATGATGGTTAAATTATCTGATAGAGTAGAAAACATTGTGGGAAAAGGAGAAATTGCTTGTTACAAGCAATTTCTCCTTTTCCCACAATGTTTTCTAAAGACATCTTCTGCAGAGGCGTGAAAAGTCGTTTCTATATATCAGGGAAAGGGTTAAGAGAGGGAATTGGCTTAAACTGAACACCTTCCATACCCAGTGCTGAATCAGATTTTGTTGTCTGCTATTTATGTTTTTTAAGCTACCAGAGGGCTCGTTTCGCTAAAGTTTGTGTGGCTAAGAAGTTTGTAAGTGACAAACCTAGAATTAAGAAAGACAGTTACTCCGACAATAGATGTTTGCAAAATATTTGTGGATGTAAACAAGTGTGCTTTGAAGTGTAAGAACATTTTTATCTGCAAAACTGAGTGAAACGGGCCCCAGGTATCTAAAATCTAACTTGCATGTTTTCTTGTGACTGACAAAGATTTTAATATTGCTTAATAACTCAACTTGGAATTGAGGACCTTGACAATTTAATATCACAAATGTGTTGAAAAATCAAAAAGGTCATCAAAAGTAAATAGACGAGCTCAATGTTATCTTTTGGAGACACTACTTCAACTCTTTACATGCTAGCAGCGAAAATATCCGCCAAACAAATTAGGACTATAATTATGTTTTATTTCTCTCCGTAAATATGTCTTGGAATTTCATTATAATTGAGTCCTCAGGACTCAATTCTAATGAAATTCCAAGACGTATTCATGATATTTACACGGAGAAATAAAACAAAATATGATGATTTTTTGTCCGCTAGTTTTGAACTATTTATAGCCTACAAGTTTCCCAGCATGCAAAGAGTTAACAAATACTGTTATTCCATGGCAGACGAACAGGACTTTATAAGCAGGATTATAAAATGTTCAAGAAAATTTTGTTTGTACTTATTAGTGGCTGTGACTGGAAAAATGGGGCTTTTGGGAGCAATTACCAGCAATTATATATAGCTCCTGATCAAATAGCACACACCCATAGCCTGATAACAATATATATTTATTGTTATAAACACTACAGGTGTTTCATTGATGGAATAGCAAACTGTGCAGATCCTGATCAGACTGTGCGGATGCACAGGCTGATCTGGATCTACACTGGTCGCAAAACCCATAAGACCCATTTCTTCTGTCACAGCCACATTTCTCCTCAACTAACTGGTTGAATATTTTTTAACATTCATTGATTTTGTTTCTTATGACTATATATACTTCACTAAACTAGAGAAAGTGAGCAGGGGCTCACATATACCCCCGGCCACCAAATAAAAACTTAATTGAAAATATTTAAAAACTTTTAAGTAATTTGACCTTGACCTTGGACATGAAGGCCGCATGGGTGTGGTATGGAATGAAAATCCTTGATGATGATAAGCTAGCAAATGAATTTTTAAATCAATCCGACATACCGTTGCAGAGATAATGGGTAGCCGAAAACTTTAACCCAAATCTTACGATGCAAATTCTAAGTAATTTGACCTTGACCTTGGACATGAAGGCCACATGAGTGTGGTATGGAATGAAAATATGGATGATGATAAGGAAGTATATGAAGTTTGAGGTCAATCTGACTTACCATTACAGAGATAATGGGTACCCGGAAAATTTAACGTGGACGGACCAACGGACGGACGGAATTACGAAAACTATAATTATACCCCTCGACATACTTCGAATGCCGGAGGTATAATGACAGTGTTGGCAGAAATCAGAATGTGCAGATGCAGGCTATCATATGTGGCTGAGACTGGAGGAATCATCCAGGGGCTTTTGGTATTTGTGTGTTTTTAACCTCTTGGACATCAAGAGCACTCCTGACACCAGATAAGGATCAAAACTATTTGTCAGAAGCATTACTGGTGTTATGCTGCCTATATATATTGTGTCCAGTGTAGACCCTGATCAGACTGCACGGATGTGCAGGGTGATCTGGGACTACACTGGTTGTAAAGTCCATAAGCCCCACATATGCAGCTATGACTGGAGGACTGGTTTTTATGGCCAGCCAAGTCCATGATCTGCTAGCAAACTCAGCCACGTCGAACAAGATCAATACTGTGCCTGAATAGCGATTTGATTTGATTTATTGGTGTTTAATGGCCTATCAACAGCTGAGATCATTTAAGGCCGGGCCAACGGGTTCGATTCCACATGTAACCTGTTGCATTGGGTGGAAATCCCAAAATCAGAACAGAATATTTATATCCAAATAAATAAAAATTCAGCCCTGAAATTAGGGCTGAACCATGATTTTCGACTGCATATTGCTGATCTGGGTCTACAATGGTTGGAAAATCAATAAGCCCCATTCTCCAGTCACAGATAAGGATTCCATTTGTCAGTTAGAAGCCCAATGTACAAGCACAGCCGTTTACACCACCACGGCAGACATGGCGCAAGGCACTATTTTAACTCTAGAACGCACCATTAATTTTGAGGGTTTAGGTAGAATTTATTTCCCCGCTAAATAGTCCACCGTGTAATTATTTTATTCACCGCTACGGGCCTGACAAGGACTGAAAAATCAAATCAGTTTGAGGAGACTATTTGGTCTCTAATGCCTAGCCGTGAAGGCCAGTAACTCTTGACATCAACAGGACAAGCAAGGAAGAGTTATTTCCCTTGTCAAACTTTACTGTTGAAGTGAAACAGTGAAGATAAAATACCAGATATAAATACATGTAGTGTCAATATCATTATATAAACATTTAACAATCATGGTTCATTGTGTTGAATTTAAATATGTGGAAAACTATTCACCACATTTTAACCGAATAATAGTTATAATTAGGCTGTCAACGATTTAATGTCATAATTCCAGCACAAAAATATTTACACAATTCCCTAACATTTGATTGGTCCGTAGCAAGTCTCTGTCCAAAATTTATATCCCAGTAAACTCCAATGCCGAACTACTTTCCGTAACCGTCAGGCGCAGTTAAAATAATTCTTAAGAAAACGGAAAATAAAAACATTTTCTTCATGAATTTATTTCAAATGCTGGAATTATAAGGAATGAATGGCCTTTTTGTGGAATTTATCGGGGATATAAACTTGGAAAAGTCGCGGAAATACTGGACGAGGCCTTAAAAAATTTACAATTTTCGAAAAAAAAATTAAAAAAATAAAATCTTTTTTTTTTTTGGATTTATTTTTCGAAAATTGTAATTTGTTATCGCTTCGTCCAGTATTCCTGCGACTTTTCCAAGTTTATACCCCGATAAATTCCACAAAAAGGCCATTCATTCCTATAATAAACTAACACAATTTTACAATCAATGCAAATCATGATCAGTCAGCACATGGAGTTGAATCACGAAACAATGCCGCACTCCAGTGAATACATCGAACAGTGTAAGCGACGATCATATATCTACCATCAGCGTCGTCCCAGATCAGACCGCACAGTTGTGCGGGCTGATCTGGGACTGCTCTGGTGTCAGACATCACAAGGTCTGTTTAATTGACACACGCCCTGCTAGTGAAACAGATATGTGGCTAATTGACTGGCGAAATGGGGCTTATAGGGTTTGTGAACAGTGGAGCTCCTGAGCAAATATCACACTCATGTAGCCTGATAAAGATCTGTATTACTTGTTAGAAGCATGACGGGTGTTTCCGAATGGAATGGCGAACTGTTCAGATCCTGATCAGACTGTGCGGATGCACAGGCTGATCTGAATGTACACTGGTCACAAAACCCATAAGCCCTATTGCTCCAGTCACAGCCACAAATGGAAAATGAACACCAACTGATAACTACTTTGTATATAATTGATCCAAAATGTCATTTTATGGCAAAATAATCATGTAACACTTCAAAGTTACTCCGTCAAGTATGTATGATCTACTGTCTGATATACTTTATCGACGCCGTGTCTCGACAAATGGCCGCTTAGGCGTCTCATTGCCTTTGCGCCCACAGCAAAGGTTGAAACCCAGTATTCCTGTTTGGGTATTTTTGGAATGGGGACTGTGGATTTCAAATTGGGAAATAGTGGGTGGTTAGTCGGGCGAAAGCACGGCGTAAATTAACGGTACCGGGTAGGCGTTTCTCCTTATAGGAATCACGATTTGGCTGGTTTGTCCGCGGGTACGTTTTTATCTTTGGCTCTTTTGTTACCTGGGAGTTGAATTGGGTTATTGCCCATTATAAAAGTAGTAGGATTATTACTGATCCTACTGCTTTTGGGAGGCCCGCCCCCGAGTGATTCTGGTAAGGCGAGGACCTGGCATCAGATCAGGATTATTCTGATTTCAGGGCTGAATATATAGCTTTTTTTTTATTGTAAATATTCAGTTCTGATTTTGGGTTTTCCCCCCCCCCCATTCCCCCCCCCCCCCCACCCCCATTTGTATTATGGGATTTAGTACTAAACCCATTGCATTGACCCGGCCTTAAATGACCTTATAAACCCCAACAAACAAACAAATTGGGAAACAAGTGTGCCAAAGGTAACAATATACCCCCGCATAGCCAGTGTAAGTGCATGGGACTGCAACAAGAATCTGTATCACATATGGATGTACCTGTCAAAAACTGTAACGCAAACGTCAAAGTTATTTGACCTTCACCATGAACACAGGGGCCGCATGAGAATGGAAATATGCATGATGACAAATATGTATATGAAGTTTCAAGTCAATCAAACTTATGGTAACAGATATAGTAAGTAGGTAGTCAAAGCTTTTATCGCAAATAATTTGACCTTGATATTCACTTAGCACAGGGACTGTACAGATTGGCTATAGAATGAAAACATGTATGATGATAAATAAGTATTTGAAGTCAAGCCAATCCGACAGAGATAGTAGGTAGCCAAAAAATTTAACTCTTAGACCGCTATCTTAATTTTTTGTCGTCTGCTATTTATTTATTTTCTATTTTCCATTTTTATCATCAAAAATACGCTTTCACAGCACTTTAGAATAATTTACAACATGCTTTGACAGCACTTTGGAAATGATTCATAAGTGCTGACAGCACCATGTTTTTATTGAGAAATAAGGCAAGATAAAAAAGCAACAGCAGACGACAATTGTTGTGTGTAGCGGTCTTAGGGTTAATGCAAATTGTATTTGGGGTTCATAAAAATGGGAGAGCGTATAATTTGATTTTCTGCCTTATATATGTCTGGGGCCGTTTCACTAAATTTCGTACGACTAAAATGTCTGTAAGTGCAAATTTAGGATCGTCTAGAACTTTCAATTGATGGATTTACATCTATTGAGCATAGGCTGCATATGCAGCCTATGCTCAATAAATGTAAATCCAATAATTGTTTAAAAGAAAACATTGTTAATGTGAAATTTACAGACTATGCACTTACGAACATTTTAGTCGTACAAAGTTTAGTGAAACGGCCCCCTGTGTATCACAATATTGATGCCGAAAACAATACCGACACAACAATTTACGTAAATGACATTGAAAGTTAACAGAAATTTCATAAGTTGCTGGGATGAATTTGTTTTGTCCACTTTCGACTCCATTTACATGCAATATTGCGGTTCTTCAACATCAATTTATAGGAAAATTCGATAACACAAAATGGAAAATTATTTCTAATTTTAGTTTTTATTATTCATACTCACCTGAATGGTTGCAAACTGATAGGTTGCTATGAAATCGTCCTAATAATAAAAATCTGCCTACTCTAATCACTCAAATAACCCACCATAGACCATTCCGCTCTACCCACAGCCAATTGGCTAGTCCGCTATTTAGACTCCTCCTATTATTGTTAGGTATATCAGCTTCAAAAGTAAATCATTTCCATATGGAAATGACACTGCTAGATAAAAATAGCCTGAAGTATACTAAGTAGGGAGAAGATAAAACCATCAAGCGGGACGGGAGGATGTCTTAACCCTTACAGTGCAGAATTAAAATTTGTCGTCTGCTGTTTATTTTTTATATTCCATTGTTCTTATCAAAAACATGGTTTGACAGCACTTTAGAATCTAAAATGCTGCCATACCACCTTTTTATTTAGAGAAAATACAAAATAAGTTCCAACAGCAGATGACAGTTTTCGGTTCCCACCTTCTAAGGGTTAAAGGTACATGCCCACTCAGTAGACACAAAATGTTCTTTATACCAGATACATCATCTGGGACATTTTCTGGCAAAATAAACATTCACTTGGCATTATTATACATTTTATATCACAGGTAAATTTCCACACTGATATCAGGGGTGATAACCGTGTTTCCTTAAAATGTTAACGGTCATCACTAAATATGCTATGTATTTATTTTTTGATGTGCAATGATCATACTTAATAATTTGTCGAAAATAATATTTTTTCAGGCGACGCATTTAATTAGTATAAATAATTAAAAAATATAATGCCTCATTTGCATATGAAAATAGCCTGATAGCACCGTGCGTCACTATCAGTAAAATAAATATTACTAAATGATTATATCTGTATAGTGGGCACTCTTTTTAGAACTGGTGGAATAGTGACACAATTATACACTTATTTAATTCCTATATTTAAAAGAACATTTTGTGCCTACTGAGTGGGCATGTACCTTTAATGCTCCTATGAATGGTTGTCTTCCATGACCCTCGAAGGGAGTGGGGTGAGCGAGGTTAATAGTTTAAATCACAATTTTTTACTATCATTTTCGCACATCCTTTCAACACTACATAGACTATAAAACAAACATTAGCAAACACTGTAGATCCAGATGAACTGGCTTGAAACAAGCCATTTCATCTGGATCTGCAGTGTTTTTTCAGTATTATTTTTTTCAGACATTTCAAAAAATACCCCTTTATATCCGATTAATGAAATAGTCCAGACCTGGGCATGGAACTATAAATGCCAGATATTTAGGGATGAAAGGGTTAATTAACTACATCAAATAAAATGTGCCAGACAGATTTTCTTATTATAGTGGTATTACTCAGGTATAACCCAACACACGATGCATGTATAATTATCTCTTTACAAGAACATGTAACAGCCATCTGTAGAACATGTTTGTTTCTATACTGTTCGTCAAATGCATAGAAAATTTTGCAATATAACGAGATATATATTACACAACTGTGATCTAAAAAACAACAAGACTGTTCAAATGAATAGTTAATACAGTAAGTACATCAGTTTAAGTCTTTACTCCAGTGAATGTGACCCCCACTGGTAAATCCATTGAAAACCGTTTTGTGACAATGAGGACACATGTTGCTCCAAGTATTATCCTGATAATCGTGTTTCAATGGTACGTGTTAAATATCCTACTGTTGTAAAACATTACATCATTCAAGTATTCGTCTGTGGTTTTCCTATTACATTTGCTTGGTGGTTTTATCAATGAATATACAGCGAAACCTCTCCCAACCGGACACACCCAGGGGTGTCTGGTTTGGAGAGGTTTCACTGCAATTCTGAGGCCAGTTTCACTAAACTTTGTATGTTAAAAAAGTTCTTACGAACATTTTAATGAATTTATTTCTTATATTAACCCTTTCACCCCGAAGTAACTGGAATGGATTTTGATATGTTAATTTTGCAACCAATCCTGAATCGCCACAAAATGATTTTCAGACTAGTCCATTCATGAAAATTACTTGTAAAAAGTGAAGATCCTGATGAGACGGACGGTTCGTCACAAGCCGGCTCATCTGGATCTACACTATTTGCCAATACCACTATACAGGCCTGTGGTGAAGAAAGGGTTAATATGGTTGACAAATGTACGAAAGCCCATTAGGGCCACTTCAGTTTTTTTTTATCTTTTCTTGAATTTTCTAGATCTTTTCTTGAATTTTCAAGATACTTTCTTGAAAATTCAAGAAAAGATCTTGAAAATTCAAGAAAAGAACTTGAAAATTCAAGAAAACATCTTGAATAAATGGAAATTAAAAAAAACTGAAGTGGCCCTAATGGGCTTCCGTACAAATGCTACCATTTTCCACCAACATGTAGTGTCACACCATTAAATGTGAACATATCCACAAAATATTTGCCAACATTGACTGACATAGCAAATGATTTTGAACATTTCAAATTAGCACTTACAAACTAAGTTGTACAAACTTTCAGAAACAAGCACTTGGTAGCCATACCACAAAGTCTGAAAGCGTTTCACTGTATTTGATCAGCAAACAGAAGCACAGTGTCTTGTAGTCCTGATTATGTTTGATTGATCATGATAGACTGGAACCTTAGCGGTGTGTCTAGGTCTCAATTCCAAGGGGACAATTTCAGGTTTGGGCCCCTTCCCATTATAATTATGCACAGCTCCAGATAAGGTGCGTATTTGCGTAAATACCCAATTAAAATTGCCAAGTAGTGAGCATCAAAAAGCAATGAAAAATTTGTGGTATCTTTATCATGCTACAGAAAACAATAAACAGACCACAAATATAGCATATATAGAGAATAGTAGGTTAGTGCCGTGAATGGGAAAAAATATCTGGCAAGGCTCAGGAAACGGGATGGGCGAGGCTCTGCCGAGCACATCCCGTTTCCGTGCCGCGCCAGATATTTTTTCCCATTCACGGCACTAACCTACTATTCTATTTATCCCGTCAACACCTACAAATGGCTGTAAAATGCAAAAATTGTATTGACTGGATATCTAAAATGTTTCACGGCACCGTGTTTCACAACACGGCACATACGCACTGTGTTGACGGGATAATTTCTTATTTTCCCATGAAAAACACATCTTGGTATATCATTAGAATTGTCTCCAAGGAATACCAAGATGTGTTTTCATTTAGAAGCAAACTATTCAATGAGTGCGGTCTGCTGATGTGTTAACAGTTGTGTGATTCTATTTTACACAAGTAAAATTTTGAAATACCCAATTGCTTCAGAAATGATGGAGTGACAATACTCAATTACTAATTCCTTATCTGGAGCCCTGATTATGTCCATGGGAAATTCTCATATTTTAACCCTTACAATGCTCAATTAAATGCTGTCATCTGTTGTTCATTTTCCATTTTTCTAGTCAACAACATGGTTTGACAGCGCTTCAGAATCCATTTCCAATGGAAATGATTCTAAAGCGCTATCAAGCCATGTTTTATTGAGAAAGCAGACAAAATATAAAACAACAGTAGACAGCAATTTTTGTTTCCCGCATTCTAAGGGTTAACCCTTACACCGCTATCTTATTTTTTTTGTCGCCTGCTGTTTATTTTCTATTTTCCATTTTTATCATCAAAAACATGCTAATTTACAACATGCTTTGACAGCACTAGGAAATGATTCTGAAGTGCTGTCAAACCATGTTTTATTGAGAAAGCAGACAAATATAAAACAACAGCAGACAGCAATTTTTGTTTCCCGCATTCCAAGGGTTAAGAGATATTGACAGTTTAAGGTGGGGAAAATGTCTGCTGGGCTCACTCTAAGCAGAAACACTGGGAAAATGACTGCTGGGCTCACTCTAAGCAGAAACACTGGGAAAATGACTGCTGGGCTTGGGAAAATGACTGCTGGGCTCACTCTAAGCAGAAACACTGGGAAAATGTCTGCTGGGCTCACTCTAAGCAGAAACACTGGGAAAATGTCTGCTGGGCTCACTCTAAGCAGAAACACTGGGAAAATGACTGCTGGGCTCGCTCTAAGCAGAGCACTGGGGCCCGTTTCACTAAACTCTGTCAGACTAAAATGGTCATAAGTGCAAATTTAGGATCGTCTGTAAATTTCAATTGATGGATTTACATTTATTGAGAATTTATTGCAGCCTATGCTCAATAAATGTAAATCCAATAATTGTTTACAAGAAAACATTTTTAATGTGAAATTTACAGACTATCATAATTTTGCACTTACGAACATTTTAGTCATACGAAGTTTAGTGAAACGGCCCCCTGGAACTAGACATGTCTAAACTAGACATATTGGTGGGGAATACCTGATCATGGTATTCCCCTGTATATTTTGAATGCTAAACATTATAATTGCTCCAAACTCGCTACTTAACTTACCTTTCTAAGTCTCCGAACATGGTTCAGTTGAGTCTGCGATGACTTCAGTCGAGGACTTGGTCGTCTGACAATCTCCGCCATGATATATCCTCACTATCCTACACACAATCGGCCGCCAACGACACTCGATAACGAGCGAAATATATCCCACTCATAGAAAGCTGATTATTTTTTTCTTATTCCAAGTACTTGTTACACTGATGACAATTATCCCTCTCTCACATACAACGAGGTGACAAATCTTTGTCCTGTGGTCACGGCATGTTTAAATGATTAATCAGATTGATTGGGGTTTTGCATCGGTTCAATAACAAAGTAATAAAGACATCCTTAAATGTGTTCCATTCCAAAGGAAATCCAGAAAAAACATAATCAGAATGTTGTCATATCCTTTACCATTTCATGTGTTAACTAACTTGTAAAATAATTTGTTTATGCTCAAACTGATTATTTTGAGCACAAGACTTGAGTTAATGCTCAGAAATAATCACAAGCTTTGAGCATGTATATCCTACAGAACATGACATAACGAGTCAGCACAATGTGTTGATGTACAATTGTGATTCAAGAGCCTTAGAAAGCATTAATATTCATTAAACCCCAAAAAATGAGGAATATAGACCAATGCAGGTAAAAGAAATTCAAAATATTTTTTTCACAAATGTTCTTATTTCTTCCTCAGAGTATATGTTGTTACCACTCATTTGAACCGTCTTGATGAGACGGTTCAAATGAGTAGTCACAATCTATACTTTCGTTCGTAAATAAAAGAAATATCTATTTATTTCGATAAAAAAAAAATAATCCATATTAACACAGAATGGGCTATCTGTTACCTAATTATTATTCCATTGAACAATTGACGAAGAAAACACCAAGAAATCAGTTTGCACCGCACAAGTACAGGAAAGATATATATACAAGAATTATATCCGGCAGGTGTGTTACATACGTTCTATCAATGCACCTGTGTTGTGTTTGCAACATGCTATGTGAGCCTAAATTATGGGAAAATTAATAATTCATACAATCCCCAACTATAACACGTAAACAGTTGATAATGTCTGACTACCCACCAAAAATAGAAAGTGTATACAATCCAATGCATTGCATTTGATATATATACTGCAGGAAAATAACCCATTGAAATATCTATGGAAACATTATTTTGTTACTGAAAAAATTTGATTATTTTGTTTATTTCTCCATAAAGTTATATGTTGTTACCACTCATTTGAACCGTCTCGTCGAGACGGTTCATATGAGTGGTAACAACATATACTTTCAAACAGAAATAGAAAAAATAGCGAAAAAAAATCTAAAAATTTCCATACTGCTGTAATTATATCCGGCCTAAAAAGGTATAAAAAAATTGTCTTCCGTATTTTCACTTGTAAAACATCTGAACACTGTTGGAATCAGCTGACAGTCGCCACTAACTTCATCAGATATGTATTTTGTCTCTTGGACCAATGGATCGACAACAATGCGAACAACAGCAAGACCATTTAATTGAGTCCCCACCGAATACACTGGAAACTGGTAAAGTACAAACTATAATTCCCCATTTTCTGGCTCATTTTTGCTTGCATGATACAGTGCAAAACCATTAAAACCTGCACACTGATGTATTATAATGCTTAAATCCAGCGTTTCACAACCGCACACAAGAACACCATTATTTAACAATTTAGACCTGTACGTATCTACATAATAATCAGCTGAAGTTTAAGTATATTCACAATGAAATTCAACCTCAAATAAATGTCCACCGAACTTAATTACCTGCATCAGAAAGTAACAAATATTGTAAAGGCTAATTTCAATGTCTCACCAAAATCCAAACTTCACAGAAAATACAGATATTGTCCCATTACAAACGGAATACTCTTTTCGGCGTATGTAAATTTTTAAAATATTTTCTTTTCTATTTTTCTCATTTCTCAATGAAAGTACATGTTGTGACCACTCATTTGAACCGTCTCATTTGAGACGGTTCAACTGGTGGCCACAAAATATACTTCCGATGAGAGATGAAGAAAATATTTGAACTTTATTTCCGTAAAATAGTGTATCTTCAAAACATAGTGGGTTAATTACCATTGATAAATGAATCTGGTACGCATCATTAACTATTAACAACAAATTGAAAAGTGTCATTAATTAAACTAACAAATGTATTCATGGGACACCAATACCCACATACCGTAATGATTCTAATAGACAAACATGCTCTAATACATAGGCAGTTTTAACGTTGAAAATTACCAATTTTTTGGCAGATTTTTACAAAATGATTGCCTCTAAACGCCCAGTGTGCACTTGGAACAAAATCTGCGATAAATTACCAACTAGATTTCATTTCATTCCATTATTTCGAAGGCAAATTCCTTGAAAATCCGGGGGAAACCCCTTTTGCTTTCACTCAATCAAACTGTCTCCGAGAGTATGAATCCTTGAAAGAACGGATTCAACCAGCCATCTTCCATATGTTCGGTTGGATTTATTTAACCAATTTCATGCTGAGGATACGCCATTTTGTTTGTGGAAAAAAATCCTAAATATTTTCTTTATATGTGCTTAGAGATATATGTCGCGACCACCATTTGAACCGTCTCTGCGAGACGGTTCAAATGAGTGGTCACAACATACACTTTCATTAAGAAATAAGAAATGTAAAATAAAATATTTAAACAATTTAATACCCCTAAATGTGTATTCTGAATTTGCGAAGTAATTATGGATGAACACAAATGTAGAATGATAGACACTCACCAAATATGAACTACACACAAAATTTAAAACTACCAAAATCTTTATCATAATACATTTACAATACATCAGAGTTCAAAGGTCTTCTGAATGCGAGTTGAACAATCGAAAATGACAAGATAGAATAACAATTTCCCACGACAAATTAAGTGAAGTTAAAATTGAGATTTTTGTCATTTATTCAGTCAGCGAAGCATGAAATTATACACGGGCACCAGGTAACATGAGATAGATTTCTTGTCGACAAGAACATAAACGTTGGGTTTATTATAACTGAATAACATTCGTCCAGCTTTCTTTCATACACTTATTTAATGGAAATGTAAACAAAGAAAATATATTATTTTTTGGCGAGATTGATTACAAAAACTTCTGTGTATATTCAAGACACAGTTTCATTACCTATCAGCCAATCAAATTCCTCCCATCAATTTTATGCTGATGATAAAACAATTTTCAAATATGGAAAAATCTGATTATTTTGTTCATATAATCTCACCAAAAATGTATGTTGTTACCACTCAATTGAACCATTTCAAACAGTGTATAATCAATTTGGTTTTAAATGACCTTATCTGTTGATAAGTTGTTAAACACCAATAAACAAACAAACAATTTGGCCCAGAAGCCCAGTGTATTGACCAATATGTAGTATAGGTGCACTACAGAATGAATCATTGAAGGACCATTTTTTCCAGTTCAAATGACAATGAAATTAAATTCACCCATGCGACAAACCAACCATCATCCATGAATGGTGAGCAGTTTCTGCTGTAATGAAAGATTGTGAAAAACCACAAAAATGTATGATATTGGTGGCAAAATTTATGGTCAGTCATCACAAGGTGATCTGTACCCAGTATCAAACATAACACTGGCTCCAGGGGCCTATTTCATCAACATTGCAAAGTATACTTTACTGGCATTATTAATGCAATAAATGCATTATTTCATATAGAACTAACAAATGCATATATTTCATGATTAAAAGTAGGCAGAATTATTATACTGAATTTATTACATTATCACAGCCATTAAATGGCTGTGATAATGTAATAAATTCAGTATAATAAAAATTAATAAATTAAAAAAAAAATTGAACATTTCTCCCTCAAAGTATACTTTGCTACTAAAGTATACTTTGCAATGTTGGTGAAATAGGCCACAGAACCATTACAAGGCGATCGCCGGGAGTGTCTCACCCACTAACGAGGCGATCGCCGGGAGTGTCTCACCCACTAAACGAGGCGATCTGCCACAAAGGTCAAGGTCACCAAGGTCAAGGTAACAATAAGAAGAAGACCAAAATTATTGATACAAAGTACACGGTCACCATGGTCACACAAATGACACTGGGTGGCTATCTATCAAAGTGAAGAAGGAAGCTATTGGTGAAGTTTGGTAATGATCCGACTGGATGGATAGCTATCAATGTGAGGAAGCTATTTATGTACTTTGGTAATGATATGACTAATGGATCAGGAGATATTCAAGATTTGGGAGTATGTCCAAAATTGATGACACCAAGGTGAAGGTCACCAAGGTGAAGGTCAGCCTAATTACACTGGTAGATATTCATCAATGTGAAGAAGCTATTGATGAAGTTTGGAGATGTTCCGACTAACGGATCAAGAGATATTCAACGTATGGATGCACATACAAAATTATTGACATAAAGGTTAGTGGTGGACCGATAGTATCGATGCATCGATAGATCGAGGTACATATCTTCACGATACATGTATCGCGATACACTGCCAACTATCGATAGTTGACGATAGCTACATTGTAATTATTAACACAATTTCAATGCGACCATTTGTTTTCACAGCGTTACAGTAGAACTGGCCGTTTTTGGTGTAAAATTAAAGTGCAAGATTGTTGTTTAATGATGCCTCTGTGTGTTTGTGGGTCCTTGTAGATTCATTTTGAATATATGTTCAACAATTCAATAAAAATAATAATAAAAAAAAAATTCAACTCCAAATCACAATGTTATTATCAATTAAATCGAGCTGCATCATTATTATTGAGTATTGTGTATTTAGCGATCTTTTTTTGAGACACTAGACTTTCAATCCTCCCTACCCAAGCACCCTCCACCCCCTCACCACAGCCCCACCTCTTTCTGTCCATGGGCATTTTTTTTATTATTTGAAAACCGTCTGGAGGCCAATTAATTATGCAATATACATGTAACTAATTGATTAATTTTGTATTAAAGAAAAACGAGTAGAACATGCATACAACTAATTATAAACAGTGTTAAACACCACACAACACCTATATATGGTACACAACTTTGGCTGCACAGTACAAAAGCAGTGTAACTGGTTATCAGAGTAATCCGCGATACTATCGTGATACATATCGTGATACGTCCCGACTATCATGATATGTATCACGATACGTTTTTCCGGCGATACCCAACTCTAATAAAGGTCACGGTTCAACATGGCCACGGTCACCTGAAAGAGACACTGGGTGGATAGCCAGAAAGAGACACTGGATGGATAGCCAGTTTGGTATAGGATGTGACTGTTCTTAAATTTGCACTCGTCAAGATTGGATTTCAAGTCGTACATATTGATGTCTCTTCAAAAAATTACCACTCGTCCAGATCGAAAATACGAGCGGACGAGTGGATTTGTCGAAGCCGAGGCCGGGGGGTGGGGGGGGGGGAATAAAAAAAAATGGTGGATGCTTTTGTTAACCTGCGACAGATACCACTGCGATATCTGCATACCCAGTGACGCGGATGTACACAGCTACTTGATTGTGTGCCGGGTATCAGATTGCTTGCCAGCCATGTATACTATTATTGTACGTCAATCTGTCATCACACCCAATTGGAAATATTTACTATATAGCTTATAGGCTCAACAATGGAGAAAGACGCGACATGACAACCCAAACCAGCTAAAACACAAAATAACACCTGCAAAGCCTATGCACTTTAACCCTTTTACCCCGAAGTAACTGGAATGGATTTTTATACATTCATTTTGCAACCAATCGAATCGTCAGAAAATGATTTTCAGACTAGTCCATTTATGAAAAAGGTGTGTTTTTGTTCTCAAAAATATGAAAATTACTTGCCAAAAGTGCAGATCCTGATGAGACGGCTCGTGACGAGCCAGCTCATCAGGATCTACACTTTTTGCCAATACCACTATACAGGGTGAGTGTTGTAAGGGCTAAGGAAGTAGCTATTGTGTTTTACAAGAGATAAACACAAATGAAAACAGACACAGACGATTTACTTCTGGAATATTTGAAATATATTTATTTAGTTCAGTCTAACGTATATGTTGTGACCACCATTTGAACCGTCTCGTCCAGACGGTTCAAATGGGTGGTCACAACACATACATTCAATAAAATGTAAGTAAAATAGAAAAAAAATTATTTCAAAATTTACATCAGCCGAAAGCAGTACAAGTGTATTCTGGAGGCAACGGGTTACGGTAGATTGTCTCGTCGAGTCGGTTCAAATGGGTGGTTACAATACATTCAATAAAATGTAAGTAAAATAGAAAAGATATTAAATCAAAATCGGCCGAAAGCAGTACAAGACTTGTGTATTCTGGACGCAACAGGTTAAAGTAGATCGTGCTGTTACGCAATATGCGATTAATTGAGACGAAATGCTGTGCTTTCATTTGTCGAGAAACTAGGGCAAACAATAAATTCCAATATGTTTAAACATTTAAGCTGCACTGTCACTTCAAATTACAAGTCCGAACGGAAAATTCACTCGCCAATACGACCGGACGAGAGGATTGTCGAGGCCTGGTATCAAGTTGTGGATTATACCATGTGCCAAAATATTTACGATTCAATGAATATAGATTATTTACAATGTGTCTATTAATCAACATTCCTCAACAGATCATGAATTTGCTAAACTGGACGAAAACAAGCACCTCAAACTAGGCACACAAACATAAAATTTTATTGTTTACCAAGTAATCAAAATTTTAACTCGAAATCAGTTCCATCAGCTAACTCTAGTTTTCTGTTTTATAATCAGAGGCTCGGTCGGTATTCAGTTAACACAAAATAAATTAACATGGAAAAAATATTCAACCATCCAAAGTATATCCAAAATACATAAATGGTTAAAACATGTAGTGTTTCAGATATGCCAAGAAAGTGATGAAATCACATGACGTATCACTTTCCAAAACGCAAGTTTTCATTCTAATGATGACATAATAGTCAATAAATAAATAAGCTAATAAGCCTAAAATAAAACAGTCTCTCATTTGTGGAATATAATATGTTCATTTCCCAACAAATGAGAAGTATGCTTAGTCAATAATAAATAAGCTAATAAGCCTAAAATAAAACACTCTCTCATTTGTGGAATATAATATGTTCATTTCCCAACAAATGAGAAGTATGCTTCACAAATACTGTTTATTGACACAGTTATTTGGATATTACTCCACCCCCACCATGCCCACACCACACCCTCTCCCCCCTCCAACTGATTATCAGTCTGTGGAAGTATGTACATGTGATTGAAAATGGAACAACCTCTCCTTATATCAGCAAACAAAATGGTACATTTGATTGATATTGGCCATTTGTATCATATTTAAAATATAAAAGAATTGGAGACACAGGCATTTTAACCGATTACATGCGGAATATACACATTTACGGCTACAATTTATTTATTTTTTCTCAATGAAAGTATATGTTGTGACCACCATTTGAACCTTCTCGACGAGAAGGTTCAAATGGTGGTCACAACATGTATTTTCCACAAACAAAATCCTCAGCATGAAAAGGGTTAAGCCACTGGTTATAAAGCAGTTTGCATATTAATTCACTTTTCTGTGAAGGTATATGTTATATGTCAACTTATTTAAACTAACTCGCACAACATATAGTATTTTCAAAAATAAAAATTAAAAAAAAAAAAAAATGAAATATTTTTAAACAAACTTAACTGTGAATAATTATTGTTACCTTGCATGAAAATGGTTTAAATTCCCAGACTACCAACTATGCCATGTGACCTACTACGTTGAGTGACCCCAGCCTTAATTTGAATGACAGGATTTTCCCATTAAAACACAATAAAACAAATAAACATGTCACAGCTTTTGTAAATGAGTGTTTTAAATATGCATGAAACCAAACTTACAATCATTTTGCATTACCCAGTATTAAAAAACACCAAACCTTCCATATTTGCACATTTCATTCATATTAAACTCCGGAATACAGTGATATTAATATTCCATTAATAAATTAGAATTCCATTAATTATGTCTTCTGAACTAATTTACAAACCAATTAGGCACAGTAAATTTACTTTTATAATCCAGATCAAGTGACACATTTAAAAATTCTCCAATATCCAGACACCCAGATAAGCATTAATATTGTCATTTGAATGATCAATTAAACTTTTTTTAATGCATTTTTTTTATTATTATTATTATTATTATCATTATTTCACAGAAAAAAATACAACATGCATGTTGAGTGTTCATTAGAATCATCTTGATGATTCTAATGAACACCCAATATGCATGCTTGCATGATGCCAACAAGAAATAATCCAGTCATTAATAAATTGCTTATCCAAGGCTCTATTGCTAATCCTGATTAACTCGTATGATCTCATAGTTAATATGTTGTAGATATCCATACAAATATAACTACCAATGTCAATCACAGACTCGGAAAGTCATGCGACCACCGACCAACACTATACCTATGGTATTTAGTTGGTCTATAAATTTGTAACAACTTTTTCCTTTACTTTCCAGTTATGGTCTCTTGGCCTTTTGTAAAAAGTAACCATCCATGAACACGTATAATCCAACACTTTTTACACACGTTTATTTGCTATCAATGAGAATAAAGCTTGTCGTTAGACATATTCAATACGCTTGATAATCATTTGTATATACAAAGCTATCATTCGTTTTCAAACATTTAATTGTCAAGCCCAGCACGACACCAGGTCAAGGGCTAGACGAAAAATATGCTTGAGAAGTGAGACTGTTATTCTAACGATTGTCGTGAAACGAGAGTTTCTTCATTAAAGCTGCCCTCAAGCCTATCCGTGTTACAATAGCTAGCCGAACACATGATGCAAATGGGGAATGCACAACAAAATACACCTTGCGCGGATCTCACATTTGGGATGGTGAGTGCCGTTTAATCATCAAACGTAATGAAAATGAAACGGCCCATTAGCGGAAGATGAAGATTGAACGTTAAGAGATATAACCGCACACATTTGTTTGGATGTAAAAGATTTGAAATGTTTATAATGCACATATGTTTGTGCAGATGGCTTCTCTGTAGTCACGTCATGTGTATATAAACACAATTCACATCATTAACCTATTTCGTGCTGAAGATACGCAATTTATTAATGTAAACAAAATATTAAATTTCTTATTTCTCACCAAAAGCATATGAGACGGTTCAACTGAGTGGTAACAACATATACATTCATTGAGAAATAAAGAAAATAGAGAAGAAAATGTTGGTAAATTTTTATATCTGTGAATCAGTATCTGCATGAAATGGGTTAAGGAATTTTGTACGTGTCAGTCAAACATTCTGGTAACATGTATCTGGTATGTCATATAAACAATTGTATAGAATTAGAAAAGTAACTGACATTTAGAAAACAGAATCTGATGAGCAACAAAGGCTTATGGAATATTACCACCACTTAATCTTTTGAATTCTCTGAACATGCAAGTTTGATAACAGAAAATTCTATATTTTTCTTGTCACCTAGCTCTAATATGGATGTTGTGACCATCATTTGATCATTTCTCGTCGTGCCGGTTCAAATGCGCGGTTGCAACATACGCTTTCATTGACAAATGAGAAAAATAAGAGAAGAAAGCTTAGAACAGAGTATTCTGGATGTAATGGAAGAATCGTGTTCAAAAGAGATTTAACCCTTTCACCCCTAACTGGAATGGATTGTGATATGAATATTTTGCAACCAATCCAATCATCACAAAATGATTTTCAGACTGGTCCATTTATGAAAAGGGGGTGTTTTTTTCTCTCAAAAATATAAAAATTACTTGCAAAAAGTGCACGGGCTGATCTACACTGGTGGCAAAATCCATATTCCCCATTTCTCCAGTCATAACCACATACAAGCTTTTTTATTACAAATCTCTTGATGAATTGGTTGCAGACTCATTGGCTACTATAGTCTGTTTCACGAAAACTGCCCAAATTTTACAGCTATATAAACAATGCAAAAACAATATTTATTTTGATAATATTAAATTAAAGGAAAATTTAAGAATGAGCCTTCTTTTTATTTCGTGAAATTTGGTCAAATATTGATTTTATTGCGAAAACAAAATTTCCCTATGTTAAATCCCCATAGACATCTTCACGGAGTGAAGATGTCTATCTTCACGGAGTGAAGATGTCTATGGGGATTTAACATGGGAATTTTTTTTAGAATTTCAGAAATACTGGACCGATTTTTAAATTTAACTTTTGTTTTCTTAGTTAGATCATTTCCAAGCTATCTAGCTAGGTTTCGGAGTCAATTTCCCAAAAAAATAGTTTTTTGACTCCTCCCACAACTCCTCTACATTTTTCTCCCATGTTAAATTCCCATAGACAAATCAATTTTTCGTAATAAAACCAATATTTGACCAATTTTAACGAAATAAAAAGAAGGCCCATTCTTAAATTTTCCTTTAATTTAATATTATCGAAAAAAATATTGTTTTTTAATTGTTTATATGGCCGTAAAATTTGGGCAGCTTTCGTGAAACAGACAGTAGTTTCTCATGGCATATATAACATAGTTGCTTGGTTAGCAATAAAAATAAGCAAAATGTTAACATATGTGATATATGTGGCTAAAAACATTTTATGAGTATTCAAACACAGTATTCAAATTATTACACACCTAGGTGAGCAACGTGAATGTTGAGGTTGACATCTTAAAAACTATACCTAAATTGGTGAACGTGTTTGAAATGCGTAAGAAACTTAGAAAGATCAGAGTCATTATGAATACGCTAAATACATGCGTTTGATAAAGAAGATGGTACTTTAGACCAGGGCTTCTAAAATTTCAGAATGCCAATCGGTCCAGAGTCCAGACGTAACACTGTCGGCCATTGTCGGAGCAGACCACCCCCCCCTCTTCAAAAGTTTAGCCCTTAGTGTTGAATCAAATTTTGTCATCTGCTGTATATTTTTTAATTCAATTTTGCTCAAGAAAAACATGGTCTGGCAGCACTTTAGAATCATTTCATGTTGAAATGATTCTAAAGTGCTGCCAACATGAAATGATTCTAAAGTGCTGCCAAACCATATTTTTCTTAAGAAAAACGACAAAATATGAAACAATAGCACAAGATTTAAAAATTCCCGCATTCTAAGGGTTAACCCTTTCAACACTACAGACCGCAATTCCAATGTTTGCAAACAGTGTAGCTCCAGATAAGACAGCTCACCATATTAGCTGTCTCATCAGGATCTGCAATGTTTGTGGAAATGATCCGATTATTACAAAGGAGCACCCCAAAGATTCATCTCAAAAATGTTTATTCCTAACATAATTGCATTTTATGGAGTGTTTAACACGGTCACAATATACGCCCGTCGAGGCATGGTCAGTAAAGAAAAAGTGAGTGGGTTTAACGTCCCAGTAACAGCTAAGGTCATATAGAGCCGGGACCAGTAGCCGATTTCATCAAAATTGCAAAGTATACTTTATTAGCAAAGTATACATTGAGGGAGACATTTTCAATTTTTTGAAAAAATTATTAATTTTTATTATACTGAATTTATTACATTATCACAGCCATTTTGGCTGTGATAATGCAATAAATTCAGTATAATAATTCTGCATACTTTTAATCATCAAATATATGCAGTTGTTAGTTCTATATGAAATAATGCATTTCGCGAAAAATAAATGATTACTCCCTCAAAGTATACTTTGCTAGATAAGTATACTTTGCAATGTTGGTGAAATAGGCTACAGTTTAAAGCCTCATCCGACAGACCAGTGGGATGCAAATACTATGCAAGCATTTTTTGATACCATGTGCCAAAATATTTACGATTCAATGAATATAGATTATTTACAATGTGTCTATTAATCAACATTCCTCAACAGATCATGAATTTGCTAAACTGGACGAAAACAAGCACCTCAAACTAGGCACACAAATTTTGTCATCTGCTGTATATTTTTTAATTCAATTTTGCTCAAGAAAAACATGGTCTGGCAGCACTTTAGAATCATTTCATGTTGAAATGATTCTAAAGTGCTGCCAACATGAAATGATTCTAAAGTGCTGCCAAACCATATTTTTCTTAAGAAAAACGACAAAATATGAAACAATAGCACAATTAAGATTTAAAAATTCCCGCATTCTAAGGGTTAACCCTTTCAACACTACAGACCGCAATTCCAATGTTTGCAAACAGTGTAGCTCCAGATAAGACAGCTCACCATATTAGCTGTCTCATCAGGATCTGCAATGTTTGTGGAAATGATCCGATTATTACAAAGGAGCACCCCAAAGATTCATCTCAAAAATGTTTATTCCTAACATAATTGCATTTTATGGAGTGTTTAACACGGTCACAATATACGCCCGTCGAGGCATGGTCAGTAAAGAAAAAGTGAGTGGGTTTAACGTCCCAGTAACAGCTAAGGTCATATAGAGCCGGGACCAGTAGCCGATTTCATCAAAATTGCAAAGTATACTTTATTAGCAAAGTATACATTGAGGGAGACATTTTCAAATTTTTGAAAAAATTATTAATTTTTATTATACTGAATTTATTACATTATCACAGCCATTTTGGCTGTGATAATGTAATAAATTCAGTATAATAATTCTGCATACTTTTAATCATCAAATATATGCAGTTGTTAGTTCTATATGAAATAATGCATTTCGCGAAAAATAAATGATTACTCCCTCAAAGTATACTTTGCTAGATAAGTATACTTTGCAATGTTGGTGAAATAGGCTACAGTTTAAAGCCTCATCCGACAGACCAGTGGGATGCAAATACTATGCAAGCATTTTTTGATACCTAAGTGAGGTTTGATTTTTGTTTGTTTGTTTGTTGGTGTTTAACGGCCTATCAACAGCTAAGGTCAGTTAAGACCGGGTCAAGGGGTTTAGTACTAAAACCCATATATTACCTGTACAAAAGGTTTGAACCCACAACCTCCGGATTGAAGTCAGGTGTTCTAACCCCTAGGCCACAACCCATCACCCCAGGTCAGTAAACAAGGGAAGATAACTAAGTGGAAAATTTGAGACTCAAAAGGTTTCTACCTCTTGCTGTGACAAACATGTACACCAAATTTAATTAAGATATGTTAAGTAGAACTCGAGTTATGAAATGGGTGTATAACAAGAGGGCCATGATGGCCCTAATTCGCTCACCTGACTCCATGAACACCAGAGGAGAATGTGACATTGAGTTCATGTGTTTTTTAAAAAAATGTGCTATTTTTAGATGGCGGTCATCTTGGATTAAGCGACGACTCTCATTTGACCAAATCTGAAAATGCTTAACCCAAGGATCTTAACTTCCTATGAAGTTTGGCCAGCATCGGCCATGTGGGTCCTGAGAAAAAGATGTTCAAAATCTCGAATAAATGGACCTTTTGGTGGCCATCTTGGGATGACATAATCATCCGATTCCGACAAATATTGCACCAGAGCAATTGCCTCATCGATACCTTCAATTTGATATATGACATGAGCATATTCGGTCAAAAATAAAATTGCACCCCAATTTGACCCCACAGGCCACGCCCATTTTTGACCCCGGGGTCACCATTTTCACAACTTTGAAAGAGCATTGTAAATTGATCATTCCTACCAAGTTTAGTCGAAATCCGGCCAGCAGTTCATGAGAAGAAGATTTTTTAAGAATTTATGCTATTTTTAGACGGCGGCCATCTTGGATTAGCGATGACCTCCATTTTAACAAATCTGAAAAGGCTTCACCCATGGACCATAACTTTTAAGTTTGGCTACCATGGGCCAAGCGGTTCATGTGAAGAAGAATTTTTAAATCTCTAATAAAAGAACGACCTTTTGACCTTTCGGTGGCCATCTTGGATGACATAACCATCCAATTTTGATGCACCAGAGTCATCGCCTCGTTGATACCTTCAATTTGATTATGACGTGACCATAAATCTCTCAAAAATAAAATTTGACCCCAATTTGACCCCACGGGCCATGCCAATTTTTGGACCCCGGGGTCACCATTTTAACAATTTTGAAAGAGCATTGTACATCGATCATTCGTACCAAGTTTTGTCGAAATCCGATTGGCGGTTCTTGGTGAAGAAGATTTTTGAAGAATTTGTGCTATTTTTAGACGGCGGCCATCTTGGATTACGTAATGACATTTTAACAATTTTGTAATCCCCCTACCTAAGGACCATGACCATGAAGTTTGGTGACTATAGGCCCAATGGTTACCGAGGAGAAGACGTTTGAAAATGTTCACGGACGACGACGACGGACGACGGACACATTGCGGTAACAATAGCTCACATGAGCTTCGCTCAGGTGAGCTAAAAATGCAAGTAGCATGGTTTTGTCATACTGTCACCCATATTTGTGGCTGTGACTGACATCAGTGCAGTCATCTAACAGGGCTCCAGATATAAAGAATTAGTAATTGAGTATTGTTAATTACTCCATCATTTCTGAAGCAATTGGGTGTTTCAAAATTTTAATTGGGTAAAACAAATAACACTACTGTTTACACATCAACAGACAGCAATTATTGAATACCGGTAGTTTGTTTCGAAATGAAAACATGTCTTGGCATTTCATTAGAATTGTCTCCTAAGAAAAAATATGCTATATTTGTGGTCTGTTTATTGTTTTCTGCAGCATGATAAAGGTACCATAATTGTTCTCATTGCTTTTTGATACTCACTACTTCTGATTTCAATAGGGTTTTTGGCCATTTTAATTGGGTATTTACGCAAATACGCAGCTTATCTGGAGCTCTGGTCTAACAAGCAATATAGACCATTGCCAGGCTACAAGAGTGTGTTATTTCATGAGCAGCTACACTGTTCACAAATCCCATAAGCCCCATTTCCCCAGTAATAGCCACATACCAGTTGTACAGCAAAATGTGCTTATAATACCACTGAATATAATAGATACTCAGCACTGTTAAAGTTGCTGTGTGTAACTGGATACTTTAAGCATTGAGTCCCAAGGTAAAAATATCCATCCCTGTAACCAGAGATTTTAAACATGTGCAATCTGTAGATCGTAGACACACGTAGATAAGACATTTGTGACTGGAGAAATGGGGCTTACGGGTTTTGCGGTCAGTGCGAATCCTAGATCAGACTGTGCATCCGCACAGTCTGATCAGGATCTGCACTGTTCGCAATTCCGTCAATGAAACACCTGTCATTGCTTCTAGCAAGCAATATATAGATCGTTATATATCAGGCTACAAGAGTGAGCTACTTGATCAGGAGCTATATACACTGGTTACAAATCCCATAAGCCCCATTTCTCCAGTCACAGCCACATTTGATAATACATGTACATGATACTAGCTATACACTGAATTGACAAAGTGAGCAGATTAACCCATTTCATGCTGAGGATATATATGCCAGTTTGTGTGTGGAAAATCCTAAATATTTTCCTTCTATGTACTTAGAAGTATATGTTGTTACCACCATTTGACGTCTTGTCGAGACGGTTCAAATGAGTGGTCACAACATATACTTTTTAACTGAGAAATAAATAAAAAATAAAAAAATATTTTAAAAAATTCATAACCGTAAAGGTGTATTCCGAATGTAATGGGTTACCTATTATCTATGGAAAGTCATATCCGCCATAATTATATTTGTCTTGATGCTTGCTGGCTGATGACATTTTAAGTTCTATCCGTCTTATTACAAGTATATGTGGCTTGATGCTTGCTGGCTGATGACATTCGAAGTTCTGTCCGTCTTATTACATTTCTATGTATGTGGCGTGATGCTTTATTCATTCGTACTGTTTCAATGCGTTGTGTTTTGATTACATTCTAAGTAGCTTGATGTTTCACTGGTAGTGACATCCCGAGTTCCATTACTGATTATTACATCGCTGTTTTGCTATGCTCGCTAAGCCACGCCCCTTGACAACAACAATTTCAACAGTAATTTGGGAACAACCATTATGACGCCAGGTGCGCTGCTAAAACTTAAAATAGTTCTCCCTAAAAGTATTTAATATGCTGGTACCTGTCCTACAATGTGTTGCTCTCTAAATTGGTTCCATGTCCCTAACGGTGTTGATGTAGATTGATGCCGTCTTTTCTGTTTAGGTTAAAAGACACCAAATAGTTTTACTGTATAATTTAACCGAATCCCAGCCAGTCTTTCCTACTTTCACTATTCGTATGGATGTTGTGTGAGACCAACCATGTCAAGTCATGTCAGGCGCGGATCCAGGATTTCTGGTTAGGGGGGGGCGTAACTATTTTGCAATATTTGACTATATTATCGAACGAGCGTAGGATTGTAGTTCAGGTTGTTGTTGTTGTGGATGTTGTCAGATGCTGCTGCTGCTGCTGCTGCCCCGCGTTTATTGCGCGTTGGCTGCACCCCCAATAAACAATAAATTCACAACGCGAACATAGATACGTGCCTAGGGGGTGGGGGGCACCCCTCCTGAATCCGCCCATGCATGTCCCCCAATATTGTTTACATTATTAGGCCACGGAAACTCTGTTTACAACTCGTGACCAACAGGCTCAGTGTTTTCTTTTAAATGCTTCAAATATGCTGAAACTGGTGTCAATTTCTCTAACCTTAAACCTAGAGTGCTTCATGCCAGGTTATAATATAGGGAGACATGTTTTTCTTCTTTCAATCTGACATTTTTTCTGGCATAATGAACATTGATTTACCATTATCAGACGTACTAATTGACAATTATCATATACTTTTTATATCAAACGCGAAATGCCAGTTTGATATCAGGGGCGATAACCGTGTTTCCTTAACATGATAACGGACGCGACTATTTATTACATTTATTTATTTTTTGCTGCGCAATATCATACTTTATGATGTCGATAAAAATATTTATTCAGCATTTAGTTGATATAAATAATTTAAAAATACTGCATCATTTGCATATGGAACTACATGTAGCTTGATACCACCGCGAGTCTCTATGAGTACATTACAGATTATTAAATAAGTATATCTGTGTAGCTGGCACTCGTAATTTTTGATAAAAGTGGTGGACTAGTTGCAATTATACACTTATTTAATTTCCATAAAGAAAAGTTGTACCTACTAGATGGGACCCCAGCTTCAACAATAATGAAATTTATATTTTAATTAGTCAAGATCCAGAGCAGAATAAGTGCAGGTTATTGGAAAATATGTCCCACAACATCCACAAGAAAAATGAAAGTAGCAGAGAATAGCAAAATGTGTGGTAACGAGTTAGTGTTTTAGAGAAAATCAATGGTGGTGTGCCACCTTAGTCTGATCCGTGATGGTTATTGGTTTGCATCGGTAACGGGCCAGTTTGACAGTCAACCTGTGTAAGTTACCATATGTGTGACTTACTATAACAATGTGATTGTTTTCAATTACGTACATATGTAATTTAATTATGAGGATACGTGTATGTATAAAACACATTAGTAAGTCAAACACCATACATACATATACAATTTAGTTAATATAGATTAGAGAATAATAAATGGTGCGAAATCATCAAGGGGGTAATAGTAGTCCAGTATGAACAAAATCGTGCGGGTGTTTTGAGGTCACTGACACAGTTTGCTTGCAAATCTTGATCCATTACGACCCAGTTTCACTTGAGGTACATGTGGGGGTGTTGGTCATGTGATGTAAACAGACTTTCCGTGGCCAATACAAATTGTAAACGATATTGGAGGACATGACGAGGTTGGATTTTTCTTTCTTAGGAATAAGTGAACCTATTGTTTAATTCATGCAGAACCAGTACAGACCGGCTGCAGGTCAGGTACAAGTAGGTCCCACAACATCCATACGAATAGTGAAAGTGGGAGAGACTGGCCTTATTGGATGGGATTCGGTTAAAGTATATAGTAAAATTATTTGGTGTCTTCTAACCTATGCTGTGATAATTTGTGGGTGAAATCTTGCATCAACACCGGCATTGGAGGTGTGACTTGAACAGCCAATCAGATGTCGGACTATAATTTATTAGAGGGAGAATTACTTGAGCGGACAGCAGTGCCATCTGACGTCATAATGACCCATATATTGCTTGCATCATTCTGCTTGTAGCTTGATGCTTTCTGCTTGCGGCCTTCCGCTTTCGGACTGTAGCTTGATGCTAACTTCCTGCGGCTTTGTCCTTACTGCTTTCGGCCTTATTCAAAGTGCTAAGTGCTTTGTTCTTACATTCTGTTGCAAATGCTTGGTGCAATAAAACAGGGACACGAATAAGGACGTATCAATAATTGTAATGTAAATAAGACGAATTAACAAAGCAATCAGCAGAATGGACATGTAAGAAAGACAAATACAATTACAACTAGAAAAAGTCGATGGCGCGCCATCGCAATATACCCCACTTTCCCCAAATGCTAAGTCCGAAAGGGTGAGGTAATCCATGATGGAGGGTCGGATAAAAAATCCGAATTCACTTTGCGCATCAGCACATCAAAACGAAGCTACGAACCAAATATCAGACGCGTAGGTATTAAGGTGAAAAAGTTTTTCGAGTTACAAGGAAAAAATGGGAAATTCTGAGTCGGAAATGGGGAGGTAATCGATGATGGAGGGTCGGATCAAAAATGGGAATTCACTTTCCGCATGTGCACATGATAACGAAGCTACATAGCAAATATGAGGCGCGTAGGTATGAAGATGAAAAAGTTTTTCGAGTTACAAGGAAAAAATGGGAAATTCTGAGTCCGAAAGGGGGAGATAATCCATGATGGAGGGTCGGATGAAAAATCCGAATTCACTTTGCGCATCTGCACATGATAACGAAGCTACATAGCAAATATGGAGGTGCGTAGGTATGAAGGTGAAAAAGTTTTTCGAGTTACAAGGAAAAAATGGGAAATTCTGAGTCCGAAAGGGGGAGTAATCCATGAATGGAGGGTCGGATCAAAAATCCGAATTCACTTTGCGCATCTGCACATGATAACGAAGCTACATACCAAATATCAGGCACGTAGGTATGAAGGTGAAAAAGTTTTTCGAGTTACAAGGAAAAAATGGGAAATTCTGAGTCCGAAAGGGGGAGATAATCCATGATGGAGGGTCGGATGAAAAAATTCGAATTCACTTTGCGCATCTGCACATGATAACGAAGCTACATACCAAATATCAGGCGCGTGACGGACGGACGGACGGACGGACGTACGGACACCTGTGACGAAAACAATATACCCATTTTTTTTTCCTAAAAAAGTGGGTATAACAAGCAGATTTCAAATGTAATAAATACAAATGACGAATGAAACAACATGAATATAAGTTGTAATGTCATCAGCACGCAAGCATCAAGTCATATAGGATTATGGCGGATATTACCTTCCATAATTATCGGCTAGATACAATTACTGTAGAATGAAAATTTGGAGATTTTTTCTCTTGCTATTTTCTCTATTTCTGATTGTATACCCCCAATGTCGAGTCTTCTTGCCACAGTAGGAAGGATGTATAGACGGATTATATGCATGGGCAGATAGGACAACATGTCTCCACCACAAATTATTGTGGTACCGATATGTGGCTATGATTGAAGAAATGGGGCTTATGGGATTGATGACCAGTGTAGCTCCTGATCAAATAGCACACTCCTGTAGCCTGATAATGATCGACATTGCTAGAAGCACAACAGGCATTTCATTGATGGGATGGTGAACAGCGCAGATCCCGATCAGACTGTGCGGATGCACAGACTGATCTGGATCTACACCGGTCGCAAAACCCATAAGCCCCATTTCTCCATTCACAGTCACAAACTAGAGGATTGTTTTTCAGACAAAAACATTTGTCTCCCCCAATACCACGTACCACTGTATGTTATCAGGACTTGGAAAAGTAGAATTTAAGGCAGCAACAGCATATATGTAGCTACCTTGTATTTTCTGCATACTTTTGAAGATACGCGCGACACAAGTTGAATATCCCCACTTTTCACTAAGTCAAGGGCCATAACTCCGTAAATACAGGATGAATCCGAATCTAAAACCCCAGGTGCGCAACTTCACACGATGACCAGTATTCCTGTAAAGTTTCGCGACTAACTAAAATACTTTTGGAGATACGCGCGACACAAGTTGAAAATCCCCACTTTTCACTAAGTCAAGGGCCATAACTCTGTGAATACTGGATGAATCCGCATCTAAAACCCCAGGTGCGCAACTTCACACGATGACCAGCATTCCTGTAAAGTTTCGCAACTCTAATTGAAATACATTTGGAGATACGCGCGACACAAGTTGAAAATCCCCACTTTTAACTAAGTCAATGGACATAACTCTGTGAATACGGGATTAATCCGCATCTAAAACCCCAGGTGCGCAACTTCACACGATGACCAGTATTTCTGTAAAGTTTCGCGACTAACTGAAATACTTTTGGAGATACGCGCGACACAAGTTGAAAATCCCCAATTTTCGCTAAGTCAAGGGCCATAACTCCTTAAATACAGGATGAATCCGCATCTAAAATCCCAGGTGCGCAACTTCACACGATGACAAGTATTCCTGCAAAGTTTCCCGACTGTAACTCAAAAACATTTGGAGATATGCACGACACAAATTTTGTGACGGACAGACGGACAGGCGGACGGACGTTCTTACAGTACTATACTTATGTGGCTTATCACATGTTAAATATTAGCCACATAAAACGATTTTTAGCCACATAAAAGGATTTTTTAGGTGGCTAATTGTAACCAACCCTATCCTTTACCAAGTCCATAACCCTGTGGGACTAGCCACATAAGTACCCTAATGTGTGCCCGGACGGACGGACAGACGGACAACCAAGCCAAAACCAATATGTCTCCCCATTCATGGAGGAGACATAATAGCATATGATTCCTCAATCACAAAGAATTGTATTCCAAGGGACACCATTCTATATATTGTAGTGATCAGTCAAACAAGAATTATCTCCAATTAACAAATACTTTGCAAGAATTAAAGGTACATGCACACTCAATAGGCACAAACTGTTCTTTTCTATAGGAATTAAATAAATGTATAATTGTGTCATTATTCCACCAGTTCTAAAGATTACGAGTGGCCGCTATACAGATATAATCATCTAGTACTATTTATTTTACTGATAGTGACACGCGTTGCTATCAGCTATTTTAATATGCAAATGAGGCATGGTATTTTTTAATTATTTATACTAATTAAATGCGTCCCATGAAAAAATAATATTTTCGACAGATTATAAAGTATGATAATTGCACATCGAAAAATAAATACAGAGTATAAATAGTAATGTCCGTTAACATTTTAAGGAAACACGGTTATTGCCCCTGATATCAGTGTGGAAAGTTATTGTCCGATATAAAATGTATAATAATTACGTGTGGTAATGGTGAATGAATGCAGGGTTCAATCTAGGCCAACAAATTAGGGAGAAGTGACTTCTCCCTCCAGGCAAAATAGGGAGAAGTGAGGGGAAATTAGGGAGAAGTGATCAAAATCATATTTTCCCGGATTTTTTCTCTTACTTTATATAGTTACACGGGGAGGGGATGGGGAGCGGGGGGAGGGGTTATTTCATCTCGAAAGTATACGTTGTTAGCACCCATTTGAACCACTTTTATAGAGGTGCAACGATACGGTCAAACCCGTATTGCGATATATTGCGATACAACAAACCCATATTGCAATATGTATTGCGATATTATACCATGTATGAACAAATAATAATAAAAACAAACAGGAGATAAAGAACAGTTTTTAGTGTTTATTATTGTCATTAGAACACATCAAAACACTGTGTGGGGCCCAGAAACGGTTGACATTAATGATTATTTCTGGACGAGAGGAAATTAGGGAGAAGTGATCAAAATCATATTTTCCCTGATTTTTTCTCTTACTTATAGTTATCGCGTAACTGTATACATTAACTCTATGTTTTCAAAAGCATGCATATCTATTTGAAGGGTAGAGGCATCAACATGCTGAGCTTATAATTTTTACTAGCCCGACCCAGAAACGACTCGCATCCGGCGCCCGTTAAAACACGTGTTTGCATGTGTTTGTTTGTCTGGTTGAGAGTATTCGGAGGGAGTTAACTCTACCTCGTTCATGATCAATCGCTGATAGATCTATTGCCAACGTCTTTCGCAACAGTAACCTGCCAATCATGCCACTAAGGGCTGCCTTTACTTACCAGCCCGATGCTGTACTGTATAAATAACTTCGCCACAAGAATAACACGTGTTTTGAACTGACAATTATAGTAGCCAGAAGCCATATGTTTGGCTAGGGGATTATTAAAACTATCGACCCGTGACTTTTATTGTCACAGCAGGTAGGCATGATTTTAGTGATTCGCATAATGATGTGATGAAAATTTGGTCAAACAATCGGGTGTCGTAAAACAAATGGTATCGTAAACAGTTCGACAGTCCTGCAATTAGCGAAATTTAGGTCACTGGGTGGGAAATGAACCCAGGTACATTGTAACAGTACGGTTTACAAACTTTACACGCGGAATTTGCCGTAAAACTTCCAGATGTGTTGGACGTCCGAGATTACTCATTACATGTATTAGTCATCTAATTGTGGCGTGTTTATTACAAATATTGACTTATGTCATATTAAAAATTATGTTTTGAATGATTTTGAATAATTTTACACAATTATTTTAACACAAGATGGCGACCGAAAATATTGTGTAAATATTGCGATACGCGAAAACCGTACCGTGATACGTATCGTCAGGATGACATATCGCAATATACCGGTATACCGGTATATCGTTGCACCACTACTCTTTTAACTGTGTATATGTAATGAAACAGCATTCATTACGCAAACACGTCTTATTTGGAATTAACAAATCACTGAACTACTTTCGGCAAGGGAGATAATCAATATCACGCAAACTATTTTCATACGAGCCAAGCGGATTGTTCTGTTTATGATTAGGATATATAGTTTTAAGCTATCTCCTGTGATATATAATGATACATTACTTTGTTATGTTATGGGTACTAATACATGTTGTTTCAATAGCGTATCTCTGTAACGGTATTGTTGTAGATGGAGTTGCAAATAATTTAATAATTATTACGTTCAAATGTGGCGTAATACTGATAGCACTTCTGTATAACTGTGATGTCATAAATGGCGCAACAGTCGAGAGGTTAAGGTCGCCGACTTCAATGATTTAATTACCGATTCCCGAAAGGGTCGGGGGTTCAAACTTCGACGTGGTATAAACAAATTTTCTCCATATATATTATTTTTGTGATTTTAATATTTTTTAATATTTTCACAATTTTATGATTTTAATAAAAATACCTATAAATTGATAGAAACTTACCAACAATTAAAGTGTCTGTCTTTAAGTAATATATACACAGACAGTTTGTTACTGATGTTTTAAGTTTAAGTAATATATACACAGACAGTTTGTTACTGTTTTTTTAAGTTTGAGGTACTGTCTATACTGTCTATACCATATAATGTTTTACTGTCCCAAAATCTTTTTTTTTTGGCTGTCACAATTAATTAATTTTCCGACAGCAAACATTTTTTTATGAATTTGAAATAATTATTGTCCTCCATCTGCTCACAACACTGTTCGAACTGCGCCTGTGTGCTACCACGACCAGAATTCACTGGCCGCAAACACAGTAGCCATCGGCGTCTATTTATTAAATTATTATTTTGTATTTTATTTGAATTCCGCGTGAAAGCTGCATTTTGTGTCAACACCATTTACAGAAAATATTGGTGATTTTCTAAACGAATATCGGAGAAATATATATATATATTTTGTCAATTTTCAACACCATTTACGGAAAAAAATTACTGATTTTTTAAAACAATATCGGCACAACTAAATACGGTGATAGAATTTTTGTCAACTTTTCAACACCATTTACGGAAAATATTACTGATTTTCTAAAAACAATATCGGCGAAGGTGTACTGAACTACTCTTTATTTTAAATAACCAGCCGTCTAATAGATCTGTGTATAATATCGAGTGTATATCGTTAATTGTCATGTTGTCTCCGACAGTGAGGTGTTGCGGCACACATCAAAACGACACGTCAATTTCAAAACATTGCCTAAGGGTCACAGCTGTGTGGTGCATCAGATCAACACCTCGTCACACACAACTACGCATTATCGATTTTTTCCCCACACAAAGCGACGTGTATTTACAACTAGATCTGTGTAATGTGTCGGGTGTAGCCAAAGACCATACATAAATTCGTAATTAGTCACAGATGTAGCCTTAAAATGTAATCGATTTCCTTAAATTACGTCCGCATGTTGACAGATATTTCAGAGCAGAACTCATCGTAATTTGCCGTTATTTATTTCCAAAATTAACCATATATTCTGTAAATGGCGTTGAAAGTTGACAATAAATTAAGACCAGATCAGTACGTTAAATCGCTATCGACGACAACTGATGATCCGATGAGAGAGTAATACCGTTTAAGCGTATCCAATGTTAAATATACATCGTTATATTTTTATGACTTTCGTAGTTTTTACCGAGAAATTCAAACCGTTTCCAATTATTGGGGAACATAATATCATGATTAGCACATTGTTTCACTAAGCGGGGGCTACTCAGGAAATTGGATCACAAGGTCTATTGTTTACACTGGATTAATGGCGGCCTCCATGAGGTCTCAGGTAAATCTTATTTTTCAATAATACGACTGTGGTTTCTTCCTTTTAGTGATAACCATGTTCCAGCCGTTAATACTTATTTAGCAACATTACTTAATATGTAGTTAGTCTGAACATTCTGCAGAGAAATCTGAATTGGACGGAATCGAGCGTTGTTTAAACTTAGTCCGGTTCATATGCACAGGTCAAAATATGAACTGAAAATGGCGCTTTGTGTGACAGAAATCCGTACGCGGACGAATAAAAAAAATATTTTGTTATAAATATCACATACAGCGAAACAGCGGTAGCCTCTACTGTTTTAATAATATGCATACATATTGTAATTAATGTTTAATAGTGATATACTTATGAACTAGAAATGGACGCTTGTCGACAAGCGCATGTGTATCCCCCTCCCCAGATACACAAGTAGTTTGAAAAAAGGGTGATCGAGTTATGCTCCGGAGACAAAATCGGTGACGGACAAAGGGAGATAACTAAACAATTAGTGATGCAAGAGTTGTCATTCTTGCGCGACACACCTTTAGGGTCTATGCATGTGTGAAGCTACTGGAGCGCAGAATTATTTGTTAATAGTCCATATTTATGTACGCATAATCTGCACAGGTGCACATAATGCCACAATATTTTCAACACAGTTGACGGAAATGTAATATAGAATGTAAATAAAAAAAATAATGCTCGCTACTGGAGCCGAGAATTTTTTTTAATAGTCCTATATTTATCTACATATATCTGCACAGGTCCACATACTGCCACAATATTGTCAACACATTTTAGGTAAATGTAATAATTTAGCTGTATAAATTACCTGTAATAAGTTAGTGGTCAGTTAAAAAATTAAAAAAGAATGAAAAAAAAAAAATTAAAAAAAATTTGAAAAAAAAAGTTGAAAAATAAAAAATAATAATACTTGCTACTGGAGCCCAGAATTTTTTTTTAATAGTCCTATATTTATCTTCATATATCTGCACAATATTTTCAACACAGTTTACGGAAATGTAATATACAATTTTTTTTTTTTTAAATAATGCTCGCTACTGGAGCCCAGAATTTTTGTTAATAGTCCTATATTTATCTACATATATCTGCACAGGTCCACATACTGCCACAATATTGTCAACACAGCTTACGGAAATGTAATAATGTACCTGTATAAATTACCTGTAATAAGTTAGTGGTCAGTTAAAAAATTGAAAAAGAATGTAAAAAAAAAAATGGAAAAAAAAAAAAATTAAATTAAAAAAAAGAAAAAGAATAATGCTCCCTACTGGAGCCCAGAATGATTTTTTAATAGTCCTATATTTATCTACATATCATATATACACAGGTCCACATATTCCCACAATATTTTCAACACAGTTTACGGAAATGTAATATAATCATTTACCTGTATAAATTACCTGTAAGTTGTCAGTGGTCAGTTGCACATGCTAGCACATGCACAGGTGAATAGTCGTATATAGCACTACCACCTTATGCTACTAGACAAAAATTGAAAAATAATTTAAAAAAAAAAATGAAAAAAAAAAATTGAAAAAAAAAGTTTAAAAATAATAATGCTTGCTACTGGAGCACAGAATTTTTTTTTAATAGTCCTATATTTATCTACATATATCTGCACAGGTCCACATAATGCCACAATATTTTCAACACAGTTTACGGAAATGTAATATCATTCCTTACCTGTATAAAAATTAACCTGTAAGTGGTCAGTGGTCAGTTGCACAGGCTAGCACATGCACAGGTGAATAGTCTGTATAAAGCACTTACGACCTTCTGCTACTAGACAAAAATTGAAAAATAATTTGAAAAAATAAAAATGAAAAAAAAAAAAAAAATGAAAAAAAAAAGAAAAAAAAAATGAAAAAAAATAAAAAAAAAAAAAATAAAAAAAAAAAAAAAATAAAATAAAAAAAAAGAAAAGAAAAAAAGAAAAAAAAAACGAAAAAAAAAATGAAAAAAAAAATGAAAAAAAAAAAACAATGAAAAAAAAAAGTTTAAAAATAATAATGCTTGCTATTGGAGACCAGATTTTTGTTTAATAGTCCTATATTTATCTACAAAAATCTGCACAGGTCCACATAATGCCACAATATTTTCAACACAGTACCCAATGTAGTGATTTACCTGTATAAATTACCTGGTCAGCAGTGGTCAAGCGCTGGACATCTGCACATGCTAGCCCATGCTAGCACATGGTTCTCCCAGTTTCTATTGTTCTCTCTACAGGTAAGGTGTACAGAGCACACCAGAAAAGGTGTACAGAGCAGACGAGAAAACAGGTCTTCATGCATTATTGTCCAGTTTGTGGAGTGCGCAAAACAAAAAAGGGATAACTAAAAAATTAGCTACGCAAGAGTTGTCATTCTTGTGCGCGACACACCTCCGGGTCGTGGTCTATGCATGTGTGAAGTTTCATGAAAATATTCCAAAGGGTGGTCGAGTTATGCTCCGGACAGGAAATCAGTGAGCGAAAACAAAAAAGGGAGATAACTCAAAAATTATTAGCTATGCAAGAGTTGTCATTCTTGTGCACGACACACCTTCGGTTCGTGGTCTAATTGAATGTGTTAAGTTTCATAAAAATATTCCAAAGGGTGGTCGAGTTATGGTCAATCAGTGCGCAAAACAAAAAAGGGAGATAACTCAAAAAAATTAGCTATGCAAGAGTTGTCATTCGAAACCACACTTGTGCGCGACACACTTCGGGTCGTGGTCTATGCATGTGTAAAGTTTCTGAAAATATTCAAAGGGTGGTGGAGTTATGCTCCGGACACGAAATCAGTGCTGAGAAACAAAATAAGGGAGATAACTCAAAAAATTAGCTATGCAACAGTTGTCATTCATGTGGCGCGACCACACCTTTGGGTCCGTAGGTCTTATGCATGGTGTGAAGTTTCATGAAAATATTCCAAAGGTGTTTCGAGTTATGCTCCGACAAGAAGTGTCTGCGGCGGACGCGGACGCGGCGCGCTGTCAAATCCATAGTATCCCCCGACGGAGTCCGGGGGATACAATAATATACGATACTATGGTTTATACTCCAGCACTATGTTTTTAGGCTGTGTGATTTGCCTCAATATAAACTGGATTAATTAATACTTATATTCATGCGCTTCATGACAACATCATTACATTTAAAATATACAAATATTACTTAAAGGGGTACCGATGATACATTTTAATAATATAAATATTGAAAATACACATTACAATCGCTTACAACATAAGTTATTGATTGAAAATAGTCACTGCATCGTGACCTATTTGACCGCATTACCTATTGTGCGGCAACCTCACCAAACCCACTGTTTACATAGGTAACCGTGGGTTTGGTGAGGTAGGCTCGCTAATACAATGTTTGCGTAATGTATGTAAATACTTTAGACGAATAGCAAATTAATCCGTTTAAATTCACTTAAAATATAATTTATGAACTTGAATGTGCATAAATTCTGTATATTTAGTTAATACCAAACTGAATTATCATAAAAATCAGGTTACGTCAACATCAATTGGAAAAAGTTGCAAAAGGACGAAACTACGTAGGTACGAAATCGCCGAAATTGTCCGTGATATTTACAGATTTTTTCATGTTTTCTGACAATACAGTTAGCCATATTTGGTTGAAATAAATAAACAATATTTGTTTTCGGCATCAAAGGATTTTATTAGAA
This sequence comes from Conchocele bisecta, assembly GCA_029237695.1. Lineage (NCBI taxonomy): Eukaryota > Metazoa > Mollusca > Bivalvia > Lucinida > Thyasiridae > Conchocele > Conchocele bisecta. The sequence continues at coordinate 60,224,281 of CM055277.1, forward strand.
TATATTGATTTCGTATTGAATTCTTTCACACTTTTCGGCTAGAAAGAAAGTTGCAATTCATCCGCTGTGTTGGTCATGACTCGGTTCGTCTGGTGGCGCCTCGAGTGGGTATACCCACAATCATAGCTAACGATTGGATGCTATTTTTATTCGGAAATGGTATCCCACAAAGCGTCATAAGCTGACAAAAATGTGTGTAGACAACTACGAAATTCGTTCGTCACCGGGCGACCCAGCTTATTATTTTTACTAGCCAGAAACGACTCGCATCTGGCACCCGTTAAAATGCGTGTTTGCATGTGTTTGTCTGGTTGAGAGTATTCGGAGGGAGTTAGTTAACTATACCGGGTAACCCGCTCATGATCAATCGCTGATATATCTATTGCCGACGTCTTTCGCTACAGTAACCTGTCAATCATGCCACTAAGGGCTGCCTTTACTTACCAGCGATTGGCTATAACTTGGCCACGAGAATAACACGTGTTTCGAACTGACAATTATAGTAGCCAGAAGCAAGGGGATTATTGAAACTATCGACCCGTGACTTTTATTGTCACAGCGGGTAGGCATGATTTTAGTGAATCACGTAATGATGTGATGGTATTGGAAACAGTTTGGCAGGCCTGCAATTAGCGACACTGGGTGTGAAATGGGGATTACCTGAACGAATTTGGTTCCAGCTTTTTTTTTAGAATTCCCGATATTTTGCGAGATTTTTTTAAGGCGAAGTGAACTTCGCCTTGCCGGACACATAGGGCGACTTGGGCGGAAAAAAAGCGACGACTTCACCCAAGTCGCCCCCAAAATTGAACCCTGGAATGTTTATTTTGCCAGAATATGTCTCAGATGATGATATAAAAAGCATTTTGTGCATGCACCTTTAAGGTTCCAATCCACTTGAAAACGTTTAGTTTCGTAGTTTTCCTATGGGCTTTTTACTGAATATTCCAAAACTGCCTGTCTGTGGTGATTCAAAGTGACTTAAAATTAAATACTCAGCATCCTATGCTATTTTCAGCTGACAAAAGCAAGTATTTGTAAAATTATGTGCTAAACTGTGATCTGGTCCATTCAGTGAGCATATTCAGATTCCACTTGTACGCATCTTCCGCTCGAAATGTGTGTTTGCTGTTTGGGGCGCAATTTTAACAGTCTGAAACAGAGGTTTGTAACTCAAAAACAAAACCAGTACAGACTATGATCAGTGTGGGCAGGTATACATGTAGAATTGATTCACACATTATTTGTTAGTGCAAACTCTGCATGTCACATAGCTTTTGGCGCCTTTAGTCCAACGGCCATGACGGAACTAGATTGGTTAGTAAGCAAGGCTTACGGAATACCCCCCCCCCCCCCCCGTGTGGGCCAAGATACCCCTAAATATGTAAAAAAAAGTGTGTGGGCTTGTGACCTTGACTCTGGGCACGAACGTGAATTTGTCACACGGTGGTAGAGGTCCATTGGAGCAATGCGTGTGTGAAATGTGAAGCAGATCCGAGCAAGGAAATAGAAGTTATAACCAATTTCCCTGATGTTAAGTTTGGTAAAGAGACTAAGTATGTCACCTTGACCTTGGGATCAGCGGGGATTGGACGGTCGTAGGTTTGTCACAGCATGATAGTACAACCTTAGAGGAATGCACAAGTGAAATATTAAGAATTTTCAACGAAGGAAATAGCAGTTATAACTTATTAATCTGATGTTAAGTTTTGTAAGGAGACCAAGTATTTGACCTTGACCTTGGGATCAGCGGGGGTTGGCACAGCGTGGTAGTAGAGCCTTACAGGAATGCATGTGTGAAATATTAAGCATTTTAGATGAAGGAAATAGAAGTTATAACAATATTTCTCTGATGTTAAGTTTAGTGACGGACGCACGCACGGACGGACGGACGTTCTTACAGTACTATACTTATGTGGCTTATCACATGTTAAATATTAGCCACATAAAACGATTTTTAGCCACATAAAAGGATTTTTTAGGTGGCTAATTGTAACCAACCCTATCCTTTACTAAGTCCATAACCCTGTGGGGCTAGCCACATAAGTACCCTAATGTGTGCCCGCACGGACGCACGGACAACTGACTCCAGTATACCCCCCCACAACGAGTATAAAAACTTGCAGAAATGCTTCTCGGCCAAGAATTGCTAAAAAAAGTCTCAAATTTTCGTGGACTGGTACCGAAACTGGCAGTGTAATAATCACAATTCCTGTCCAAGGTAGGTAACTCCTTCTGCCATATTTAAACTGAACTATACTAAGAAGTCATAAGTTGTCTATCTTACTTGCTGTACCTTTTGAAATGGTCCCTAGAAGTTTATCAACTGGTGAGACACATAGCAAACCCTAGCTTCTGTTTGTAAGACTTTTTATACCAGTCAAATCCCCAGTAAGAAATCTTACATCAGTCTTAAGTTAATTTGGTACGTTTCTATCATTTTGAATACTCATTACCAGGATATTCTAACATCCAATTCACGTTTATACCACAAACCACAAACAATTTTAAGACTAGCGTTTTACTGTCAAATTATGGTTGGTTTTAATATTTAATACATGCCCTAGATGACACAAAAAGACAAGACAATTACGGTTCAATTATCATGACAATTAAATGTCAATTTATCAATCAACTGAACAATCGCTACACAATAACTGATCATAGCTCGCTAGTGTTTTGAAAAAAAAACTCACAAAACATTGATTGGGGTTTATGTCTGTTCATATCCTATTATATACAGACGGGAATGTCCCTGCATGAGTCTGTTGGTCTGTGTGTGTGTGTGGGGGGGGGGGGTTACTAAACATTCAGCATAACATGGGGGCTCGCAGTTTATTAACATAGTGCAATACAAATCACTCGTGTAATAAATGTGCAAATTAGCTTGATTATACAGTTAAATTACACATTATTTCATGCTGAATACCCACCCTATGGGGTATGAACGAAAATGAAATAAATGTTGATGTTTTTCTTCGATTCAAAAGTATATGTTGTTGTCATACATTTGAACCATCTCGACGAGATGGTTCAAATGAGTGGCAACAACATATACTTTTGAATCGAAGAAAAGCATAAAAATGTATTTAATTTTTGTTCATACCCCATAGAGTATTCAGCATGAAGTAAAGTGGGTGAATACTTGTTTTCTCATTTTACTGGAATAGCTAGACCTGTCATAGTCATTAACTGAGGTATGTGATAAATATGCTCTCATCAAGTTGCAGGTTGTTTTGCTGAAAATGCGAAGAACATGTGAATTGTCCTTAAATCAGTTTTGTTTGTTTCTTTGTGTGTTGGGGTTTAACGGCCTATCAACAGCTAAGGTCATTTAAGGCCGGGTCAATGGGTTTAGTACTAAATCCCATATATTACCTGTATCAGTACATGTACAAATGGGGGGGGGGGGGGGGGGGGGGGGGGGGGGGTGGGTGGGAAATCCCAAAATCAGAACTGAATATTTACAATAAAAAAATATATATATTCAACTCTGAAATCACAATAATCCTGATCTGATGCCAGGTCCTCACCACACCATAATAACTTGGCCCCCTCCCAAAAGCAGTAGGATCAGTAATAATCTTACTACTTTTATAATGGGCGATAACCCAAGTCAACTCCCAGGTAACAAAAGAGCCAAACCAGGCAAATCGCAATTCCTATTAAGGAGGAACCCCTACCGTTAATTTATGCAATCATGTTCGCCCGACCAAACCACCCACTTCTTAAATCAGTAACAATTCAATAGTTGGCATGAAAACTGAAATTCAAATTAAATTTAATATGGAATCCCATCACACATTTGGTTTGAACTGTTCAGCCAATTGTGACATTGTTCATGCAAAATTGTCTAGAAATTTAACGAGATGGCCACGGCCCGCAAGGGCTTTGATAGAATACCGAAAAACGTTAACCAAAAAAAAAACTTTAAGCCAAACGTAAGTATGCCAATGTGCCGACTATATCGCGCTGTCTGCACGCGGGTGCAACAAAAACCACACTTGATAAACAGTTCCACCATTATCACCATACATAATCTAGATGAACAACGTATGGTGATTCTACCATAAACAATTAGTTTACCATGCTGGTGGTAAAACAATCATAGCACTGCCATTCATCAATCATTCTCCAATCACATTGTTTATAATACATGAAATATTTGTTATGACAAATCACTGATATAGAGGCTTGAATATCTTCTGATCATGGTGGCTTTCAGAGAATACACTGCTCAATGACAGAGCTCCAGATAAGTTTTGTATCTAAAGAGTATTATACCCCCTGATTTCAAATTCAATGCGTATTTTACTTTTACAAATGTATTTATTGATTGTCTTCCTTATTAAATAGCGAACAAATGATACAAAAATAAAACAAATTAAAAAATTCACTTATTTGAGTTGCAAAAAGCAAACACTGTTTGCTTTTTGTAGCTCAAGTAAGTAAATTTTCAACTTTATTACAGTATTTCCACTACTCAATTTGAAAATCAATGCGTATTTTCACATTGCTGTGAGTATTTTGTACTTCCACTTTTGATAATCAATGTGTATTCTGCTGAAATATGTGCATAAAATACGCCAATACACACCTTATCTGTAGCCCTGCAATCATACATGTATTTTTCAAGTGTGTGGGTTTTTAGTTGTGAACATCCTGAATTTTAACAGGATCGTCACAGCTACATTGTCCGAACATTTACTTGAGAAGTAACAAAAATATAGAAATTCTTTAATAACTTGGCAGGAAACTGGTTAAAATCACAGGTTGAAGTAACGGACCGAGGTCTATAAATACATTAAATATGCCTAAAAGCATCAATAAATGAAGAAAAAAAAATGATTTTTTTTTCTTCATTTATTGATGCTTTTAGGCATATTTAATGTATTTATAGACCTCGGTCTTACTTCAACCTGTGGTTAAAATGGCCAACAGTTGTATTCGAATGCACAAACAATTGGCTCAACAAAATAATTTCATCACTAGGTATACCATATTCAGTATCATGTGAACCCTTGGCTTAGGAAATTGACCTTACACACGCAGACTCGAAATCAGCCTACACACAGCGCTCCAGATAAGCTCCGTATTTGCTTAAATACCCCCCAATTAAAATTGCCAAAAACCCAATTGAAATCAGAAGTAGCGAGTATCAAAAAGCAATAAAAAATTGTGGTACCTTTATCATGCTGCAGAAAACAATAAACAGACCACACATACAGCATATTTTTGTTGTTTTCCATGAAAACACATCAGAATTGTCTCCAAGGAGACAATTCTAATGAAATACATGTTTTCATTTCGAAGTAAAGTAATACTTGCTGTCTGTTGATGTGTAAACAGTAGTGTGATTTTATTTTACCCAATTAAAATTTTGAAATACCCAATTGCTTCAGAAATGATGGAGTGACAATACTCAATTACTAATTCCTTATCTGGAGCCCTGTACACATATGCACAGTGTGTCATCATCTGGGCCTATGGAATTCTGTCAATTGAACATGGACAATACCTCTGGCTAAAGTTTTTTTATAAATCCATGATTGTACAAGTACATATTATGATCAGAATCCACACTGTCCACAACATATCGATGGTCTAGTAACATAAGGTCGTAACTGCTATGCTTTAGCATAGCAGTTACAACCTTATGTTACTAGACCATCGATATGTTACTGGATATATAGCGCTTATGGCATTTACGGCCAGTGTAGTCAGTCATAGGTCAAGAGCTAGACCCGACCATCCCACAAGCCCCAGTCCTAGTCACAGGAATGGCGAACAGTGCAGATCTTGATCAGACTGTGCGGATGTACAGGCTGATCTGGGTCTACACTGGTCGCAAAAACCCAAAATCCCCATTTCTCCACTCCCTGCCACATAGGTTGGAAAGCAGCAAACCTGCAGCTGCCATTAGACCAGCTATCTGCCTCTTATCTACAGGTCAAGGGTAGGCGACTGGCTATGATATGGTAATTGATTGCAAACTGGCTGTTGTAGAAATAAAAGTGTTGTTTTTATTTTCAAAACTCAGAAAATATCCACAAACAGTGCAGATCCTGATGTGACTGCTCGTTACGAGCCGGCTCATCTGGATCTACACAGTTTGCAAACGATTGGATAGAGGTATGTGGTGTTGGGGGTACTGTGTAGGTCTAATCTGTTTGCCTGTAGCAGTAATGACTATTCATTAAATCGTGAATTACGTAATTATCTGCACAAATACACAGGCCAGGCTGATCTGGGGCTATGCTGGTCCATAAAACTGCATGGTTCCCTTTGTGAGCTGGGGACCAGCTGTACTCAGGTGCATTCCTGCCTTGTCTCCTGGCTGGTGGCAGACTAGCAGTAAATATACACACATACATTTTACTCCAATGTGGTAAATTATCTGGGGTTATCTACATTCAAAACAATTCACTCTATTTTTCTTGCCTGTCATTGAAAGAATACTTTGTACCAAAATATTTGAACAACCTCAGAAATGGCCAATAGACCATTATAAAATAAATGCTAGATTCTCATCCCCGCCCGCCCCGAGAATTACCGGTAAGGCCCGCCTCGATTTGTTTTATTGGCAATAAAAAAGAAAAGAAACAAGAGGGCCATGATGGCCCTAATTCGCTCACCTGACTCCATGAACACCAGAGGAGAATGTAACATTGAGTTCATATGTGTTTTAAAAAGATTGTGCTATTTTTAGATGGCGGTCATCTTGGATTAAGCGATGACTCATTTTACCAAATCTGAAAATGCTTCACCCAAGGATCTTAACTTACTATGAAGTTTGGCCAACATCGGCCATGTGGTTCCAGAGAAAAAGACATTTGAAATCTCGAAAAAATTGACCTTTTGGAGGCGATCATGGATGACATAATCATCCGATTCCGACAAATATTGCACCAGAGCAATCGCCTCATCGATACCTTCAATTTGATATATGACATGAGCATATTTGGTCAAAAATAAAATTTGACCCCACGGGCCATGCCCATTTTTGACCCCGGGGTCACCATTTTAACACCTTTGAAAGAGCATTCTACGTCGATCATTCCTACCAAGTTTCGTCGAAATCCGGCTGGCGGTTCACAAGAAAAATATTTTTTTAAGAATTTGTGCTATTATTAGATGGCGGCCATCTTGGTGACCTATATTAGATGCCTCCATTTTAACAATCTGAAGGCTTCACCCATGGACCATAACTGTGAAGTTTGGCTACCATGGGACAAGCGGTTCATGTGAGGAAGAATTTTGAAATCTCTAATAAAAGAACAACCTTTTGACCTTTCGGCGGCCATCTTGGATGATATAACCATCCGATTTCGACAAAAAATGCACCAGAGTGATCTCCTCGTTGATACGTTCGTTTTGATATATGACATGACCATATTTGGTAAAAAATAAAATTTGACCCCAATTTGACCCCACGGGCCAAGCCCATTTTTGACCCCGGGGTCACCATTTTAACAACTTTGAAAGAGCATTGTACATCGATCATTCCTACCAAGTTTTGTCGAAATCCGGTTGGCAGTTCTTGAGAAGAAGATTTTTGAAGAATTTGTGCTATTTTTGGACGGCGGCCATCTTGGATTACATAATGAGGTCATTTTAACAATTTTGTAATCCCCCTACCTAAGGACCATGACCATGAAGTTTGGTGACTATAGGCCCAATGGTTACCAAGGAGAAGACGTTTGAAAATGTTCACGACGGACGCCGGACGCCGGACACATTGTGGTAACAATAGCTCACATGAGCTTCGCTCAGGTGAGCTAAAAAAAAGAAAAGGAATTGTCATTTGCTATTAAGTTAGAGAGTATAGCCATTATTTTCATTCCGATATCCTGAAAATATGAAGTAAAAAATAAAATTTCACCCCCCCCCTGGATCTACACAGTTTGCAAACGATTGGATAGAGGTATGTGGTGTTGAAAGGGGTACTATGTATGTCTAATCTGTTTGCCTGTAGCAGTAATGACTATTCATTAAAAATCGCGAATTACGTAATTATCTGCAATGCAGATAATTTAAATTACGTAATTCGTGATTTAATGAATTCTGCACAAATACACAGGCCAGGCTGATCTGGGGCTATGCTGGTCCATAAAACTGCATGGTTCCCTTTGTGAGCTGGGGACCAGCTGTATTCAGGTGCATTCCTGCTTGGTCTCCTGGCTGGTGACAGACTAGCAGTCAATATACACACATACATCTTACTCCAATGTGGTAAATTATCTGAGGTTATCCACATTCTAAATAATTCACTCTATGTTTCTTGCCTGTCATTGAAAGTATACTTTGTACCGAAATATTTGAACAACCTCGGAAATGGCCAATAGGACAATGTAAAATAAATGCTAGATTCTCATCCCCGCCCGCCCCGAGAATTAAGGCCCACCCCGATTTTTTTTATTGGCAATAAAAAAATAAAAAATAAAATAAAAGGATTTGTCATTTGCTTTTAAGTTAGAGAGTATAGCCATTATTTTCATTCCGATATCCCCCCCCCCCCCCCCCCCCCCCCCCCCCCCCCCCCCCATTTCATCAGCATTATTTTATAATGGCCATAGCTATAATATAAGAAAACATTTATAATGATGATTCAGTCCACTGATTCTGACCCATAATTAACTGTTCTTGAATAGATGGAACTGTTCTTGAACTGTGCTTTAACATGTTTCATAGAAGTTCAAGAACTTTAGATCTTGAACAGTTCTTGAACACTTTTATGAACAATTTAAGAACAATTCAAGAATTTGATAGGTTCTTGAATTGTTCTTAAAATGTTCCATGAACCGATAAAGAACACTTCAATAATGTGATAGGTTCTTGAATTGTTCTTACAATGTTTGATGATGAACAGATGAGGTTATACTACGCTTCAATTAACCTGGAACAAAAAAAATGCAAGAAAATATGTAAGAAAATATGTAACATGTATGAGCAGACAATAAAACTCTATTAAGTATGGCAGACCAGTAGCAGATAATCATGTATGATTTAACCCTTAGATCGCTATCTGAATTTTTTTTGTCGTCTGCTGTTTATTTTCTATTTTCCATTTTTATCACAAAAAACATGCTTTGACATCACTTTAGAATAATTTACAACATGCTTTGACAGCACTTCAGAATCATTTCCATTGATAATGATTCTGAAGTGCTGTCAAACCATGTTTTTATTGAGAAATAAGGCAATATATAAAAGCAACAGCAAACGACAATTGTTGTGAGTAGCGGTCTAAGGGTTAATGTCCATTATATGATTCAATGGGAATGCTAAATTCACTGAATCCTCCAAATATTTTCAAGGATTAACCCTTTCAACACCACAGACCTCTATAGAGACAATGTTTGCAAACAGTGCAGATCCAGATGAGCCGGCTCGTAACGAGCCGTCTCATCAGGATCTCCATTGTTTGTTAATAATTTTAAACGTCGTACAGATTACCCTTTTAGAAGAATGGGATAATTTGAATGAACAAAATTAATGAAATAGCGTGAAACATTGGCATGGAACATCCTATTAAGTTACTTGGTGTTGAAAGGGTTAACAAACACGTACGAGACGAGACGAGACGAGCTATGTGATTTTGTACCTAAGAAGAAGTGCAATATCTCATTAAAATTATTTACAAAATTTACATTTTCTTCTGTAAAACTTCAGCAGGACAAATGCCGAATAGAATGCCACATTTGATCTGAAAATGTTGTCAACATCTTCTCGGGTAAAAAATCACATGTCTAGTCTCATATGAATGAAGCGTCAATTGTATTAAAGTATACTGCTGTGAGTCAGTTATTTTGACTTAAATACAACCGTATTAACAAGTCAATGTCATACACATTTGTGACGTGACATTCACGTCTAACTATCTGATCATCACCGCAAATGTGGCATACGCTTAACAAGTTTGGCACCCTTGAGGGCATCATGGTAATTTATCGACATTTTTACCAATTAGAGATCCGTTTAATCATAGGCCAGCTCGTAACATAATTAGGTTTATTGTCTTAGCGATTAGTTCAGATTCAGACAATGTAGATTGGAGTAGGGTCATCACTGTTGGTAATTGGCAATATTAACCCTTACACCGCTACCGGTACTCACAACAATTTTCGTCTGCTGTTGCTTTTATATCTTGCCTTATTTCTCAATAAAAACATGGTTTGACAGCACTTCAGAATCATTTCCAATGGAAATGATTCTGAAGTGCTGTCAAAGCATGTTGTAAATTATTCAAAAATTTAAGATAGCGGTCTAAGGGTTAAACCTTACAATGCTGAATTACATTTTGTGGTCTGCTGTTTGTTTTATTTTCAAATTTCCTCATGAAGAAGATGGTTTGACAGCAATTTAGAATCATTTCCAATGGAAATGATTCTAAAGTGCTGTCAAACCATGTTTTTATTGAGAGAAAAGACAAAATAAGAAACAACAGCAGATTATAATTTTCGGTTCCCGCCTTCTAAGGGTTAACCCTTACACTGCTGTTTTCAATTTTGTCGTCTGCTGTTTATGTTTTATTTTTCATTTTTCTCATCAAAAACATGGTTTGACATTGGAAATGATTCTAAAGTGTTGTCAAACCATGTTTTTATTGTGAATAAAGACAAAATATTATACAACAACAGACGACATTTTTGTGTCCCGCGTTCTAAGGTTTGATAGCACTTTAAAATCATTTGAAGCGGAAATGATTCTGAAATGCTGTCAAGCGATGTTTTTCATGAAAAAATAGACGAAAACATTTAATTCAGAGCAGTGTCAGTGTTAAAGTGACACAGCAACCACCATGATGCATGTATTTTGTGCAACATCAGGAAGTGTTATATTATCCCTAAAAGGAGGACAAAATTAAGTACCGTTTTGTTTTTTTTGTCATATTTGTCTGTGGGCTATAAATAGTTCAAAAATAGCAGCCGAGAATTCATTGTATTTTCTTTTATTTCTCCCTATAAATATCATGAATATGTCTTGGAATTTCATTAGAATTGTGTCCAGAGGACGCAATTCTAATGAAATTCCAAGACATATTTACAGAGAGAAATAAAACATACAGTATAGTCCTAATTTGTTTGGCGGATATTTCCGCCGCTAGCATGCAAAGAGTTAATACGATAATAAATAACAAATATTCTCAGGAGCATTTAGTTTTGTGCCGGCATATGAAAATTGTTTCCTTAGCCCTTAGAATGTGGGAACCGAAAATAGTCGTCTGCTGATAATTTATATGTTGTATTTTCTCTCAGTAAAAACATGGTTTGGCAGCATTTTAGAATCATTTCCATTGGAAATGATTCTTAAGTGCTGCCAAACCAAGTTTTTGATGAGAAAAATGGAAAAATAAAAAATATTCAGCAGACAACACAAATTAATTCAGCATTGTAAGGGTTAGATAGCAACATATGTACCAGGATATCACACTATACATAGATGGAAGACTCGGACCTGTAACACCAACAAAATGCCCAATTAAAAAAATACCATTACCCCACCCACCTGGTCTCGTACTGTACATTACGTTTAGTCGTTTACTATATATGTACAGTACGTGACCAGGTGGGTGGGGTAATGGGATATGTTTAGCAAGCATTTTTTTTGTGTGTCACAGGTCCGAGTCTTCCACCTGTGATACTATACACCATGATATCACCCTATATATCATGATATCACCCTATATATCATGATATCACCCTATATATCATGATATCACCCAACATGCCATGTGACCATCCCATCATGAAACAATTGATTCAGTGATTGCTTTATTAATGCATTAATTGCATATTGTGACGTTTTCGCCACTATCTATAACATTAATCATTAAATGTTGCAATAAGTATAAAATTATATTTAGAGACACATGTCCCGCCTTGTTGACATAATTTCCTGTGACATGAAGCCTGTCATCGCGTGTACACGATCGATTCGTTGTAAAACAATCATGTAATACAGTGGAACCTCTCTAAACCGGACACCAAGAAAACACCTGTGATCTTTTTTTTGATGAGTTACTTGGTCATTTATCTCGGGTGATAATGTCTGTTTCTGATCGCATAGCACATAACTAATGGCTCAGAATGATCAAATGCCTGATTTACAGTGAAACCTCTCTAAGACGGACACCAGATAAGCTGCGTATTTGCTTAAATACCCAATTTAAATTGCCAAAAACCCAATTGAAATAAGAAGTAGCGAGTATCAAAAAGCAATAAAAAAATTGTTGCACCTTTATCATGCTGCAGAAAACAATAAACAGACCACAAATATAGCATATTTTTCTTATTTTCCATGAAAATACATCTTGATATTTCATTAGAATCGTCTCCAAGGAGACAATTCTAATGAAATGCCAAGACATGTTTTCATTTCAAAGCAAACTATTCAATAATTGCTGTCTGTTGATGTGTAAACTGTAGTGTGATTTTATTTTACCCAATTACAATTTTGAAATACCCAATTGCTTCAGAAATGACGGAGTGACAATATTCAATTACTAATTCCTCCCAGGGTGTCCGGTTTAGAGAGGTTCCACTGTAGTATCGTAATTTGAAAGCATAATTATGGGTGGTGCCCCACATGTGCACGCGAAGGAGCGGGCCAAACAATAAGATGTACAATTTCGTAAAAATTCAATATGTGAACTATGGGAATGGGTATACATGTACAGCTCTTTGGTGGAAGCCTTGCATGTTCAGCACTGAATGAAGTTATATTTTTCTCCCAGCATTGAAGTCACTATATCCTGATCTGGTGTCAGGCACCCTTACTACACCGGACGACTTTTCTGAATGTGCAAATGCCAGTAAGATTGCATGTGTGAATCCTAATCAGGACTGAGGAAAGGATGAATTAATTGGGGGGGGGGAGGGGGGAGATACTTTATGTACCAAATTATCTTACGGTCCGAGGTGACTTGCCTGGTAAAAGCACAGACGTTATATAGGGTCAGTTGGCTAGTTTTTTGCTCATCCTGTTTGTGTATATACACTTCAGCCACTTCAGCCACTATCATTGTGGTGCATCCGAAACCATCGTTACACTTGAATCATGTTCTAGCCACAGGGCTCCAGATAAGTTTTGTATCTAAAGAGTAGTATATCCCTAGATTTCAAATTCAATGCGTATTTTACTTTTACAAATGTATTGTTGATTTTCTTCCTTATTAAATAAGAAACATTTTCTTCCTTATTAAATAGGAAACAAATTATAAAACAAGAAATGCGTCTGTCGAATACGGATGCCACCTGCAGCATATTTGAGAAACTGTGACAAATTGGTTAACCAAAAAGTGTGACGGACGGACGAACGGACAGACGGACGTTCTTACATATGGATACTTATGTGGCTTATCACATGTTAAATATTAGCCACATAAAACGATTTTTTAGGTGGCTAATTGTAACCAACCCTATCCTTTACTAAGTCCATAACCCTGTGGGGCTAGCCACATAAGTACCCTAATGTGTGCCCGGACAGACAGACGGACGGACGGACGGACGGACGGTCCAAACACTATATGCCACCCGTTTCTTCGAAACCCGGTGGCATAAAAAAACAAAATAAAAAATTCACTTATTTGAGCTGCAAAAATCAAACAGTGTGTTTGCTTTTTGCAGCTCAACTAAGTAAATTTCAACTTTAATACTGTATTTTCACTACTCCATTTGAAAATCAATTCGTATTTTCACATTGGTGCGAGCATTTTGTACTCGCACTTTTGATAACCAATGCGTATTCTGCTAAAATAAGTGCGTAAAATACGCCAATATGCACCTTATCTGGAGCTCTGTAGCCTTTACTAAAATGTATAGAACATTTGAGACCCATGACTTGATAATGTTAGTCACAAGAAAATGTGGCCTGTCGGCACACGAATGCCCCCCATGACAGATTGGAGAAACTGTGGCAAAGTTAATTAACCAAAAGTGAGAAGTATTCATAAGCACAGCTGTGAATGTCAAATGGTGATGGTCATACCATATTACAGGCAGCATGGATGTGTGGCATTTGTCCACAGGTTTGATGTATTGAAATATTAAAGTAATCCATCAAGGGATATAGAAGTTATGACAGAATTGAGAAACTCTGGTGAACTTATTAATGTGTGAGAAATTTAACATTGTCATGGTCAAAAGGTCAAGGTCATATTAAGGGCAGCATGGATGTGTGGGATTCGTCCACAAGTATGATGTACCACGGTATTGAACAATTACAGTAATCATTCACAGGATATAGTAGTTATGACAGAATTGAGAAACTCCGGCGAACTTCTTAATGTGTGAAAAAGTTCAAAAGGTCAAGGTCTTATTAAGGGGGCACAAATATGCTGTGTTGAATTATTTAAATAATCCTTCAACGAATATATAGAGAATAGTAGGTTAGTGCCGTGAATGGGACAAAATATCTGGCAAGGCTTAGGAAACGGGATGGGCGAGGCTCTGCCGAGCACATCCCCGTTTCCGTGCCGCGCCAGATATTTTTTTCCATTCACGGCACTAACCTACTATTCTATTTATCCCGTCAACACATACAAATGGCTTTAAAATGCAAAGAAATAATCCCAGCAACCGCACATATTCATACGCAGTGAGTAGGTCGTATTGACAGAATATCAAAAATGTTTCACGGCACCGTGTTTCACGGCACGTACGCCCTGTGTTGACGGGATAAAAAAAGTTATGACAGAATTGATAAACCCATGCAAACTTCTTAATGTGGGAAAAAGTTCAAATTTGTCGAGGTAAAAATGTCAAGGTCATATTAAGGGCAGCATGGATGTGTGGCATTTTTCCACAGGTATACTGTGTTGAAATATAAAAAGTAAACTCTGTTTATCATAGTGTCACCCCTATTGAAAGGGCCAATCATATTTGACACTATGAGACACTCTATCAAACAATCAGTAGTTCCCGATTCCTATCCTTTATGCCAGGCACCCGTCAGGTAGGCAAATGGTACCCTTATATTTAACAGCTGGCATTTCACCAACCAGCCACATCCGTCGGAGCGGAGGCTCGAACCTTCGACCTATTTCACCAACATTGCAAAGTATACTTATCTAGCAAAGTATACTTTGAGGAAGAAATTTTCAATTTAAGGATAAATTGATTAATGTTTATTATACTGAATTTATTACATTATCACAGCCATTTTGGCTGTGATAATGTAATAAATTCAGTATAATAATTCTGCATACTTTTAATCATCAAATATATGCAGTCGCTAGTTCGATATGAAATAATGCATTTCGGGAAAAATAAATGATTACTCCCTCAAAGCATACTTTGCTGGATAAGTATACTTTGCAATTTTGATGAAATCGGCTACTGGGACTGTACTGGCTGGAAAACCTCATTTTAAAACTTCATATCAACCCAAGTACGTATGGCGATATTGGAGATGCGACTTCATATGTATGTATAAGAAACTAGAGCCGACAATCTATTTAAATGTGTAACACAAGAACACGTTATTCATTTCTCACAAACAGAAGTTGATGTATACCCAAACTGCGAAATTTGCGACACAAACATAGCTAACTCAGTCCGTATATATCTGCAGATCAATGTTTTCTGATTTACAAGCTGATTACATGTAGTATATTAATAGCAAACATTGGAAACGCCGATTTGACAAATTACGACGCAATTTTGCGATTCTACCATACATGTTTATCGTACAGTTATTACAAAAAAATATTTTCTCATGGACCGAACAAAATATTTTTTCCTCAAACTTCCTGGATACAGAATTTAATTTATGGTGCTTCAGATGTAAGGTTATTCAATGAATTAGGATTCAGAATAAATTTGCGAAAACTTCAGTAATTTAGTACCGGGTAACTCTCCAATATGTTTACATATATCAGTTATTACCCGTTCAAGACTACAAACATCTATCAGCATCGTAATGTTTGCAGTGTAGATCCAAATGAGCCGGCTCGTAACGAGCCGTCTCATCAGGATCTGCACTATTTGTGGATGTTTTCTTATTTATAAAAACAATACCTCTTTGTAATAAATGGATTAGACCTGAAATGTAACATGGAAGAGTCCATTCTAGTTACTTAAGGGTGAAAGGTTAAATGAATAAAATTCCGATGTTTCGACTTATAACTTACAGACAAGAGCACATGACCAGCAGTCATGATCTAAGAGCCTGACACAAAATAATCCCCCACTGTGGGAATTAGACAAACCAACAATACCTCAAGTCATCTCTATATAGGACAATATACAGCTCCACTAGGATAGTACCCTTAGGAATAAGACATAGAATTAAAGTCGGGAATTAAACAACGTATTTAATAATTCACATGAACCTGGTGCCTCCTCATCCTACACTGTCCCACCCCCACCCAGTTAGCCCCCTTCTTCCACTGACTCCCTTCAATTCACATGATAATAATAGGATTAGACCGTATTTATTCTAATAGTCGCCCCCTCTCTAATACGAGTCCCATGTTTTCAGTAAAAATATGTTATTTTCACATTGTACCGGTATATTCATTTCAAACATCAAAATTATTGTGTTTTGTACCATAATAATTTTCAAACAAATTCAGAAAATTGCAGAGCACCCGGGATCATTTATTAGAATAAATACGGTAACATAAAGTAGCATTCGCCTAAACATGAAACCGGGCCACTTCAGGGAGGGGCCATTGCAAACCTCATGTAGTCCACTCAGTTTACACTCGCCCGACTTGATTTCAACTAAAAATTGGTGAGTGTTAATTATGTATCCCGAGATAGTAGACAAATTGAAGGAGTCAGTGAAAGAAGGGGGCTAACTCCACGTGGGAGTTAGCCCCCTTCTTCCACTGACCCCTTCAATTTACATACCATTATTTCTGTTTCTGAAAGTGAGTACCGGTACATGGTATAATTGCCACTGCTTCTTCCAATTTCTAACCCGTTACAATCCAGAATACAGTTGGGTGGGTGTACGTAAATTTAAAAAAAAAAATCCTGATTTTCTTTTATTTCTCAATGAAAGTTTATGTTGTGACAACTCATTTGAACCGTCTCATCGAGACAGTTCAAATGGTGGTTATGATATATACTTTTGATGAGAAATAAAGATAATATTTCCAATTTTTCATCAGTAAAATGGTGTATACTGGGAATGTAATGAGCTAAGCAAACAGACATCTGTTACATACATAACAGCCAGCTAACAAGACACATTGGAGGCTGCAACTCTACACAATGCAGCTTCAGCGCTCCAGATAAGGTGCGAATTAGCATATTTTACGCATTTATTTTGCAATTACGCATTGATTATCAAACGTGGGAGTACAAAATACTCACACCAATGTGAAAATATGCATTGATTTTCAAATTGATTAGTGAAAATACTGTATATTAATTAAGTTGAAAATTTACTTAGTTGAGCTGCAACAAGCAAGCAGTGTTTGCTTTTTGTAGCTCGAATAAGTGCATTTTTTAATTTGTTTTATTTTTTATCATTTGTTCCCTATTTAACGAGGAAGAAAATCAATAATATATAAATTTTGTAAAAGTAAAATAGGCATTGATTTGAAATATGTGGGTATAATACTCTTTAGATACAAAATGTATCTGGAGCTCTGTAGCTTACTACATTTTCAACTACAAGACTCCCAAACAAGCCTGCAAATTTATATTCCATCAGGCCGTCCTTAAAAAATTGTTTGTTTCCTGTAACCCGACCCAGAAGTGGGTCGGTCGGTAGGCAATTTCTTTTTTTTTCTGTCACATGACATATTGAATTTAAAAATTATTAATATTAAAAAGGTACAATAGTTTAACACTTGCATTGCAAGTGTTAAAATATTGTACCTTTTTAATATTAATAATTTTTAAATTCAATATTGCAAGTCTTGCAATAAAAATATGTCAATTGCTGTATGTGTTGTTGTATGAATATGTATTCCAAAAATTGTAAAAAAAAATTGTAAACGAAATTGCAATAAAAAAAATCGGGTCGCACCGTTTTTAGCGGGTCGGTCGGGTTACAGGAAACGGAGATATAATTATGGATGGCCTCACACTTGTAATGCCAATTAGTAAAGAAGAAACAATCAAATTCAAAATACGAGTTTGCATCAGTGGTACGCCCACCAGAATTAATAACAAGAGGGCCATGATGGCCCTAATTCGCTCACCTGACTCCATGAACACCAGAGGAGAATGTGACATTGAGTTCATATGTGTTTTTAAAAAATTGTGCTATTTTTAGATGGCGGTAATCTTGGATTAAGTGACGACTCTCATTTTACCAAATCTGAAAATGCTTCACCCAAGGATCTTAACTTACTATAAAGTTTGGCCAGCATCGGCCATGTGGTTCCTGAGAAAAAGACGTTCAAAATCTCGAATAAATGGACCTTTTGGAGGCCATCACGGATGACATAATCATCCGATTCCGACAAATATTGCACCAGAGCAATCGACTCATCGATACAGTACACTCAGAGTGCTTTGTCCCTTTTCCACTCTCTCATGGTGGGAGGAATTTTCTCAGAGTGGGAAAATCACGGTGGGAGTTATGTGCCTCCCATGGTGACCATATATTTTACCTGTATTACCACCGCGGACGGAGACCAAGCTGGACGAACTTCCAATAGCCATAAAACGGCCACGGTGTTCCCCCGTGATACGACCCCGCGTTCCACCGGGACGCCAGGCTGGCTTACCTGTACAGTCATAGCGTAGTACCCAAACATTTACACTTATTCTGACTTACGTTTGTGTTTTTTTATTCGTTTTTTTTTATAAATATATACATTTTTCCTTTCAAACAAACATATTTCTTAACAAGAACAAAACATGAGAATCGTCTCCTAAACACATGAGAATCATCTCGCACTTTGGCATCGCGAAATCGCCTTCCGCTGAAACTTTTGTAAATACAGGGTTTGCTCATGGTGTGTAAAACGGATACGTCTTGAAATTTCGCTTTGCGCATGCATGCAAGTAAAACGCAATTCCAACGCGAGGCGAGAGCGCGAAAACGCACGACTGAATATAATATAATGTCCCATTTTCACCTCGCGATCTCACTTTGCGTTTTCGCGATCTGGCGCATGGATCGACATCGCGAAAACGCGAGAATGTAACTGGCCCTAACAGGACACTGTAGTATCATAATCGCCTTAGGAAACGATAATCATGTGCTGTTAAAACATTATTTTAATTAAGAAATAGAAGAAATGTGGATATTGGGGAATATGTCAGATACATATGAAAGGGTTTTCACGATCTCGTGTAGAGGTCGAGATCGAGTAAATGCGAGTTACACGACACTAACAGAACAGCATTATAATTCTCGTGTTTTAGGAGGCAATTCTCATGTTTTGTCAAAAAAATAATATTATTTTTTCTAATAAACATATTTTGGCAGCATATGAGAATCGTCTCCTAAAACGATTTACGTGTCCTGTTAGGGACATGTTACGATCTACTGATGGTGAACACGTGTTGGTCTTCGCTAGTCACATATGCAATAAGCTCGGTTTTGTCCGATCACGTCATACATCATCATATGCACGTGCGGTGACCTACTGGGACGTGTGTCGGTGTTGGAAAGTGAGACATCAAAGGTTACAAAATGACATCTAAAGGTTAAGTTGTGTGGAAAACAAGTATTGGTCGGAGAGAAGGTGTAGAATCTCAAAAAAAGGTAACGGAATCTTTATTTACTCAATAAATATGTTACTGGCAGCATCATCAGAATCGTCTCATGTTTTGCCAAACCATGTTTTTATTGTCAGAAATATTGATGTTTGTCCACATTTGTTCCATTTCTTAATAAAAACATGTTTTGGCAGCACATGAGAATCGTCTCCTAAGACGATTTGTACATATGTTACAATTTCACGAAACGAAAATGAAACATATTCTCAACAAAACATGTTTCGCGTTTTCGCGATCTTGCGCATAGGCCGAGATCGCGAAAACGCGTGATGGATCACGAAACGAAAATTTAACATATTCACAACAAAATATGTTTTGACAGTACTGTGCATATGAGAATCGTCTCCTTTCGCGATCTTGCGCGTAGATCGAGAAAACGGGAAGCGTGATCGCGAGAGCTGAAACAAAAATGTAACGTATTCTCAACAAAACATGTTTTGACAGTGTATCCTACGCGTCATTGTGAGAAGTGCATTATGTCTCGCTTTCCGCAGACGGGCTTGACAATAATGCTAATATTCGTACAAAATATAAATGGTTTTGTCATGAGAGACTATTCTCATGTGTTGCCAAAACATGTGTTATTATTAAGAAATAAATATTTTTTTTGAAGAAAAAAAACCCATTAGTATGTGTCGACAAACCTATTTTATTAAGAAATCAACAAATGTGAAAAGAAAACATGAATACATTTGTATTTCTTTACAAATAATCGACAGATGATTGTAAACACCATCAGGTGTGCAGCTAGACAGAAAATGATATGTCGCAAATGTGCTAGTTTGGGATAGGTGGGCACGGCGGCATATTTCTTTATGCCTTCTAATTACCTCTAAGGTAATAATCGCAATTTCCATTTACCGATCTATTGGAAATGAATACTTATGACCGTATTTAAATTTCGATTGGAAAAATATAATATATATATATATATATAAACGTGACGTCGGCAATGTAATACATGTGTATAGGCCGATGTTACGATACAGAAGATATGTTCCTTTACTTCCATACACATTTTTGGAGATATTACGCCGATTCGCGTGACGATATGTGACCTTAAAGAAATTGCAGCAAAAGTGTATGAAATTCCGCGAGGAGGCCGAACAACTCGGCAAATAAAAAAATATGCGTTCGCGGTGCCTGTTCTGTATGAGACGATTTTCAAAGTTTTGTCAGCCATATATGCACTCCTCTCTGACCACATTACCTGTACGCTGGCACGGTGATGCGCCGTGGTGCGCCGTGGGCTAATACGGTGGGTCACGGGGGAACGCGGTGTGCAGCAGATTCGGTCTTTAAAATATTCCCACGGTGGTGATTTTTGCCTCTCCACCGTGACGGGTGGGATTTCCACCCGACACGGTGGGAGGAATGTTTATGCCCACTCTCCATCCGATCACGGGGTCGAGTGGGAAAAGGGACAAAGCACTCCGAGTGTACTGTACCTTCAATTTGATATATGACATGAGCATATTTGGTCAAAAATAAAATTTGACCCCACGGGCCACGCCCATTTTTGACCCCGGGGTCACCATTTTAATAACTTTGAAAGAGCATTCTACGTCGATCATTCCTACCAAGATCCGTCGAAATCCGGCTGGCGGTTCATGAGAAGAAGATTTTTTAAGAATTTGTGCTATTTTTAGACGGCGGCCATCTTGGATTACCGACGACCTCCGTTTTAACAAATCTGAAAAGGCTTCACCCATGGACCATAACTGTGAAGTTTGGCCACCATGGGCCAAGCGGTTCGTGTGAAGAAGAATTTTGAAATCTCTAATAAAAGAACGACCTTTTGACCTTTCGGCGGCCATTTTGGATGACATGACCTTCCAATTTCGACAAAAAATGTAACGGAGCGATCGCGTTTTTGTTACCTTCGATTTGTTATAGACATGACCATATTCGGTCAAAAATAAAATTTGAACCCAATTTGATCCCACGGGCCACGCCCATTTTTGACCCCGGGGTCACCATTTTAACATCTTTGAAAGAGCATTGTACATCAATCATTCCTACCTAGTTTCGTCGAAATCCGCCTGGCGGTTCATGAGAAGAAGATTTTTTAAGAATTTGTGCTATTTTTAGACGGTGGCCATCTTGGATTAGCGATGACCTCCGTTTTAACAAATCTGAAAATGCTTCACCCATGGACCATAACTGTGAAGTTTGGCTACCATGGGCCAAGCGGTTCGTGTGAAGAAGAATTTTGAAATCTCTAATAAAAGAACAACCTTTTGACCTTTCGGCGGCCATCTTGGATGACATGAACATCCGATTTCGACAAAAAATGTACCAGAGCGATCGCCTCTTTGATACCTTCCATTTGATATAGACATGAC
Organism: Conchocele bisecta; assembly: GCA_029237695.1. Lineage (NCBI taxonomy): Eukaryota > Metazoa > Mollusca > Bivalvia > Lucinida > Thyasiridae > Conchocele > Conchocele bisecta. The sequence continues at coordinate 60,246,317 of CM055277.1, forward strand.
CATATTCGGTCAAAAATAAGATTTGACCCCAATTTGATCCCACGGGCCACGCCCATTTTTGACCCCGGGGTCACCATTTAAACACTTTGAAAGAGCATTGTACATCAAATCATTCCTACCAAGTTTCGTCGAAATCCGGCTACGCATCATGGAAAAAAAAAGAAGAAGATTTTTTTAAGAATTTATGCTATTTTTAGACGACGGCCAGCTTGGATTAGCTATGACCTCCATTTTAACAATGAAAAGGCTTCACCCATGGACCATAAGTTTTAAGTTTGGCTACCATGGGCCAAGCGGTTCATGTGAAGAAGAATTTTGAAATCTCTAATAAAACAAGAGGGCCATGATGGCCCTAATTCGCTCACCTGACTCCATGAACACCAGAGGAGAATGTGACATTGAGTTCATGTGTTTTAAAAAAATTGTGCTATTTTTAGACGGCGGTCATCTTGGATTAAACGATGACTCTCATTTTACCAAATCTGAAAATGCTTCACCCAAGGATCGGAACTTCCTATGAAGTTTGGCCAGCGGCCATGTGGTTCCTGAGAAAAAGACATTAAAAATCTCAAATAAATGGACCTTTTGGCGGCCATCATAGATGACATAATCCTATAGCGGCCATCTTGGATTAGCGATGACCTCCATTTTAACAAATCTGAAAAGGCTTCACCCATGGACCATAACTTTTAAGTTTGGCTACCATGGGCCAAGCGGTTCATGTGAAGAAGAATTTTGAAATCTCTAATAAAAGAACGACCTTTTGACCTCTCGGCGGCCATCTTTGATGACATAACCATAAAATTTCGACAAAAAATGCACCAGAGTGATCGCCTCTTTGATACCTTCAATTCGAAAAATGACTTGACCCAAATTTGACCCCACGGGCCACGCCCATTTTTGACCCCGGGATCACCATTTTAACAACTTTGAAAGAGCATTGTACATTGATCATTCCTACCAAGTTTTGTCGAAAGCCGGCTAGCGGTTCATGAGAAGAAGATTTTTTAAGAATTTATGCTATTTTTAGATGGCGGCCATCTTGGATTAGCGATGACCTCCATTTTTACAAATCTGAAAAGGCTTCACCCATGGACCATAACTTTTAAGTTTGACTACCATGGGCCAAGCGATTCATGTGAAGAAGAATTTTGAAATCTCTAATAAAAGAACGACCTTTTGACCTTTCGGCGGCCATCTTGGATGACATAACCATCCGATTTCGACAAAAAATGCACCAGAGTGATCGCCTCTTTGATACCTTCAATTCGATATATGACTTTACCATATTCGGTCAAAAATAAAATTTGACCCAAATTTGATCCCACGGGCCACGCCCAGTTTTGACCCCAGGGTCACCATTTTAACAACTTTGAAAGAGCATTGTACATCGATCATTCCTACCAAGTTTTGTCGAAATCCGGTTGGCGGTTCTTGAGAAGATTTTTGAAGAATTTGTGCTATTTTTAGACGGCGGCCATCTTGGATTACGCAATGACGTCATTTTAACAATTTTGTAATCCCCCTACCTAAGGACCATGATCATGAAGTTTGGTGACTATAGGCCCAATGGTTACTGAGGAGAAGACGTTTGAAAATGTTCACGGACGACGATGGACGACGACGGACGACGGACGACGACGGACACATTGCGGTAACAATAGCTCACATGAGCTTCGCTCAGGTGAGCTAAAAACGACCTTTTGACCTTTCGGCGGCCATCTTTGATGACATAACAATCCGATTTTGACAAAAAATGCACCAGAGTGATCGCCTCGTTGATACCTTCGATTTGATATACGACATGACCATATTCGGTCAAAAATAAAATTTGACCCTAATTTGACCCCACGGGCCACGCCCATTTTGGACCCCGGGGTCACCATTTTAACAACTTTGAAAGAGCATTGTACATCGATCATTCCTACCAAGTTTTGTCGAAATCCGGTTGGCGGTTCTTGAGAAGAAGATTTTTGAAGAATTTGTGCTATTTTTAGATGGCGGCCATCTTGGATTACGTAATGACGTCATTTTAACAATTTTGTAATCCCCCTACCTAAGGACCATGACCATGAAGTTTGGTGACTATAGGCCCAATGGTTACCGAGGAGAAGACGTTTGAAAATGTTCACGGACGACGGACGACGACGACGGACGACGGACACATTGCGGTAACAATAGCTCACAAGAGCTTCGCTCAGGTGAGCTAAAAAGAAACCAGGTAAACAGGGCTCCAGATAAGGAATTAGTAATTGAGTATTGTCACTCCATCATTTCTGAAGCAATTGTGTATTTCTAAATTTTAATTGGGTAAAAAATAAAATCACACTACTGTTTACACATCAACTGACAGCAATTATTGAATAGTTTGCTTCGAACTGAAAACAAGGGTTGATGTGTAAACAGTAGTGTGATTTTATTTTTTATCCAATTAAAATTTTCAAATACCCAATTGTTTCAGAAATGATGGAGCGACAATACTTAATTACTAATTCCTTATCTGGAGCCCTGTTTACCTGGTCTCTTTTTAATTCTGGTGGGCGTACCATGAATGCAAACTCGTATTTTGAATTTGATTGTTTCTTCTTTACTAATTGGCATTACAAGTGTGATGGAATATCAATTTGCAGGCTGGTTTGGGACTCTTGTGGTTGAAAATGCTATATTTGTGGTCTGTTTATTGTTTTCTGCAGCATGATATCATAAATGTACCACAAAATTGTAATTGCTTTTTAATACTCGCTACTTCTGATTTCAATTGTTTTTTTTTTGGCAATTTTAATTGGGTATTTAAGCAAATACGCAGCTTATCTGGAGCTTTGGATAAAGCCAACAAAAAAGAGCACATTTGCATGTAGAACGTAAAATCTGGGGAAAATCTTGGAGAACAAAATATTTTCAATATATCCCTTCGTAAAAAGGTGAATGCCAGTAAAAATGTTGTATTTCAAGTTTGAACATTGAATCTTAATGTCTGTAATGATGTTGTATTTCAAGTTTGAACATTATGGTTGAATCTTAATGCCTGTAATGATGTTGTATTTCAAGTTTGAACATTATGGCTGAATCTTAATGCCTGTAATGATGTTGTATTTCAAGTTTGAACATTATGGCTGAATCTTAATGTCTGTAATGATGTATTTCAAGTTTGAACATTATGGCCGAATTTCTTAATGTCTGTAATGATGTTTTGTATTTTTTCAAGTTTGAACATTATGGCTGAATCTTAATGCCTGTAATGATGTTGTATTTCAAGTTTTGAACATTATGGCTGAATCTTAATGTCTGTAATGAGTTAAGTTTGAACATTATGCTTGAATCTAAGTCTGTAATGAGTTATTTCAAGTTTGAACATTATGGCTGACTTAATGCTGTAATGATTGTATTTCAAGTGAACATTATGGCTGAATCTTAATGCCTGTAATGATGTTGTATTTCAAGTTTGAACATTATGGCTGAATCTTAATGTCTGTAATGATGTTGTATTTCAAGTTTGAACATTATGGCTGAATCTTAATGCCTGTAATGATGTTGTATTTCAAGTTTGAACATTATGGCTGAATCTTAATGCCTGTAATGATGTATTTCAAGTTTGAACATTATGGCTGAATCTTAATGTCTGTAATGATGTGATTTTCAATTTGAACATTATGGCTGAATCTTAATGTCTGTAATGATGTTGTATTTCAAGTTTGAACATTATGGTTGAATCTTAATGCCTGTAATGATGTTGTATTTCAAGTTTGAACATTATGTAGGGGGTTCAGGTCATTTTTTAATGTATAAGCTACCTATTTAATTTTCTTGCAGAATTGTGGGACTTGGTGAGACCTTTACAATGAGATATAGATCATTAAAATCGGTCCAGCGGTTCAAAAGTTATCGCACTTTTTTTAACCAATTTTTTGGCAAATTTTGTAATTTTTCCTCCATGTATTTGAATGGGAGCAAATGGCACCGAAATCGGCTAAAATCATGTTTTCTTTCATATTATTAATGACCTATTTTAGGAAATAAATGAAGAAATATGTGTAAAACCATGTATTTTATTGAATAAAATATCACGTTATGCACATTTTTCTATATTTTGTCAATTTTGCTGAAAATAATTGTTTATGGAATGTAAAATGAGTCAACAAAAACATGTTTTTTTACCGAAAAGTGTTATTATTTGCAATGTTCATCTCATTTCCAATGAATTTCATTACCAATTAACACAAATAGGTATATAATAACATTATAATGTAACTACATTCATTTACCATGTTGAAATTCCCTGCAAATGCTCCATTTTTTACAAAATCGGTTACCATGGCAACGATTTTGAAAAAGTGTTTTTAATACCTATTGTGACGTTTTAAGACGTCAGTAATTTATGATAAACTTTAATAGATACAAATGACACACAAGTATGGCTACTGTAATTTTGAAAAGCACAAATTGTTACCATAGTAACAATATTAACATTATGTCTTGATTTTCAAACATCCGGCTTATTTTAACTATTTCAAATAAACGTTTTTGAGATACAGTAGGTGATTATCAATACAGCAAATACAAAATTTATTTGACAAACCATATGTGCACTATACTATCTTTGTTCATATCCATGTAGAGCTGTTACTATGGCACAAGATATAGTTTGCCATAGCAACCATGGTAACCAATATTGGAAAACACAAAAATAGTATTGTTGAAAAGGGGGTTTACTTTTTGAAAATCAATTCAATACACCCGAGTACTGTTACCATCTAGCATACACCTTAACATGTGAACGCTTAATAATATTTGTTGTCATGGCAACCATTTTAATATTTCACACAAAAACTCATATATACTCCATTTAAAATCAATATATTCGTCGAATCAGTATACATGATCAATGCTGCAAAAACAATATTTATCTTGACAAACATGATTGTTCAAAGTAATTTCACCTGACCTTGGACATGAAGGCCACATGGGTGTGGTACATGTATGGAATGAAAATATGGATGATGATAAGGAAGTATATGAAGTTTGAAGTCAATCTGACTTACGGTTGCAGAAAACTTTAAGGCAAATCGTACAGATGCACATGTCTAAGTAATTTTACCTTGACCTTGGAAATGAAGGCCGCATGAGTGTGGTATGGAATGAAAATATGGTTTATGATAAGAAGTATATGAAGTTTGAGGTCCATCTGACTTTCCGTCACAGAGACAATGTGTACCCAAACAGGGGGGGGGGGGGGGGTGGATGGGGGGGGGGGGGGGGGGACGGGGCGGGGCCGGAGGTATCTTTTCTATAGTTTTGTATACACAGTTTAAGCTTTATAAAATTTTACAACAATTACCAACAAGAGCGAGCAGTCCTGCATGGAACATGACAGGTGACATATGTCATCAGTCCCATTTCAAGCGAGGATACAGAAATAATTGCAGGGGGGTATGTAATTAACAGGACGGCTATACCTCCCACAAGCACGAAATTGTAAAGGTTGGTTGTGGGGGGTGTGGGGGTCCTCCCCCAGGAAATGTTTAAGTGCAAAACATATGTGCATCCCGCCCGCCCCCCCCCCCCCCCCCCCCCACCCCCCCCCCCCCCCCCCCCCCCCAGAATTGTTTTGAATTGAGGAAGCCATTTCTTCCTGCTACTGCATTTATTTTTTTTTATATAGATCATAAAACAGTCCATACAATCTATGTGTAAAACAATATTTCGTTTTTTTTTTTTTTTTTTTTTTTTTTTTTATTTTTTTTTTTTTTTAAATCGGGATTTCTGAAGCCCACCCACCCCCCCCCCCCTGAATCCGCCTCTGCTGGTGACATGTCAGCAGTCATCAGTCCATTTTCTCCTGACACAGTCTCCTAAATTTAAAATTCATATCATTTTCCAATTCAAATAGGAATCCTCAGCGATTTGTAACCCGGAGGATATAACAAAAACGTTCTACTTTCACTTTCATTTCAGCTACACATTTAATTTTAATTTTAATTTATTGAGTAAATGATGCCGAAATATTTATTTAAATTAATATCAAATTATTTAAAAATACTTTGTTTAATTCATAATACAAATAATCTAGAGATAATTATTATCCTTATTCAAACTCAAGACACGTTTCTTTTGTGAAGTGTATCGTAAGGTATATTATGTGTATATGCTGTGTAGCGTCAAATCGTATGACTGTCGGTAGTGTACGCGCTAACACACACGACGTGTAATTATCAAACAATTGCTAGCACCTCTTTGGAAAGTTTGGATTTCCGCACAAATTGTTTTACTAAATTCATTATAGATTAGTTGATTTTTTAAGTAAAATGGACACTGATTAATAATATCGATGGCTCAATTTGATTAAAACAGTATGTAACTGTCAAAAAACAATGTTTCTGCTTTAAATCATCATCATTTCGCTGTCCAATGTCGGATTTTATCGAGCCATTGACCTATGTAAAGTTCAGAATGTAAGCTTTAATCTGATTGGTCATTCAAGAAAAAACGTCACAGGAAAATCCCGCGGAAATCGCTTAGAGTAACCCCATAGTGCTGTAACACAGCTAAAAATATGCCGCGCATCTCGCAACGTCGGCGAAAGTGGGTCAACATCGGTGTATTCAAATTGTGTTCTAGGTACTAAAATCGGGTTATTTATCGTAAACACTGCAATAAATGAACAAAATAATGATTATATTATTGAATTCAGCTGTAAAAAATGGTTTTTAATCTGATTATAATATAGAATTTGTGAATTAAAAACATTTGATTTTCACTACGAGGCAGCCAAATTACAGGATTACGACAACGTACTGAACCCCCTACATTATGGTTGAATCTTAATGCCTGTAATGATGTTGTATTTCAAGTTTGAACATTATGGCTGAATCTTAATGCCTGTAATGATGTGTGAACGCATTGTCAAAAATCAATTGTATGTGTTGTCACAATCTGTTTTATCAGTACGACGCCATCAAAATCTGACATGGTGTGACACCATAAAGTGCACGTAACCTATTTCACCAAAATTGCAAAGTATACTTATCTTGCTAAGAACACTTTGAGGGAGAAATTTTCAATTTAAGGTTATTAATTTTTATTTATTAATAATTACACTGAATTTATTACATTATCACAGCGATTTTGGCTGTGATAATGTAATAAATTCCGTATAATAATTCTGCATACTTTTAATCATAAAATATATGAAGTTGTTAGTTCTATATGAAATAATGCATTTCGGGAAAAATAAATGATCACACCCTCAAAGTACACTTTGCTAGATAAGTATGCTTTGCAATTTTGATGAAATGGGCTACTCGGGTTAAAAATACACTCAAATTGATGACAGCAACAAATGTGTGTTGCGGTTTTACATGTCAGTCGGTTGTACATGTAGTTGTATTGATGGACACACCTAAAACAGCAACACCCGTTTTGTCAGCTGACTGAATACTTTGTGCAAGGATCCACCAGGGCTCCAGTTAAGGTGCGTAATTTGGAGGTAAACTTCTTATTTCTCCATCAAAAATGGCAAGTTGGGAGTGCTTTAGAATCGTCTCAACGAGACGATTCTAAAGGACTCCCAACTTGCCATTTTTGATGAAGAAATAACGAAATTTCACCCCAAGTTGGTCAAATGACGCACCTTAACTGGAGCACTGGTTCACAATTACCACGGTAAATATTGACATTCTATCCCTGCACACACTGTGGAAATATCGTGCTTCAATTAATGTGCAGCTAAACGTAGCAACGCCTAGTAATATTATATTTATAAATCCACGACACATGTTTTTGATTGATTGGGGTTTTGCATCCACTCACACTGTAGAGCCAGATGAGCCGGCTCGTAACGAGCCGTCTCATCAGGATCTGCAGTGCGAGTGGATGCAAAACCCATATACAGATGGGAACATACCTGTATGGAGTGAGTACCAAACATTCAGCATTATAGGAAACTCAGTGTCTTGATCTGGTGTCAGAGACCCTTACTTGGGCAATGGCCTCCAAAGTGCCAAAGTGAATGTCCCTTAACTCTTTGCATGCTAGCGTTAACATTACAGCCAACAAATTAGGAGTATTTTTCTTGTTTCTCTGTAAATATGTCTTTGAATTTCATTAGAATTGAGCCAAATGAAAGTCCAAGACATATTCATGATATTTACGAGGAGAAATGACAGAAAATATCATGAATTGTCGTCTGCTATTTTTGAACTATTTATAGCCCACAAATTTCCCAGCATGCAAAGTGTTAACATTTTAGAATCTTCCATTCACTTGTTATTGTTATACTGGTAATGGGAAACAGAGCCCAAAACCTTCAAATTGTCCCCTTGAATCGTAGACCTAGACACAACACTAAACATTATCTTGTCTGATCAAATTAAATTTTGTCGTCTGCTGATTATTTTATATTTTCCATATTTCTCAAACAAAAACATGGTTTGGCAGCACTTTAGAATTATTTCCAATGGAAATGATTCTAAAATGCTATCAAATCATGTTTTCTTGAGAAAAAGGAGAAAATATGACAACAGCAGACGACAGTTTTCGGTTCCCGCCTTTTAAGGGTTAAACTTGGTTTACATGCGTGTTGAAACCATTTCCAATATTTAAACATGCACTTGAATATGCATAAAATTGAAGCTTAGTTATGGATAGATAAACACGTCTTATGGAATGAGAAACGAATCAATTATACGCTTGACGAAAACCACAGACCACGTACAGATAGATGGCCGCCTAGTGGCTTCAACAGTAAAACAGCTGTTACTTGGCAAAGTCATATGTGGCTGTGACTGGAGAAATGGGGTTTGTGGGTTTTGTGACCAGTGTAGCTCCTGATCGAATAGCAAACTCCTGAAGCCTGATAACGATGTACATTGCTTGTTAGAAGACTGACGGACATTTCAGTGATGGAATGGCGAACAGTGCAGATCCTGATCAGACTGTGCGTATGCACAGGCTGATCTGGATCTACACTGGTTGGAAAACCTGTAACTCCCATTTCTCCAGTCAGAGCCACATATTTGTTACTGAAGATGAAAATGGGAGAACCCTTTGTCAATTCTAAAATGATTTGATGAATTCATGATTGATGTAAATTGTACGTGTTTAGATTGTCCAGTACATTTCCCATTGGAAAAATCCTGAAAACATGTTAGCAAAGTAAAGACGTATAATACCAAATCTGAATGCTACAAGAAGAGCACAGTTGCAATGGTGAAATGGTTTAACGTCCCAGCAACAGCTAAGGTCATATAAAGACGGGACCTTTGTTTAAAGTCTCATCCAAAATATCAGTGGGATGGAAATACTAGGAAAGAACCACAATTTCTGGTACTAAGGTAGGTCCAATGCTCCACCAAGGGTGGCTTAACAGATTTGTGACCAGTGTTGCTCCTGATCCAATAGCACAATCCTGTTGCCTGATAATGATCTATACTGATTGTCAGAAGCATGACGGGTGTTCTATTGATGGAGTGGCGAACAAGTGCAGATCCTGATCAGACTGTGCGGATGCACAGGCTGATCTGGATCTACACTGGTCAGAAAATCCATAAGCCCCATTTCTCTAGCCACGACCACATAAATAGCAGAGAGCAGATAAAGTGAAGAAAAACCACTCACTGCTTTCTTGTACCGAAAACTTCCACTCCGCTTCAAAGTCCCCCCTTTCGTGGCATCATCTTGTACTTCGATCAGCGACCCGTCAATGGACTGACGAACGGACAGCTCCACCAGCTCCGGAATTGGCTGGACTTTCAAGGTCACCGTATCCCCGGTCTTCCTTATCATATCGACTATCTCCTCGCGCGATGTATGTTCAACGTTTACGCCGTTAACTTCCACTAGTCTGTCGCCTGGTATCAATCCAGTCTCGGAAATTTTTTGCCCCGTTCCTGGTTCCGCGAAAATCACAGACTGCTTCGTGTCGCCGTTATTATCCCCGGTCGCTTTCACTGTCAGTAATCCTTTACGGAGCGTGAACCCAAAATCGCCGGCTTTCGTTCTGTTTATGACGAGTTCGCGTACGCGAGGCGGTTTTACAGGAACGATTTCTGGTAGTTTTAATACTGCTTTGTATGTGGGCGGTGGAGTTTCGGGCGGAGGTGGCGGGTTGAATTCCGGAGGTCGGTCTTTAACGGATGCCTTATTCCCGCGAGGAACTGGCTTTGGTTTCGCGGATTTGTGCTGTGCAACCGGCTGGCCGGACATCTCCATGTTGATAATGGTGTTCGTCCTCAACACCTGTGGATAGTGTTACAAGATTGATCAATTATAATTGATTGATTGGGGTAAATGTCCATTAAACAGCAAGGTCATATGCGGGTGGGAATGCACCTGTATTGGGAGAACTTGACATTCACCACTTTGAGTGCTAAAGAATAATTCACCAGAGCTTCAGTTAAGGTGCGTAATTTGGAGGTAAATTTCTTATTTCTCCATCAAAAATGGAAAGTTGGGAGTGCTTTAGAATCGTCTCAATGAGACGATTCTAAAGGACTCCCAACTTGCCATTTTTGATGAAGAAATAACAAAATTTCACCACACGTTGTGGTCAAATTACCCACCTTTCCTGGAGCTCTGGTTAAATACACCATTACTACAACTCCGGATCACTTGGGGCCCATGTGTGAATCCCAGTAATATTCATCTTTAACTCTTTAAACTGTACAGTGCAGGGCTTCTAAAATTTTCAGTTTGTCGGTTCTGGACCGAATTTTGAATCTCAGACCGATTGAGATTTGCAAACTATCCTTAAAATTTGGTCGGAAAATAACGAAATCCAGCTGCTATTTCTCAATTAGCCATGCTCCGAATGCCCAAAATAATACACAACATGCCACCGGTTTATTGGGGTGACGTGTGAAGTTACACACCTCGATAACCATGATAACGGTCCACGGATATCCTGATTAGCGGTGTAATACACAGCTGCCACGCCTCGTGTGACCAGATATTGATTTTCTAGCCACACACGCCAATGTGACGTATTGTGTGGGTCAATTAGGGTCTTGCGTCGCCAAATATTTATGACAATGGCCATCGATCGATCGTACTTAAAAAGGCACAAACAAAGCGAAACAAAATAACATGCTGTGTTATGTAAAATCTCACTGTTTAGTTTGGTTATACATGTATACAACCAAGAGCTATACTGGTCACAATTCCTATAAGCCCTATTTCTCCAGTCACAGCCACAAATAAGAAAAACACTGCACACATTACCAGTCAATTCAGACTCCCAAAATCAAACATTGTCCGGTCATTAACCTGATCAGCTGGCAATTGCCAGGTAACGGCTGTTCCATTTACCTCTTTATAGTTGTGGCTAGTTGATATTATTGGTATTTACTTGACAGAAATACAATTAGTTTGCTTCCCTAACAGTTAATAATTGTTTGTGTATGCTGGTACACCAGAATTATGGTAAAACATTACCATTTTAAAACTTGATTAACTATTTTATCTCGTGTGTCCAATTGATGTAACAGCTGATTTATGACATCGCATTGAAGAGCCTGTGTGTATTAAATGTTTCAAACACGACTTTTACATTACAAAAATCGATAATTATAGTACATGAACCATAAAAGATATATTTTCTATGTTCACACGAAGTGTCTTCGCTTCAGATAAACTGCAGAAAGCACAAAACTTAGCCAAGCTATGGAGGCGAGATGTAACCTAATTTCGTCTGCACCCAATAGCCGACAGATTTTCAGTTTCTGAAGAGGGGGGAGTCGACAAAACATGAGGGGGGGGGGTGGGGGGGGGGTGGGGGGGGGGGTGGGGTGGGAGGTATCTGGTAGCACTAATCGTACCGGTTCCTTCGGGCCGACAATTACGTCTGGACCGATTGGCATTCTGAAATTTTAGACGCCCTGGTACAGTGGTATTGGCAAAACGTGTAGATCCGGATGAGCCGTTTCATCAGGATCTGCACTTTTTGCAAGTAATTTTCATATTTTTGAGAACAAAAACACACCCTTTTCATAAATGGACCAGTCTGAAAATAATTTTATGACGGTTGGATTGATTGCAAAATTAACATATCAAAATCCACTCCAGTTACATAGGGGTGAAAGGGTTCAGATGTAAACGTTTAAGGATGGATTCATCGCAAAGATATGCATACCTTTACATTCTCCATGAATGAGTGATTGAATGGGGTTTTATTTTCGGTTATAAACAACTAAATTTGTATAAAATATCAAGTGATTTTGGTTTGTTACTAACTTAGAGGTTTAGTACTGAAAATGAACATTGTATTTATAGTGTACACTGCTGTACGATTATAAAATTGTTCTTGAAATGCTTTGTCCAATTAAAGGCTTTTTAGGGAAAAAAAATATATTTTCTTCATTTCATCTCCAAAGTATATGTTGTTACCACTCATTTGAACGGTTCAAATGAGTGGTAACAACATATAGCTTTACAGATAAATAAACAAAATAATGATATTTTTTCAACAAAAATTTATCGTATCCTTAAGACTGAAATAGGCTAATAAGATTCCAGAACCTGTCCGATTCTGAGGAAACAGTACCTGCGAATCATCAAGATTTTCCGATACGCCCCTCACATCCCGGAATTTCAGGATACTCTTCACGCTACTACTGGGTTTCGGCATCACTGCTGGGGGTCCAGCACGAGCCGGAAGGTCATGTGACTCGCGACCGGGACTGAGGCGACCCACACTTCCGAGGCTCGTACTGCTATCGCTGCTGTCTGGCTGACGAAAACCATACTCATCATTATCCTGGGCTGGTTCGTTTGTTTTCGTGCGGCCGCTGTTCTTTCGCAAAACTACCCTCTTCACTTCCTCTAGCCTACAAGGGAAGGAGTTCACAAAATGTGAAATGTTTAACAGTTTTAACCATAAATAACGGGAATGGACTGTCATATGTTAATGTAAAGACCAATCCAATCGCCATAAAATGATTTTCAGACTAGACCATTGATAATAAGAGGATGTTTTTTTCTCTACAACATATACAAATTACTAGCAAAAGTGCATATCCTGATGAGACGGCTCGTTACGAGCCGGCTCATCTGGATCTACACTGTTTGCAAACACTGCTCAAGAGGTATGTAGTGTTGAAAGTGTTAAAGGTTTAACGTCCCAGCAACAGCTAAGCTCATATAGGTATCCTCAGTTTCAAGTGTTATCCGAAAGACGAGTGCTATGGAATACAGGGGAGTCGATCCCGTTTCTATGCGACCTCTTACTACGCAAGAACACGGTTACTACGCGGTGCTCTCGTGGCTCCGGATTTTTTTTCAACCCACTAACTAAACTATCAACATGTACCTTTCAAGATCGCGACCCCCCAATATGACCCATATCTGTGACAAATTAAAGTGAATGTAGACCGCCCTGTGCGCTTACTACCTCTGTGCTGCTGGGCTGTCTGGGATAATAGATGTTATGCAGATTAACAGATCTGAGCACTGACAGTTATCCATATTCCAGAAGTTGACAAACAGCTGACATTCCCTTTAAAGTTTGCAATCAGCCGCGTGTACTAGGACGCAGAATTTGCCATATTGCTCAGCCAATGAAACGCTCTTGCTTAATCACGTGTTATCGCTGTCCAATCAGTGTATGTAGGGTATCTACATGTATCACACACACCCAAAAATCCATATCGACCCATCAGTCTCATTTCAGTATTGTATGCGTCAGCTGTCTGTACCGTTTAACACGTAAACATGCGAAACGAAAGTAAAAAGCGTAAAACAGTTTACCATAAGGGACAAACTATTTTGTGGATACAACACGATATCATAAATTTATGGTATGCTGTTACATTTTTAAGTAGTTTATTAGTCAAATTTAATTATTATACAATGCTTTACGTTGTTAAAATGGTGACCCCATACCGCCAGAGTAAAGTTTGGTTCGTTTTCAGTCGGGACAGAATGTCCCCGGTTTCATTAACAGAACAATGCTACAAATTCGTGATCCGGCTATATCGCGATCATGATTCCTGGCTCCCAATGACAGCATAGAAACGGGACTCCCATGTACTAGCAAAGTATTTTCCATGCCAAAGTGGAGATTGACCTCCGCAAAATTTGCAAACAGTGTAGATCCAACTAGAATGAGCCGTCTCATTGGGATCTGCACCATTTGTGGGAAGTTTCTGATTTGCTCAAAGTCACCCCTATTCCGATTTAACCCTTTCACCCTGAAGTAACTGGAATGGTTTTTGATATGTTAATTTTGCAACCAATCCAATCGTCACAAAATAGATTTTCAGACTAGTCCATTTATGAAAAGGGGTGTTTTTCTTCTCAAAATATAAAAATTACTTGCAAAAAGCGTCGATCCTGAAGAGACAGCTCATCACGAGCCAGCTTATCTGGATCTACACTGTTTGCCAATACCACTATCAGAGCTTTCAATAAGGATGAAAGTAACAGGATGTTTGGAAATAGTAGATGGCCGAGCGGGGGGAGGGTCCGGGAGGGGGGTTTGTCCCCCTTCTAGAAAATTTTTGAAATCTATTAAGCCAAATGGTGCATTCTGAAGACAAATTATATCATTTGATACATGAAAATTATACCTTGCAAAGGTGTTCAAAAAGAAAGAAAAGAATTCTCCTCACACTTTGGTGTGCAAATGTATTTTTGTATTTGATTTAACAAAGCATGCCATGGCATGTTTTATTAAACACTAGAAAAATGCCTGCCTATGGCCGAACATTACAGCATCTCGTTTGAGATGGGGTAACAACTAAGTCTAAGCCTAGTAAAGCAATCTAATGGGAATACATCTGCACCATGGGGGGAATATAAAAAACAAGAGGGCCATGATGGCCCTAATTCGCTCACCTGACTCCATGAACACCAGAGGAAAATGTGACATTGAGTTCATGTGTTTTCAAAAAAATGTGCTATTTTTAGATGGCGGTCATCTGGGATTAAGCGATGACTCTCATTTTACCAAATCTGAAAATGCTTCACCCAAGGATCTTAACTTACTATGAAGTTTGGCCAGCATCGGCCATGTGGTTCCTGAGAAAAAGATGTTCAAAATCTTGAATAAATGGACCATTTGGAGGCCATTATGATGACATAATGATCTGATTCCGACAAATATTGCACTAGAGCAATCGCCTCATCGATACCTTCAATTTGATATATGACATGAGCAGATTTGGTCAAAAATAAAATTTGACCCCACAGGCCACGCCCATTTTTTACCCCGGGGTCACCATTTTACGTCGATCATTGCTACCAAGTTTTGTCGAAATCCGGCTGGCAGTTCATAAGAAGATTTTTTAAGAATTTGTGCTATTTTTAGATGGCGGCCATCTTGGATTAGCAACGACCTCCATTTTAACAAATCTGAAAAGGTTTCACCCATGGACCATAACTGTGAAGTTTGGCCACCATGGGCCAAGCGATTCGTGTGATTTTTTTTTAAAATCTCTAATATTTACAGAACGACCTTTCGACGACATTCTTGGATGACATGACCATCCAATTTCGATAAAATAATGTACTAGAGCGATCGCCTCTTTGATACCTTCGATTTGATATAGACATGACCACGGACCACGCCCATTTTTTACCCCGGGGTCACCATTTTAACAACTTTGAAAGAGCATTGTACATCGATCATTCCTACCAAGTTTCGTCGAAATCCGGCTGGCGGTTCATGAGAAGAAGATTTTTTAAGAATTTGTGCTATTTTTAGACGGCAGCCATCTTGGATTAGCGATGACCTCCATTTTAACAAATCTGAAAAGGCTTCACCCATGGACCATAACTTTTAAGTTTGACTATCCTTGGGCCAAGCAGTTCATGTGAAGAAGAATTTTGAAATCTCTAATAAAAGAACGACCTTTTGGCGGCCATCTTGGATGACATAACCATCCGATTTTAACAAAAAATGCACTAGAGTGATCGCCTCATTGATACCTACAATTTTATATATGACATGACCATATTCGGTCAAAAATAAAATTTGACCCCAATTTGACCCCCATAGGCCACGCCCATTTTTGACCCCGGGGTCACCATTTTAACAACTTTGAAAGAGCATTGTACATCGATCATTCCTACCAAGTTTTGTCGAAATCCGGTTGGCGGCTCTTGAGAAGAAGATTTTTGAAGAATTTGTGCTATTTTTAGACGGCGGCCATCTTGGATTAGCGATGACCTCCATTTTAACAAATCTGAAAAGGCTTCACCCATGGACCATAACTTTTAAGTTTGGTTACCATGGGCCAAGCGGTTCATGTGAAGAAGAATTTTGAAATCTCTAATAAAAGAACGACCATTTGACATTTCGGCGGCCATCTTGGATGACATAACAATCCGATTTTGACAAAAAATGTACCAGAGTGATCACCTCATTGATACCTTCAATTTGATATATGACATGACCATATTCGGTAAAAAATAAAATTTGACCATAATTTGACCCCACGGGCCACGCCCATTTTTGACCCCGGGGTCACCATTTTAACAACTTTGAAAGAGCAATGTACATCAATCATTCCTACCAAGTTTCGTCGAAATCCGGCTAGCGGTTCACGAGAAGAAGATTTTTTAAGAATTTATGCTATTTTTAGACGGTGGCCATCTTGGATTAGCGATGACCTCCATTTTAACAAATCTGAAAAGGCTTCACCCATGGACCATAACTTTTTAAGTTTGGCTACCATGGGCCAAGCGGTTCATGGGAAGAAGAATTTTGAAATCTCTAATGAAAGAACGACCTTTTGACCTTTCGGCGGCCATCTTGGATGACATAACAATCCGATTTCGACAAAAAATGCACCAGAGTGATCGCCTCATTGATACCTTCAATTTGATATATGACATGACCATATTCGGTCAAAAATAAAATTTTAACATAATTTGACCCCACGGGCCACGCCCATTTTTGACCCCGGGGTCACCATTTTAACAACTTTGAAAGAGCAATGTACGTCGATCATTCCTACCAAGTTTTGTCGAAATCCGGTTGGCGGTTCTTGAGAAGAAGATTTTTGAAGAATTTGTGCTATTTTTAGATGGCGGCCATCTTGGATTACGTGATGATGTCATTTTAATAATGTTGTAATCCCCCTACCTAAGGACCATGACCATGAAGTTTGGTGATTATAGGCCCAATGGTTACCGAGGAGAAGACGTTTGAAAATGTTCACGGACGACGGACACATTGCGGTAACAATAGCTCACATGAGCTTTGCTCAGGTGAGCTAAAAACAGCACTACTACGTGCATAGATTTACCTAAAGATAATATGACAAAGGCACTACAAAGGGGGGGAGTTATTGTACATAATATATAAAGCAAGCGCTACCGGAATCTGCAAAGCCAAACTGTAGTAAATCAGCCTGTCTTTACGCTTCTTCATTTTTGTTGTTGTTGTTGACGCAGACTATTGATGCCGACTTGATTGTATTGTCCGACGCGCAGAGAAAGGCAACGTGAGGCTCGCGCGTCAGAAATAAATAAAAATATGTAAAAAAAATGTATTTTATTGTATGTTCAGTAATATTGTAATAGTTATGACTCCGTTATGACATGCAACTCTATCTTCTACGAACTATACCTTTATATCGGCATTCTTATTCCCGGCGTTGACAACACAATTTTACCCGAAAGCGGGTGAAATTGTTTTGACCAGCACCCAAAATCAAGTCTGTGGAAAAATAATTGAACCCAGCAGTCCAATATTGTACATTGCATACTATATGCCAACCGGGAACCAACGCTCAAAGGGACCAGTAAACATCAAGTTTGCCTTCTCGGGTCACTGAAGACGTAATTTAGCCGGGATTTTTTTATTATTTTTTTTATTTTTCTGAACGAAATATAGGCGGCGATATTTTAGAGAATATGTGGCGGTAAACCGCCAGCCACTGGCTACTATTGAAAGCCCTGCACTATACAGGCGTCTGGTGTTGAAAGGGTTAAAATAGAATATGTATATTAGATACCTTTCCACAGTAATTTGGGTTTTTGGTGAATGTCATATTTTGAACAGTCATATTTATCAAACCTGTGTATATAACTATATCTTAGTACTTATAACGATCAAATTGAACTAGAAATAAATGAGAGAAAAAATTGTAAATATTATATTATACAAGGAAGCCAAAAGTGTAAATGAGGGCCAAACCAAGGATGTCGGAATTCCGTTAAGAATGAAACCCATTGTTAAATTTACCCTGCGATAATTCCAGCACAAAAATATTTACACAATTCCCTAACATTTGATTGGTCCGTAGCAAGTCTCTGTCCAAAATTTATATCCCAGTAAACTCCCATGCCGAACTACTTTCCGTAACCGTCAGGCGCAGTTAAAATAATTCTTAAGTAAACGGAAAATAAACACATTTTCTTGATGAATTTATTTCAAATGCTGGAATTATGAGGAATGAATGGCATTTTTGTGGAATTTATCGGGGATATAAACTTGGAAAAGTCGCGGGAATACTGGACGAGGCCTTCCGGCCTTCGTCCAGTATTCCCGCGACTTTTCCAAGTTTATACCCCGATAAATTCCACAAAAAGGCCATTCATTCCTAAAAAGAATCCATGTCAAGTAGGGTGGGTAACCCATTCACCGGTGCAATCCAAAATATCCAAATATAAGTCTCATGGTAATGTTTACATCCAGGATTGTCACGTGTATGTTTTTACGCATGCATCCGCCACCTTTCAATATAGGAATGAATGGCCTTTTTGTGGAGGTTATATCCCCGATAAATTCCACAAAAATGCCATTCATTCCTTATAATTCCAGCATTTGAAATAAATTCATCAAGAAAATGTGTTTATTTTCCGTTTTCTTAAGAATTATTTTAACTGCGCCTGACGGTTACGGAAAGTAGTTCGGCATGGAGTTTACTGGGATATAAATTCTGGACAGAGACTTGCTACGGACCAATCAAATGTTAGGGAATTGTGTAAATATTTTTGTGCTGGAATTATCGATGAATAATCCACTAGAACGAGCTACTTACGGATAAGTGATCATAATACATATGTATTATAATTTCTAACTTCATGAACCAATTTCCTAGCCAGGTCATAACCTAGATCCAACAAGTCCCTTCCCAACTATGTCTTTGCATACTTGCATCAGCTGAGTTACAAAAGAGATGCGTCTCTCATGCTGGTCCACGAATCAGAGGTCACGTATTTGCCAAATATGGTAATTTTCCGGTGCACGCACCTGCAGTATCCCCTATAAATTTATCCATTAAGGTGCCTGTGTGTATTTTTAATTTTTTAATACCAGGTTCTAAATAAAGCTGTAAGTGACCCCAGGATTTATATTAATGAATTATGATATGTACTGTTTGTCAGTAGTGTTCCCTACCTTAATAAATTGTAGACATTGATCAGCTACAGAGATGATTACAAATGTACATGTATATACACATATAAATTTGCTAATGCGGCCTCATTTTCTATTTTCCGTATCACTCAAGACTAACAGGAACCATTTACATTTATTATCATTTAAAAAAAAAAACTATGTTAAAACCAACATTTCTTAGTACATGTAATACAAAATATAAGAGTAATATATCAGCATGAAACCATAACCAGCACTGGAGTCACCTTAAGTTAACACGATTAGTTGGGCATTTTTTTGCCATTACACCAGTGAATGGTATATTGCGTCATCAGTCAGCTACAGTACAGCCAGATTTTTTGTAATTGCGGCAACCAATTTAGCTTTAGCGCGGAATATTGCCGCAATCTCTCGCAAAACATCCCGTGGCCGTTTGCGGCATAACGCGAAACTCCGCAAATTTTATGCGGTCGTTTCGCGGCGATCCTCGGCAAAACTCGGCAAAATTTTCCAGTGTGTACAAGTACATGTACATGTTATCGCACCTTTACCGCCGCATTTTGCGGCAAAATGGACACGGTAAAATGCGGCAAAACTCGGCAATTCACTCTGAAAATGTGTACATTGTTTGATTGAATGAAGTCAGTTTTACCCTTGTAGACATGCATTTCGCATGGATCGATTTGGTATATCTGTCAATAAATCATGTTCGAACATCCATGGTCATACCAATATTGATCATGTAAGATGTAGATATCAAACAGGCATATTCAGAATATTGATCATGTAAGATGTAGATATCAAACAGGCATATTCAGATTTTTACGGTGTGTAATCGATCGTATTTCCTCGCCACCATATAAAACCTGACTCGAGAAACACAAATTAAGTTGTTATTTCTGAATTTGTCAATCGTTTGCACGGTCTAAGAAATCAAACAAATGTGAAAACATTTTGTTTTTACAAAATATTAGACTCGTCTAAGGAGACGATTCTTAAGTGTTGCCAAAACATGTTTTATTAAGTCATCGGACAAATGTGAAAAGAAAACCTGAATATATTGGTATTTCTTTACAAAAACATATTTTGACAAATATGAGAATCGTCTTACTTAGGAGACGATTCTCATGTGCTGCCAAATCTTGCTTTTATCAAGAAATCAAACAAATGTGAAACTGCACAAGCTGCATGCGTCAATTCGATGACAGGAGCGATTACATAGCGTGGTTTTGGTATGTTCGTTTCCTCCGAGTTCTAAAGGTCAGCTACACTTTGCACGTGAAAATGGATTACCGACTGATGATTGTAAACACCATCAGGTGTGCAGCTAGACCGAAAATGATATGTCGCAAATGTGCTACAGTCGAACCTCTCTAAACCGAACACAGAGACAAGTTAGTTGTGCTTAATTTTGACATAGTTCGTGTCCATTTATCTCCGATTATAATTTCTGTTCATGAACACAAAGCACCCACGCGTGTCTTGAAGTAGTTATATACATGGTTCACAGTGGAGCCTCTCTAAACCGGACGCCCTAGGATGTGCCCCAGGGTGTCCGGTTTAGAGAGGTTGCACTGTAGTTGTGGATGGGTGGGTACGGCGGTATATATTTTTTTAATGTAAGTACATGTATATGTATTAATACCGTTAATAAATTAGCATTTGTACCAACATTAATACTAGACATTATGCACTGTAGTTGTGGATGGGTGGGTACGGCGGTATATTTTTGTAAAACATGGATGTGCCCCTCTGGAATACTGGACTCTAACTGGAGACACTCTTACAAACTTGTTGATGTAAATGTACACAGACGGACGGACTTACGGAACCTCAAGAGCAAGGCAATATGCCCCCCACCCTGGCTATCGCATAGGGGCATGATTAACCCAGGCAATCAGTTTTGTTGAGAATACGGTACATTTTCGTTTCAGCTCTCGCGATCACGCATCGCGTTTTCGCGATCTCGATCTACGCGCAAGATCGCGAAAGGAGACGATTCTCATATGCACAGTACTGTCAAAACATGTTTTGTTGTGAATATGTTAAATTTTCGTTTCGCAATCCATCACGCTTCGCGTTTTCGCGATCTCGGCCTATGCGCAAGATCGCGAAACATGTTTTGTTGAGAATATGTTTCATGTTCGTTTCGCGAAATTGTAACATATGTACAAATCGTCTTAGGAGACGATTCTCATGTGCTGCCAAAACATGTTTTTATTAAGAAATGGAACAAATGTGGACAAACATCAATATTTCTGACACTAAAAACATGGTTTGACAAAACATGAGACGATTCTGATGTACTGCCAGTACATATTTATTGAGTAAATAAGGATTCTGTTACCTTTTTTTTTGAGATTCCACACCTCTCCGACCAATAAAATGGAAGAAATATTGTTATCAAACGCGGTGAAAACCGCTATGCTATAAGAGAAATAAGTTCCATTCCATTAATAAATATGTAATTGATCGTAAATGTGCTGCTCTTGTGCACAGGTTGAAGTAACGGACCGAGGTCTATAAATACATTAAATATGCCTAAAAGCATCAATAAATGAAGAAAAAAAAAATAAAAAAATTTTACCCCCTCCATCTAATCATTATAATGATTAGATGGAGGGGGTAAAATTATTTGTTTTCTTCATTTATTGATGCTTTTAGGCATATTTAATGAATTTATAGACCTCGGTCCGTTACTTCAACCTGTGCTCTTGTGTCGGCGTGTTTCAAAGATCCGATCGACACAACTTAACCTTTAGATGTCATTTTGTAACCTTTCATGTCCCACTTTCCAATGCCGACACACGACCCAGTAGGTCACCGCACGTGCATATGATGATGTATGACGTGATCGGACAAAACCGGGCTTATTGCATATGTGACTAGCGAAGACCAACACGTGTTCACCATCAGTAGATTGTAACAGGACACGTAAATCGTTTTAGGAGACGATTCTCATATGCTGCCAAAATATGTTTATTAGAAAAAATAATATTATTTTTTTGACAAAACATGAGAATTGCCTCCGAAAACACGAGAATTATAATGGTGTTCTGTTAGTGTCGTGTAACTCGCATTTACTCGATTTCAACCTCTACACGAGATCGCGAAAACCCTTTCATATGTATCTGACATATTCCCCAATATCCACATTTCTTCTATTTCTTAATTAAAATAATGTTTTACAGCACATGATTATCGTTTCCTAAGGCGATTATGATACTACAGTGTCCTGTTAGGGCCAGTTACATTCTCGAGTTTTCTCGCACGGACAGACACGAGGACGGACATATTGACAAACTGTGTGGCGACTGTGAACCCGAGACTATTTTCGGCGAACATAATGCAAATCTCGGACAGATGGAACGCAAGGTGTGGGATCACGTGTTTCCGAACGACGTGACGTCATGTTTTTTTAGATGTGTTCACAGTAGATTTCCTTTAATATCTATCTAATGGAATGACATATTTTTATGAAATATATACAGCAGCAAATGCGGTACACGCCGCCTTTTATTGTATCGGCGACATTAATCTCATAATTCTGTCGTTTTGACGAAGAATCGGTTACCGTAAATGTAAATAAAAACTAAAGCATGTGAATGTAAGAAAAAAACGGTACTCGATTCTTTGTGAAAGTTATAAGTAATTGTAAAAAACTTTCAGAGCATTGGAACCTAGATTTGCAATTGATAAAGCATAAAATAATAAAGCAAAACATCGCAAAACGCCGCATTTTCTGTCCATCAAAACGCCGCAAATTGTGGCAAATGTGCCGGTGATCCGTTTTATGATTTCGCCGCGTTTTGCCGCAATTGACTTGGGTCACGATTGCGGCAATTTATTTTAACAATTGCGGCAATACCGCGAGAACTTTGCGACGCTTTGCGGCATTTCGCGGCAAACCAGCGATTTGCCGCAATAGGTAGGAAATTCTGCGCTGGCGAAAAACTCCGCAAAGCAAAAAATGTGCGGGTTTCACGGTGGCTGTACTATACGTAGGTCAATACAACATGGCGGGCGATATTTACGATGTGGAAACCACACACGCACACTTGATCTCGTATTTTTAAAGACAATAAGATGTAAGTGAATGTAGTGTTTATTTATTTGGAATTGTTTATTGTTAGGCTAGTGTGTACCGATTTAATTATTAATGCACCGGTGAATGGGTTTCTAAGGCTAATGGCTTACCTGCTCAGCTCCTCTGGAGTAGTCTGTTCTCTCTGTTTCTTCTCTTTGTCTTTTTTCTCCTTTTTCTCCTTCTTTTCCTTCTTGTGCTCCTTATCTTTCTTCATAAAACTGAACATTCTGAACCTATGGAAACTGTAACAGTCATCAGAAATATGTTGTGACCACCATTTAAACATTCATTGGAACTATGCTATGCTATAAAAAAATATTTTAATAAAACTTATTTTATTACGACTTTTGGAATCAACTTATTTAAATACAGGTTAAATGTCATAACATTCCGACATCGTAAATAACGTATTCTGACATCAGTAAATAACGTAAATTGTGCGATGTATGACGTCACCTCTGTGTATTTGAAGTCACATTTTTCTGATAATTTTGCACATCTCATTGTGTAAACAAAAATTGTGAATAATATACTGGAGAAGCATAGCAAAATTGGTACCAAGCGTGAATCAGTGAAATCCAGTGACATCAAGATAGTTTAGTTTCTTTGTTGAACTATTAATTTAGTAAGCAAGTCCGCTATTCCATCAACAGTATCCATAGTTGAAGGAAATAACTCTGCAGAATACTCCCATATTGTCCGTACCCAGAGTTACGATGCTCTCCATCTATCAGATCTGATTTGTTATTCTGCAGTTAGATCCCACTACTCTGCAGTTATTTCCCGCAACTACGGTATCTAATGATTTTAAATTTTTACCAATATATCAGACTTGGATAAAATTGTGACATACTGTAGCATTTAATCAGGTGGTTTATTCCAAAATCAACATAATTTAATATGACGCACGCCAAGCAAATTTTTAGGTGAATTAGCCGTGAGTTAGCCGTGATTCATAGAATTAGCCAAAATAACAGTCCATCCTTAAATTGACACAAGCACCGTCTTTCTTTTAATTATATTCAATAACACATAAATATAATCAATCTGGTTCCTGTGAAAACAAACATCTATGAAATAAAAAAAAAATTAAACTATTGAACTTGTTACCCCACCCACTAAAAATACATTACAAAAAGATGTCTGCTTCCGGAAAATCATAAAGATTTTATCATAAAAATGGTGATGTCTAGCGAGAAGCGATCAATCACCCTAATTAATGTTATTTGGCTTTAGTTGCAACAGGCACTCACCAATGTGCAATATGCTAATAATCAGAGTAAACCATGCAAACGTCTGTCGCTTTCTGCCCGCTATTTGTCAGAAAATAAATGGCAGAACATCCGGTTATAAGACAATTTACTTCCGGTTACGAAACGAGGGCTTGTCTCAAAAGGTTTACACGGCTTGCGGTGTACCGTTGGAGGCTCTTCGCTACCGTTGTGCACGTGCTACTATTTATCTCTCACCTCCCACCGTCCGTTATATTTTTGTGGCTTTCATTGAAGAAATCAGTTTAGGCTTATGGTTTTGCGACCAGTGTATATCCAGATCAGCCTGTGCATTCATATAGTCAGGCTTCTAACAACTGTAGTAGTACGGCCATAGTAGGATAATCGAACATTTGTACTGCCTTGCGGTACAAACCGGCTTTAATAGCGACGTGGTAGAGTGTTCGTCTCTCACGCAGGCGGCCTGGGTTCGACAATATAGTTTTCACTTTACACACATTCCCCTCCTACTACACAACCAATATCATTGTAGATCGTCATCAGGCTACATGAGTCAGCTATTTATTTGATCATGAGCTACACTGGCCACAGCTACCATAAGCCAATTTCTCCAGTCACAGCCACATTTAAATTATCCGTCCGGTCCGTTCGTCCGTTCATCCATCGCTAAAAGGCTAAATGGGACCGGTTGAGTCCTGTAGCCTATTTCACCAACATTGCAATGTACATTGTATACTTATCTAGCAAAGTATACTTTGAGGGAGTAATCATTTATTTTTCCCGAAATGCATTATTTCATATAGAACTAACAACACAACTGCATATAGTTGATTATTAAAAGTAATAATTATTATACTGAATTTATTACATTATCACAGCCAAAACTCGGTATAATAAAAATTAATAAATTAATCTTTAAATTTCTCCCTCAAAGCAAGCAAAGTATACTTTGCGATGATGGTGAAATAGGCTACTGATAATGCTGAAAGCGAATATAGGCTATGTGATATGTAGTGAAAATATAACAATTTTATATTTTTATATTGTATATAAGTATTACATGGGTCACACTTGTTAATCGGCCAAATGAAAATACCTGTAAATAAAGTTTATAAATACGTTTTCTAAGAAGCGCAGGGTGCGGTTTGCACTAGTTCACAGGCGATAACATGACTTCAAGGTGAGAATAGAAGTTATAAGACGATTATACGTTTGTCCGGATAACTGATTGTCGATGTTAATTTTGGGGCAGTCTTACGACTGATGATCTGACTCAATTTTAAGTGAGGAAGGTGGCACATGTTGCTAATTAGTTTACATGCGTTGAGAAAGCAAGAATCGAAAGCAAGAATCTGTGAAAATGGTATGTCTGTAGCTGCTATTTTAAGAAACATATCGTAGCCAATGAACATGTCAAAGTTCACAAAGTTGCGTTTACAATAAGGTATTATATTTGTAAATATGATATGCTTGCACCTAATTAGGCATACGTTACATTGTACAGTCAAATAGTAAATGTAAATGACGGCACTGGGCTATAGAATAAAATATGGTTTGGTGACAAATAAGAATATGAAGTACGGGAGTAATTGCAACAGTTACCGTTTGCAACTAGGGGGTTGTCATATTTTCGAGCTCTTCGAAATGCATGACCTTGCATGTCGGGACCGACTATTTAAGTCCCCATCCGATTACCCGTAGTAAACCGGTCCAATAGGACTAGGCTAGCACGAAGTTGTCTTGCCCAAGGACACAACGACACACCGAATCGACCATTCGCAGCGTCGAGGTAGGATACGAACCCGGGGTCTCCTGATTCGCAGTCCGACGCTCTACCTACTGAGCATACTTACAGTCAAATAGTTAAGTCAACGCCATTATATAAATATGATTGAATCATGACGTCATGGCGTCGTTAAAATGGTAACTCGCTATGATAGGCATGCACGTTGCGCTCAATGGTAACACTATTGAAATACCTAAAGTACCTATTTTTGAAACCAGTAGCCTATTTCATCAACATTGTAAGGTGTACTTATCTAGCAAAGTACACTTTGAGGGAGAAATTTTCAATTTAAGGATAAATTTAATAATTTTTATTATACTGAATTTATTATATTATCACAGCCATTTTGGCTGTGATAGTGTAATAAATTCAGTATAATAATTCTGCATACTTTTAATTATCACATATATGCAGTGGTTAGTTCTATATCATGACATAATGCATTTCGGGCAAAATAAATGATTACTCCCTCAAAGTATACTTTGCTAGATAAGTATACTTTGCAATTTTGATGAAATCGTCTACAGAAAAGAATGAGGTTTAATAAAATATAAATATTCAAATTTCGCATCTTAACCCAACTGGTCCATTATTTTGCCTTGACGGGTAACATCTGTTTCAATGGTAATTTAGAACATATGCGGACCTGCATGTGTCTATCAGTATACGTGCTAGGAAAATGTTAAAAGTAATACAAGCGGTAGTACACCGTGATAATTGTGTCTAAAAATACAATGTGAAATAATGATACACATATCGTTTTACCATATCGCTAGAGGATCAATGTGTGTGTGTGTGTGTGTGTGTTTTTAATTGAAATTCACAAGGTTAAATTAATACATGTATTTCTCGTGTTTATGTCGCATGACATGTGTACCTAGTTAGTGCCACTTCGCAGGTTTTATTTTGTTTATTGGTGTTTAACGGCCTATCAACAGCTACGGTCATGTAAGGCCGGGCAAACGGGTTAGATCCCGTTTTAACCTGCTGCATTGGCGGAAAATTCCAAAATCAGAACGGAATATTTACATCGAGAAACAATATATTCAGCCCTGAAATTAGAATAACCCGACCTGGTGGCAGGTCCATACCACACCAAAGTCACTTGGCCCCTTCCCCTAAAATAGGATTACGAATAATCGTAATACTCACATAAGGGGTATAACCAGATTCAACTGTCACATACAAAATGCCAAAGACGTATGTGAGGGCCAAACCAGGTCTCCAGTCGGAAATCCGGTAAGGATGAACCCCGATCGTTAAATTACCCATCGCTTGCACTAACCTTCCACCCACCACTTCGCAGGTACACGCGACATATGCACGAAACAAAACAAAATTGCAAAGTATACTTATCTAGCAAAGTATACTTTGAGGGAGTAATCATTTATTTTTCTCGAAATGCATTATGTCATATAGAACTAACCACTGCATATATTTGATGAATAAAAGTATGCAGAATTATTATACTGAATTTATTACATTATCACAGTCAAAATTAAGTATAATAAAAATTAATAAATTTATCCTTAAATTGAAAATTTCTCCCTCAAAATATACTTTGCTAGATAAGTATACTTTGCAATGTTGGTGAAATAGGCTACATATCCCACTATGGGACAATGCTTAGAGAAAGGTACTTATTCTTCCTTTGGATTACGTTTAAACACTGTTGCATTAGCTAATTGATCAAATTACAAAACGGGGTACAGGGGCGGATCTGGAGGGGGGTCCGGGGGGTCCGGGGGGTCCGTTACACCCCCTCCCTCCCCCCGTTCAGCCACGGAGTTTACATAGAACAGCTTACCACCAGTTGGAGTCTAAATTTAAATGTCGTAAAACACAGGAAAATGCATTTCGAAGAGGTCAAAAATAGGACAACTCCCTAGTTGCGAACGGGTTGCAATTACTCCCGTACCGGATTGGCTTGAAACTTCATATTCTTATTTGTCACCAAACCATATTTTATTCTATAGCCCACTACTGTGGCCCCTTTGCTCGAGGTCAATGGCAAAATGACTTAAATAACTTTAGATATTGTTTCTTTCCATTTGGTTTTCTACATTATCACATGAAAACCTTGTTATGCCGTGCTATAACAACTTTCATAAATGTGATATTACACACGTGTAATAACACCTGGAGTGAATTTGATTGGCTGGCCGTATCACCATACTTACGTATTCGTATTATGCGTCACATGTAAATGGCACAATGTGTATTACTATATTTTCTTAATGTGTTCATGTGTGGTGTATATTCGCAGTCGATCTATTCACACATTCATTCATGGCCCTAATTCTACAGATAATGGGGCGTATTATCATTTTCGATCATATTATGATATCCGCCTGATAAGGATTTTGTGTTTGTTGTGTTTGTTAGACGTATGACATGTGATTATTTAGCTGAATGTCAATCTGCTACGGGAACACATTTCACAACATTTATAATCCAATGTATTCTTCTCTTATGAAGGGGATATAATTATCTGCATATTCAGCAGGCGGCAATGTCTGACATGAGGTGTTGGCATATGTAACCCGAATCTGATGATCTCCGAATCTGCTACATCAAACAGAAAACCGACATGTGTGGACTGTCACTAGCTGTTTTAAGGATTATCAACTGGAGCATTGCCAGCAGCACGCGGATATTAATTGGACTCGCTTGACTACACATGACCGGCACGCGTATTCCCAGTTGTTAATTGGGTAAATGGTGCACAACATATTTATGTTTATTTTTTATTTTCAAACACATTTATAAAAAAACACATGTGATATATATAATTCACGACCATACAATTTGCTGTAATAGTACACATTTAACAGTACATTTACATGTAACTACCAATAATTTATGTTATTTAATGTACGTTTGAACCTTTTAAAGAAATGTTTGTATAGAATAATGATAAAGATATAGAATAGAGTGGTATGCATTTGGTACTTCATTCAGTATTGCCTTCACTGTGTAATTCTTACATACGGATGTGGCTTGATGTGCACAGAGTGTCCGGTTTAGAGATGTTCCACTGTAAATCAGGCATATAACAATTCTGGGACATACTTATATCTTTTGCAATCATGAACATGTAATATTATCTAAGATGCGTCACAAGGAAACCTCTCAAAATGAGATCACATATCTTAGCTCAGTGTCCGGTTTAGAAAGGTACCACTGTATATATATTATCTTTTTGTGCTGTCAATTTCATTCATACATGGTTATTATAAACATTAGCAGCACGTCATATATTTGTTGAATCCCATGGTTACACCCCATGATACATGTATATATTGTTCGCGAAGACTGTTATATCAAGTCTGTACACCATGCAGTCATTTGAAGTATGCACAACGCTATAATACATCACAATTCATATATCAATATGTTTTATGTTTTATACAGATCATGATATGCCCTGACCAACGTATCGGTGACCAAACACAAGGACACATGATGGTGTCAGTCGATGGTGTCGCCGAATTAACCAATTGGTAACTATTCACTAATTATATGTAACTCCAGTGGTATATATTTGTTTCCATTAAACTGTTTATACACCCAACGATACAGCTAGTGCATTCTCACACGCTTTCGACCCGAAGTGAGGATGGTAGCTGTCATCGTGCTATATACGATATTCGCTAACCCTATACGCCATCTCCACATCTGGAGTGCAGTTGGGGTTTGCTGGTTTATGTTGCAAATACATTTCTGCGTTATTTTTAAAGTTTCAGCATAACACTGTTTTTGATTTTTTGGATTTTACTTGTAAATTTCTACATCATGTTTCGTTGTATGCAGTACGATGCCTTGTATGCGCATTTGATTTTTGTCGTTTATTTAACATGTTCGTGCCCGTTTTTCTCCAGTAACTGTTTCGGATTTCTCCCAACAAAATTTAACAGTACCAGCCCCAATGCGTGAAAATCACATAGTTTCAATCCTTGTAAATATATCCCCAACTACGTTCTTTCTACAAAAGTCGTGCTCAATATTAGTTGAAAATCTGTCCACAAGTAAAAAAAATCTTAAACAAAAATCAATTTTTAGCCCCCATGTTTAGTTCCCATAGGAAAATCGTTTTTTTTCGCAATAAAATCAATATTTGATGGCATTTCATCAAATATAATTGTTTGGGGAGGGTGACTGACAGTCTCTGGGGCGCCACATGTACAGAGAGGTGAGTCTATTATTGATTTTCTGTAGAGATCGTAATTTATGGAACTGCAAGACATTCGTAATCGAGCGTGTAGGATTTGGTCTTTTCGGGTACCCACGTTAAACAGAGGGGATGATTTAGATGTATCTTTGTTAAGTCTGTATTTGAAGCTGGATATTGTTGGGGCGTATCTGGTAGATTCTGGTAGACTGTTCCAGTCTCTGATAGTGGATGGAGGAAGGTAATTGGTATATTGCTGGGTGCGACCATATAGTGACGGTATATTTGTTTACATTTCTAAGGGCGTAACGCTGTTGTGTTTCGGTAGGTATAAGTGTTGTTAAATATGTTGGTGTTAGGCCATTCTTCATTTTGTAGAGTTGTACGAGCTTGTGTTTTTTTCGGCGTAATGAGAGAGTTTCCCATTTAAGATCTCTATAAAGGTTGTCAATGCTGCAAAGTTTTGTTGCACCTGTTACAATGCGTGCTGCCTCGGTTTGTATAGCATCGAGGTCATTTTTTAGATAGTTTGTACAGTTGTCCCAAACAATGTTTCCATATTCGAGTAGTGGGCGGATGGTTATGATATAAAGGCGTTCAATGCTTGTTCTAGTTAATGTGAATTTGAGCGATCTTAGAATTCCTATCCTCTGCCAAGCTTTCTCTAAAGAACTTGAAATGTGTGCTGTCCATTTTCCATCGTCAGAGAACGTTAAACCTAAGTGTTTGTGCTCGGTTACAGTGTTTATTACAGTATTGTTCATATAAAGATCAGGATGATAGAGCTTATTTTGTTTTTTCGAAAATATCATGGACTCGGTTTTTGATGGATTAAATGTTACTAACCAGTTTTGTGACCATTGGTGCACTGTGTTAAGATCGGCATTTAGTTGTGTTGCGGATAATGATGGGTCGTCTACAATGATGTATAAGCTTGTATCGTCTGCAAATAGTCGAATTTTAGAGTTGATAGTTTGAACTATATCGTTAATGTAGATAAGAAAGAGCAAATGGGCCCAAAATGGATCCTTGGGGAACTCCGGCGGTTACATTAGACCATTCGGAGGATGCGTTTAAGTGTACTACTCGCTGTTTTCTATCTGCTAGGTACGATTTTAAACCAGGAAATAAGGTTCCCGGTCATTCCGATTGAGGAGAGTTTCATTATAAGGCCGCGGTGCCAGACTCTATCAAATGCTTTTAAGATATCGCAGAAAACGGCTCGGACTCTTTACCGTCATCCAATGCTTTGATGATATCGTTGTATATATATGTTAGCTGGTTGATCGTCGAGTCTCCTTTAATGAATCCTGATTGAAGAGGCGTGAGAATATTATTGACAGTTATATAATTGTATAAATGCTTGTGAATGCATCGCTCCATAAGTTTACCAATACAGCTTAGTAGGGATATGGGTCGGTAGTTCTGCGGATTCGATGGGTCAGCCTTTTTAAATATCGGAACTACGTTTGCTAGTTTCCATGTAGAAGGGAAATATGAAGATGCAACGAGCTTGTTGAAGTATGTGGCTAGAGGCTGCGATAAGACTTCGGAGCCTTCACGAAGAAGGCGCGGGCTAATTAGGTCGGGACCACATGCTTTAGAAGGGTCGATGTTGGATATGGCACCACGTACATCTTGGGTGTGAGAAAAATAGTCGAAATGGAGTATGGTGGTGTTTGGTCAAGTGTATAGGTAATTCTGTGTTGCTGTCATCTAGTATGATTGCTTACAAAAATAAGAATTAAGCATTTCGGTTTTTTGAGTATCAGTCGTAGCTTCAGATCCATTTTCAAAAAGCGAGGGAATTTGTGAAGATGAGCTGCGCTTGTTTGTTAGTTGCTTAGCCTAGTTTAAACCAGTTTTTTGCATTGAAGTTATTATCATTAATTTTATCTACCAATTTGGTTTTAAATTCGGCCTTGCACTTACGCAGGTGGTGGTTACTTCATTTCGTAGTTTACGGAAACATGCCCACGTGTGTTCATTGTTAGAAGTTTTTGCCTTTTTATGTATTCTATTTCTTTTCCTTATAAGTCTACGTATAGTGCAGTTGAACCATGGTATGTCGTTAGGTCTTATGGTCACCATTTGTTTGGGATAGAATTTTTAGCGGCGTTCGTGATGATTTCCGTTATTTTGCTAGCCACATTGTCTAAGTTATTTGACTGATGAATGAATTCCCAGTTTGTGTTTGCTAGAAATTCTCTATATTTATTAAAGTCGCCTTTGTCGTATAGCCAAATGTGCCTCTTATAAGCAGTTATTTTGGGCTTATCAAATTTTAAGACGGTTACAATTGGGCAGTGGAAACGTATTAAATCCGGAATAAACGGATCCGCAACGAATGATGTTAGGACATGTTGGGTGTGTTTAACGAACATCAGGTCAATTAGTGAGCTGGAGTGTTCAGTAAAGTGAGTTGCCGTTGTGATTAGTTGCTCTGCGCTATAAGATGTTATGAGTCTATTGATTTTATTTGGAGTGCCGTTTAGAATATCAATATTAAAGTCGCCTGTGACTAGTATGTTGTCAGCCGGCTGATTAAACGCACGGTCAATGCTCTCTTCTAGAAGATTCCATTCGGTATTATTAGAGTTGGGTGGTCTGTATATGCCGCCTAGTAATAATTTACGGTGGTCAATATGTAACTCGATCCAAAGTGATTCGAGGCCATTGATAGAAAGGTCGTTACGTTGTTTTGCAAAGAGTGAGTCGCGAACATATATTGCTACTCCGCCGCCGATTCTGTTTTGTCTATCACATCGAAATGGAGGATTAAAGTTAGGAATTAATATATCTTCGTTAGGTGTGGTTTGTGATAGCCATGTTTCAGTGAAAACAAGGACGTCGTAAGGTTGCGATTCGATTTCCAGTATATCAAGTTTGCTGGTTATGCTTTGTATGTTCAAGTGCATAATGCTAAGGCCTCCGTTGATTAGATGTATATATGATGACGTCGAGATGTTGGATGATTCATCGGATAGTTCGGAATGCGAGCTAGGACCAGGGTTGGGATGTATGTCACCTGATAATAAGATTTGTAAATAGATGTGTGGAGTTGTCTCATGATTCCTATTATGTGTTATCGTGATAAGTATGAGTATGCTAGTTAGGGCAAATTAGTGCCTTGAATAGTTTGGATGTGAATCCTTTATTTTGAGTCAGTGAATTATCATTAGGCGTGAACCTCCTTGTTGACAAGGCGGCTATCCGACATAGCTTGGACGTAAGTTTGAGCGTATTACTGTGCTATACACTTTTAGCGATGAGTCATTGTTAACGTGTGTAAGGAGCATAGTTAGAATTGTTATTAAGAGACGATTTCTATAGGCACTATTCATTCGTGGGCCTGCTCGGCGCCTCCCCGCATCGGGTCTATGTTGTTTGACATTATGTAAGTGTAGATTGACAGACCGACACGGTGGCGCAGCGCAGGACAACCCGCCCCGGGACAAGCTCCCATCCCACGGAAAGAACTTGGGGACTCTTCGAAGCACAAACCACAGCTTATATGAATGCAATGCGAGGTGTATTACCTCGATATATAGTTAAGAAACATGCGAAAAAAAATGGGTGGGGAAGGGGACGTGCTCAATGTGTGTGACGAGTCAACGTATAGGCATACATCAGTGACGATGGCTAGACGTTCCAGGTCTGTGTTTATCATGGTTAAGTGGTTCAGTTTCCGATGTCAAAAATGAGTGGAATTCCCGAAACAGAGCTCAATGTTTACAAAAGACCAGTTCAACAGGGTACACACCATGGAGTGATATATGTCTTGCTATGCTTAATATGTATAACTGGATTTAGCTCTCAAGTATCGGACGTACGAAACTGTACATGAGGGCCAAAATGCAAGTATTGAATATGTTGTACATGTATCACAATTATGACGAGGTCAGATTTTTCGACGTATATGCGAGTTGGACGTATAGTTGGGGGAACCTTAGGGAATGAGCAAGGTACCCCAAATGGTTAGGAACATAGCTGCCAGTTCGCCATTTGGTCTCTGCTGTTGTTATATTAATTTCTGAGAACCTGGTGTTTGCTAAAAGGTCGTGGGAGTACACTAAGTTGTAAGAAGTATGCGTTTCATTTTCGCCACCAGCAAACCCACTACCGCGACTTATCGTGTATGATAAATGTCTACTTAATAATATTTTTTTTACATTGCTTTCTACATACGTGTGGACATACAATGGTTGAGCGTGTCCGTATCAGGAGCAAGTTGGCCGTGCTCGGCTGAGCGAACAACCCAATGAAACGGCTCTCCCTCGATTGGGGGAGGGCGGTTGTGGGAAGTTAGCTTGTCTAATGTTGGACGGTGTGCCCTCCGGTGTCCTCATAGCGAAAACGAAATATGAGAACCCCAGACAGACATGCGCGTGTAGTTTTATTTCAGCTCAACAAAAGTCGGGAATTTCTTTAGGACAATATAGAGTCGCCACAGGAAAGCGTATTCACCCGTCGGTGTCCAGTATTGTCGTGATTACATGTAAGCCATTTTACCGCTAACGATTGGGCACACGGGCGATGATTTGAACATGGGAAAAGCAAGTCCAGTATGTTGGGACCAGTCTATTGCACATAGTATGGGATATTATAGTGTCGATGTGGTAAATGCAATCGAGTACACTCGGTAAGCAGGCTGCTAGTCGACGAATTGATAGGCATATAGGAGGGAATATAAAATAACAGAAACACGCATACATGTAAACATACAGGCGAGAAGGACATCACTACTTGTCCGAAAGTATCCTAAAGTAGTACATACGTATAACCTGGTACGTACGTATAACCCCTAGTGTCAATGTCGTAAGGTACCAGTTCTCGTGCACATGTAATGACGACTATTTACAATACTATGATTTGCCCTAACACGAAAACAAAAAACAGGCATTACATCGTTTCTATATTGAGCAAAAAAAGAAAATTCACTGTCATTAATGTGTAATAACTGTTTAATTTCATAGATATGATCGTTATAGGCACAGTGAACCTTCCTTTTTCGCCGAGCATAGTGTAAGAATAATTCATGACATGTGTGGCGAATTCAGACTCCGGTTAATCTGCGCAACTGGTCAGGGCTTACACCCTCCACTGATCTTTTGATGGAGTAGTATTGATTTTTGCAGCAACGTAATAAGACATGACATATTATGTAATTGTGCATAACTGTTTCTATTCTGATCTGGTGCCAGGTAAGTGGCTATGGTCATAAGGTACTATTTCTTAGCACAGTGAATCGTACCTGAGCTAAATGGCGATTACGGCTGACATGTTTCTAGAGGGTGGGCTTAGATGCATGTTGCTGTGAAGAAAGGAACGTTGTACTACATACGATCAGTGTAGCCCCAGATCAGCCTGCGCGTCGGCGCACTCGGATCGAGGCCTACCTGTTCGTGTGTCAGGCAAGGGGCAAATATTCATGCATTAGGCAAAAGTATTAGAATCATACAGAGTGATTGTACATACATGCCTATAATCCCTAGTGGCATATAGTGTCAAGCTCGTAAGGTACCAGGTCTCGTGTACAGGTATTGAGTAATTACAGTACTAAACTTTGTCATTATACGAAACAAGAATTCCGCGGAATCAAATGTCTCGCCTTGTCCCGCCGCCTTGACCTCGAGCCTGGGTCAGAAAGCAATTTTCACTGGCCCGACCATATTATGCAATTTTTGACTAGTGAGCCACAGAATATCGGATTATATTCTATGGCTCACCAGCCAACAATTGTTTTAGTATATGTAATAGTCGGTATATACGACTTACGACCTTATGCTACTAGACAAAAATGGAGAAAGAATTTGAAAGAGAAAACAAGAAACGAGGCCACTTTTTGTAGACTAGATGGCCGTGGCCTGCATGTCGCGCCTTGGGGCGAGGCATGGACACTAAAAAAGAGATATAGTAGATGGAAAAACTTTAACCGGACACACGGACGGACGGATGGACGGACGGACGGACGGGCGTATGCCAAAATGCCGATTATATCGCGCTTTCCGCAAGCGGGAGCGGACAATGATGATAAACACCCATGTGAAGTATCAAGGTAATGGGTGAAGCAGTTGCAGAGATATAGTACACACAAAAATCAAAGTAATTTGACCTTGACATTGGGCACAGGGGCCGCACGGTTGGACTGGAAAACTTAACATTGATTGTGGACGCCGCCCGCCCGCCTGGCTTTCGCCAATCCAATAGCGTGGATTTGTTTTCCAAAAAAAAAAAAAAAAAAAAAAAAAAAAACCTGGCTGAGAAAGCAAAAAATGCAAAAAAAGTTTAAAAATTAACAAAAAAATAATGCTCGCTACTGGAGCCCAGAATTTTTAAATAGTCCTATATTTATCTACATATATCTGCACAGGTCCACATATTGCCACAACATTGTCAACACAGTTTACGGAAATGTAATACCCAGGTATATTAATTTACCTGTATAAATTACCTGTAATAATTTAGTTGGTCATTTAGTGGTCAAGCTGGAAATTTGCTCATGCTTGCACATGCAGAAGTGTTCAACTGGAGAAGCCTATTGTCTCTACAGGTAAGGTGTACAGAGCGCACGAGAAAACGGGTCTTCATGCATTAATGTTCAGTTTGTAGCATAGAAAGAAATAGAGTTTAACTTTGACCCTGGAGCCCGGAATTATTTTTTTTTAATAGTCCTATGTTCATCTA
Organism: Conchocele bisecta; assembly: GCA_029237695.1. Classification (NCBI taxonomy): domain Eukaryota; kingdom Metazoa; phylum Mollusca; class Bivalvia; order Lucinida; family Thyasiridae; genus Conchocele; species Conchocele bisecta. The sequence continues at coordinate 60,283,598 of CM055277.1, forward strand.
CATATCATAGTAAAGGTATGTATAAAGTTTGATGACTGTAGCTGATAAGGTGTTGAAGTAATGACCGTAACACAAAAACTTAACATTGAATGATGACGACGACGACATTTTGTGGCGGGTTTGGTCTCCGATCAGCCTGTGCCTGGTCAGGGCCTATACTATCCACTAATATGTTGATGGAGTAGTATTGGTGGTTTCGGGACAGTGGTAAAAGGTATTGTACTACATTATTGTACACCAATACAATCGTACCGGAGCGACATGACAGTGTTACGTGTTACACGAGAAAGAAATGTTACATCACATAAGGTCAGTGTAGGCCCAGATCAGCCTGCGCGTTAGCGAAGTCAGATGGTGGCCTACTCTGTTCGCTTGTCCATCACAGACCAATGTTGTTGGCATTTGCAAAATGTATATAGTCATACAGTGTTAGTGTACATGTATACGTAACCCCTAGTGACAAGTAGTGTCAATGTCGTAATGTACCAGTTCTCGTGTACAAGTATTGACGAGTATTTACAATATTATAGTTTGCCCTAATACGACGGAGATGACATACCATGGGCTACCTGAGGCATATATAGTCCCTGGTTTTATGTTTATAGTTTTATGTTTTATACAGATCATGATATGCCCTGACCAACGTATCGGTGACCAAACACAAGGACACATGATGGTGTCAGTCGATGGTGTCGCCGAATTAACCAATTGGTAACTATTCACTAATTATATGTAACTCCAGTGGTATATATTTGTTTCCCTTAAACTGTTTATACACCCAACGATACAGCTAGTGCATTCTCACACGCTTTCGACCCGAAGTGAGGATGGTAGCTGTCATCGTGCTATATACGATATTCGCTAACCCTATACGCCATCTCCACATCTGGAGTGCAGTTGGGGTTTGCTGGTTTATGTTGCAAATACATGTCTGCGTTATTTTTAAAGTTTCAGCATAACACTGTTTTTGATTTTTGGGATTTTACTTGTAAATTTCTACATCATGTTTAGTTGTATGCAGTCGTGCCTTGTCGATGCTTGTATGCGCATTTGATTTTTGTCGTTTATTTAACATGTTCGTGCCCGTTTTTCTCCAGTAACTGTTTCGGATTTCTCCCAACAAAATTTAACAGTACCAGCCCCAATGCGTGAAAATCACATAGTTTCAATCCTTGTAAATATATCCCCAACTACGTTCTTTCTACAAAAGTCGTGCTCAATATTAGTTGAAAATCTGTCCACAAGTAAAAAAAATCTTAAACAAAAATCAATTTTTAGCCCCCATGTTTAGTTCCCATAGGAAAATCGTTTTTTCGCAATAAAATCAATATTTGATGGCATTTCATCAAATATAATTGTTTGGGGAGGGTGACTTTTTTGTTATTGATGAAAAAGTACTTACTTTCAAATAAAAACGTACTTACTTTCAAATATATTTTAGATTTAAACTGTGTTTAATAGCCAAAAGTTCGTCGGCAGCAAAACGTGGAACAGACAGTAGTATGTTAGATCATAACCTGACTGTGAACATGCATTATTTAGCGACGCGGGCTAAATATAATTATGCTATGATCAAGTCATTTTTATATTCCTCGACGACCGGCCAATAAACAGACGAATTGAATGATTATATGGTAACTATTACACAAATATGTGAACAGCTTTTCGTTGCTATGTAATTATTAAAAATAGTATGACAGTTTTGCGCTGGGGGGGGGGGGGGTGGGGGTCGCACAAAAAAAAAAAATATAATTTGCATATTAATGCTTATAAACACTAAAGCCACATCCGTATGTAAGAAAAATGCCGAGTTTCCTATCAAGAGTCATATTGATACTTGTGTTAATTGGGTTAAAGGTACATGCGCACTCAGAAGGCAGAAACGCTTCTTTATAGGAATTAACTAAGTGCATATAATTGTGTAACTATTCCACCAGTTCTAAAAATTACTAGTGCCCGCTATACAGATATAATAATTTAGTAATATTTATTTTACTGATAGTGACTCGCGGTGGTATCAGACTTTTTTCATATGCAAATGTGGCATGATATGTTTTAATTATTTATACTAATAAACTTTTTTATGTACAATAATCGAACAAAAAAATTCAGGTGACGCTAAATACGTCACATCAAACAATAAATACATAGAGGATATTCCATCGTACATTTTGAACATCGGGAAATAATACACGAATTTGCGTCGGCTTCCGCGTAAGCAACGAGTGAGCGTAGCTAACGAGTTGCTTGCACGGACGCCGACGGACACAAGTGTATCATATCCGCTATTCAAACATTTACGATGGAATATCCTATTTATTACACTTTCACGGCGGATACATATGCACAATTAGTCTATTTTTGAGATTATAATCAATGAATTGTGATGTGCGCATGAATAGTTATACAATTACGCGGTTTCTCGCGTTTTGACCTTACGTTATGTGACGTCAAATGTGACGTCATGTAAACTTTTTGAAATCCAAATTACGTAGCTGTTTCTATGAACCAGTTATAGTTGAGTGCATGTTTGGAATGTGTTCAATCACATTAACATTCTAGATTAGTCGAGACCCTTTCCAAATGTTCAAATAACTTTATTTTGACTGTAATAAAAACTAAACATGTTGCATGGTAGCTCGTGGTTTCCAAGAAAACAGGCGCGCAATTACGGGTGTTCTCTTCACGGTGTATTATTTGTAAGGAGTTGATTACGGGTTTTCTCTCACAGCGAAACCCGTGCAAATAATTTGCAAGAGTGTAATAAAGATAATAAATAGTAATGTCCGTTAACATTTTAAGGAAACACGGTTATCGCCCCTGATATCAGTGTGGATATTTACGTCTAATATAAAATGTATAATAATGCCAATCAACACGTGGGGTAATGGTGAATGAATGTTTATTTTGGCAGAAACTGTCTCACTGGATAATATTTTGATTATAAGTTATAAGTTGTCACCGGAAAGATGCAACGTGACTAAAAAATTGACCAGTAGCCTATTTCATCAACATTGCAAAGTATACTTTACTAGCAAAGTATACTTTGAGGGAGTAATCATTTGTTTTCTCCAGAAATGCATTATTTCACATAGAACTAACAAATGCATATATTTCATGATTAAAAGTATGCAGAATTATTATACTGAATTTATTACATTATCACAGCCATTAAATGGCTGTGAAAATGTAATAAATTCAGCATAATAAAAATTAATAAATTTAAAACAAAAATGAAAATTTCTCCCTCAAAGTATACTTTGCTACTAAAGTATACTTTGCAATGTTGATGAAATCGGCTACTGGTATTCCCTATGAACCTTTGAATTACTTGTTATAAGTTGTCACCGGAAAGCTGCAACGTGACTAAAAAATTGACCTGGTGACGCCCGTACAATAATAGTCATAGTTCATATATTGAATTTTGAAATTTGTTTATTAAAAGTTCAAAATGTGAACTATAATTTACTTATTGGTTGCCCCACCTTCTTTACGTGTAGATGTCTGTGTCACTGCAAGTCCCACCCTTTCGCGACTTGTGATGCGACTACATTATAAGCCATTTGACACACACGCGCACATGTACACGTCTGAACAGGATGCGTGACACGTGCATTTCTGACAACAAGCCGAGACGTCTGGAATTAAATATACCTTTCTACGTATTGGAACATTTAATGAATACATTTAGTAGATATTGGAGAACTAGTCGCAATATGTGATTAATTGAAACGAAATGCTATGATTCCAGTGGTCGAGAAACTAGGGTAAACAATAAATACATATTACAACAAGCGTTGTCAGAATACAACGAAGCTCGCCTGTTGGCAGCCTCACTCAAACTTGGCACAGTTGTATAAAAAACATGAATATTGTATAATTTGACCTTCGGTTAAGGGGTGTGCGGTGGACCTTGGCATTGGGGTCAGTGGTGGAAGGTGGGTCGTGGATTTGCTATGTCATAATATTGCATATTAAGATGAATGCATGTATGAAATATCAATGCGCTCCCTGAAAACAGAAGTTATACAAAATGTATGTATGCATGTATGAATGTGCTATGTTTGTGACATTGACCTTGGGGAAAGGGGTGGGGGAATGGGTCATGGATTTGCTGTAGCACAATAGAGGATCAACAGATGAATGCATGTATGAAATATCAAGGCGTTACCTGTAAAGAAACAGAAGTTAGAAAAAGACATTTACTCCAACGTTAAGTTTATGATGTTGATCTTGGTGAAAGGGGTGGGTGTGGGTCATGGATTTGCTGTAGCACAATAGAGGATCATCAGATGAATGCATGCATGAAATATCAAAGCGTTCCCTGTAAAGAAACAAAAGTTACACAACATTTACCCTAACGTTAAGTTTATGAACATGCTACGTTTGTGACCTTGACCTTGGGGTAAGGGTTGGGTGTGGGTCGTGGATTTGCTACATCATGATAGAGGGTCATCTGAGGAATGTATGTATGGAATATCAAGGCGTTCCTTGAAAGGAAACATATGTTATAAGACATTTACCCCAACGTTAAGTTTATGAATGTGCTAAGTTTGTGACCTTGGTCTTGGGGTAATGCGTGGGCGGTGCGTCATGGATTTGCTATATCACGATATAGTATCATCAGATGGATGCATGTATGAAATATCAAGGTGTTCCATGAAAGGAAACAGATGATATAAGACATTTACCCCAACGTTAAGTTTATGAATGTGCTAAGTTTGTGACATTGAGCTTGGGGAAATGGATTGGGGGGTGGGGTGTCATGCATTTGCAATAGCACGATAGAGGATCATCAGATGAATGCATGTATGAAATATGAAGGCGTTCCCTGTAAATAAACAGAAGTTACACAACATTTACCCTAACGTTAAGTTTATGAACATGCTAAGTTTGTGACATTGACCTTGACCTTGGGGTAAGGGGTGGGCGGTGGGTCATGGATTTGCTACAGCATGATAGATGGTCATCTGAGGAATGCATGTATGAAATATCAATGCGTTCCATGAAAGGAAACATATGTTATAAGACATTTACCCCAACGTTAAGTTTATGAATGTACTAAGTTTGTGACCTTGCACTTGGGGTAAGGGGTGGGCGGTGGGTCATGTATTTTCTATAGAGTATCATCAGATGAATGCATATATGACATATCAAGGGGTTCCATGAAAGGAAACAGATGTTATAATACATTTACCCCAACGTTAAGTTTATGAATGTGCTAAGTGTGTGACCTTGACCTTGGGGTAAGGGGTGGGCGGTGGGTCATGTATTTGCTATAGAGTATCATCAGATGAATGCATGTATGAAATATCAAGGGGTTCCATGAAAGGAAACAGATGTTATAAGACATTTACCCCAACGTTAATTTATGAATGTGCTAAGTTTGTGACCTTGGGGTAAGGATTGAGTGGTGGGTCATGTATTTGCTACAGAATGATAGAGGGTCATCTGAGGAATGCATGTATCAAATAACAATGTGTTCCATGAAAGGAAGCAGACGTTATAAGACATTTACCCCAACGTTAAGTTTGTGGACGCCGACGCTGACGCTGACGCCGACGCCGACGCCGACGCCGACGCCGACGACGCCGGGGGTATGCCATAAGCTCTTCTGCACTTCGTGCAGGCGAGCTAAAAACCACTGAGACATGTCGGTATATTATTTAATGTAGGTATAATTGCTACATGTTGTTGTATTCGGCGATTATCATGGATACTTTGACTTTGTCTCGCAAGTTCTATTTCCATATTGCTACCACAGGTGATTCTAGCGTGTCTTGGATGGTCAATTATTGTTTGTATATATACATGTATATGAAACACCTTTCTAAACTATGTACAAAACAATTCAAATGCGCCCGGGTCTGAAGATTATGTCATTTTGGCGATACATAATCTTCAGACCCGGGCGCATTTGAATTGTTTTGTGCATAGGTTAGAAAGATGTTTCATGTATATATACAAACAATAAATGACCATACAAGACACGCTAGAATCACTTGTGATTACTACTGTACTTCTCGACCGTTACGGATTCACAAACATCTTAGCAAGTCCACATTGTAGAAAGTATAGGGTATGCCATTAAAACAAGCTTTATTAACCACATAGTGTGTGTGTTCGATATTAGCAGTAACATAGAAACAGTATGCCAACAGCAGATCGAAGAACATAGGTTAACCATCTTGTAACAATTTAATGCTATATACAAAACAGCAATGCATACAGCGTTAATCCACAGTCGCCGAGGTGAACTCTAAGATTATCGATGTACGACTCTTGAAATAAAACAATCACCCACAACATATACAACTTATGCAATGGATATCAATTCAAAGAATGCGTCAAAGAAGTCAAACGCCAATGATGCCCGCAACAAAAAGAGGTTCTAGTTGAACAAAAACGAAAAACTTTGAAGAAAAAAGCAACGATACATGTAAATAATTCCAGCACAAAAATATTTACACAATTCCCTAACATTTGATTGGTTCGTAGCAAGTCTCTGTCCAAAATTTATATCCCAGTAAACTCCAACGCCGAACTACTTTCCATAACCGTGAGGCGCAGTTAAAATAATTCTTAAGAAAACGGAAAATAAACACATTTTCTTGATGAATTTATTTCAAATGCTGGAATTATAAGGAATGAATAGCCTTTTTGTGGAATTTATCGGGGATATAAACTTGGAAAAGTCGCGGGAATACTGGACAAGGCCTTCCGGCCTTCGCCCAGTATTCCCGCGACTTTTCCAAGTTTATACCCCGATAAATTCCACAAAAAGGCCATTCATTCCTATAGTAAATATTATATAAACAAGGGTAGCAACTTTGAACAGAATATGAGCAAAATGTGTTGGCTGAAACCAGTTTACATGGCGCCATAAACCTCTCACACACCCTTTATCGTCAGAAACGGGCGACGCTGTAAGGTTTTATTTAACTCTTTGCATGCTGGGAAACTTGTGGGCTATAAATATTTCAAAACTAGCGGACACAAATTCATCATATTTTCTTGTATTTCTCCCCGTAAATATCATGAATATGTTTTGGAATTTCATTAGAATTGAGTCCTGAGGACTCAATTCTAATGAAATTTCAAGACATATTTACAGAGAGAAATAAAACATATACTCCTAATTCGTTTGGCGGATATTTTCGCCGCTAGCATGCAAAGAGTTAAATGTGGTATGATGCAGTTTAGTATTATATAAAGTGGGGGAACCCGTATGTGCTGGTAAAAAACGAAACACAAAGTGTACATTTTTCCCTAGCAGGTGTTTTTTCTTCTTCAATATATGAACAGTTATTTTCCCCCTTTAAATTAAGTTATGAGGCATGATATAGAGGATATTCCATCATATATTTTGAATAGCGGGAAATAATATACGAATGTGTGTCGGCTTCCGCGTAAGCAACGAGTGAACGTAAAGAAGGAGTTGCTTGTAAGGACGCCGACGGACACAAGTGTATTATTTCCGCTATTCAAACATGTACGATGGAATGTCCTATTTATTACATTTCCACGGCGGATATATATGCACATTTAGTCTATTTTTGAGATTATAATCAATGAATTGTAATGTGCGCATGAATAGTGATACAATGACGTGTTTTCCTGCGTGTTGACGTTACGTTGAGTGACGGCAGATGTGACGTCATGGAGACTTTTTTTAAATCCAAATTACGCAGCTGTTTCTATGAACCAGATACATTTGAGTGCATGTTGGGAATGTGTTCAATCACATTAACATTCTAGATTAGTCGAGACCCTTTCGAAATTGTCAAATAACTTAATTTTGACTGTAATAAATTTAAACATTTTGCATGGTAGCTCGTGGTTTCCAAGAAAACATGCGAACAATTACGGATGTTCTCTTCACTGTGTATTATTTGTAATGAGTTGATTACGTGTTTTCTCTCACAGCGAAACCCGTGCAAATAATTTTCAAGAGTGTAATAAAATGTGTTACTGTTATATCAATGATTGATCCCTCGTTCGCTTGTTGAGTACAACATATAAACCAAAATAATTGATAACGAAACTACATTAATAGATTGTATACATTTGTGGCAGTGCTTGCACTTGCATTGACACTAAAATGGCTTGTTCAAGTTTTATGGGCGGGGTTTACTGGTTTATGAAAGATAGCTGTGAGCAACCCATCAGTGGGCATTCATGCCAACTAACGACTCCAGTCGCTATCCGTGTCACGTTTGCTTGCATCGTTTTCAATGTTTGCCAGTTTCTACAGTACATATCCTGTGCCATGCGTGTGTTGATATTTTTCATTTCGGTCGCAGAAAGTGCTAGTATTGAAACAGCGTCTCCAACAAAGCGTCTCCGCACACTGGCTGTAAATAGAACATATATACATGCATTAAAATTTAATATTTCATAATATTTTGATAAAGACCATGTGGTCGAAAATTTAATAAAACAGAGTGAATTTAAAACAAGGTGTATTACATGTGCTTCTCTTCGGACGTTATTGGAAATTACTATATACATTTAGTTAACTCCACTATATACACAACTGGAAAAGTGTGCTCAACCGATACTAAGGATTGGGAAAATAATAAGACCAATGTACGAGCATGGGAATGCTGATTGGTTGCATACACGTTGTTGACACAATTTGCTTAAAATCTCCAGACCCGCGTCATAGATTCGGTAATTATTTTACAAAGCTTGTCAAATTCCCGGATTGCATTAAATAAAATTAAATCGGGTAAGGAAGTTACCAACAGTAAATCCACTGGGTTTAAACTATAATGTATTAGGATGTTACCAACAATAAATCCACTGGGTTTAAACTATAATATATTATAAATTATTGTTAAAAACAGTTGACGCTGGCTTTACCATGTCTGCATGGTGGTGTTGTGCCAGTTTATAATGTGTATTAGATGTATTCATATCCTTTTGTTCTTTCCCAAATTTCAGTTGGAAAATGTTCAACTCAAACGGTAGGACATGTAGTATCGAGTTAATCTGCATGAGAGCAACTGCACAATAGCGTAGTTGTCTATAAGTAAGTGTGTACTTTTCCACACGCAGAGCTATACCCATTGTTAGTTATTCCCATTCTTCACATTTTCCCTTTCGTTCACCATTACAATGCGTAATTTAGGATCAACAAATAATTATATGGACATGTTTAAACTGAGGCCGGGCAGACCCTGGCCGAGGAGTAATACCGTCTGACTGCCACGCTGGCGACCCGAGCTCGATTCACGGTTCAGTTCTAGGGCGTCAGTATTTTAGATACTTTGTATTTCCTGCTTTACTAGTCCTTTCGGATGGCCGGTCCCGTGTAGCAGATTTGAAGAAGAGTCTTGGCTCGTTAAAGGACCAGAGGAGACTATTCTAAAAAGAGCTACGTCCCCTGGGGCCTGTTTCCTCTGTATTCATCACCTTCCAATCTCCCCTTCTTGAGAGACGACATGCAAGGCCATCGAGCCAGTGCCGTCGTTAAATCCAAGCATTTACATTTTGGGCGGCCCGGTCGCAGCTCGCGGCCCTCCCTGATGGATGATGTAGCTTGTATATTACATGTGCAGTATTGTGATAAGCTGTCGCGGCCTTACTGAATTCAATCCATACTGTTACGCGGCGGCCCTACATGGTGATGGTATCGTGTGAATTACCTGCACTACGTTGATCATAACATATCATTTCGTATATTTGTTTCGAAACATTAATAAACAGCGTAGACTACATAATTATATAAAGCATGTTCAATATGTTTACTGATAAATAAAATGTTAAAGTGCATGTTGTATGCCAGTCATAATGGATCCAATGAAAATGGATGACATGCCGGGAATTACTGAACCTGTGAACAGCATAAACTATGCTCATGACCAAGCGGCGCATTCGTGCAGTCAATATAACCTAATTATTGTAATCCATTTGACATATAAGACACGCCATTGGCAGCCATGCGATTTTGTACCTATGAACATGGGCGATTTTTCATGGAATATATCTACAGAATAAACTGTGATATTTTCTATAAATGAACTCGAAAGATGACGAAATTATCATAACATATGCGGAATATGCCATAAAAAATTCGTCAACTTTCGGCCCCATTTATGGAAAACTTCGTAAATTTTGTAAATATTTTCATGATATGTTCTAAGGTACGAACTCACAGGGGCGTGTCTAATTTGGTCTAATAAATTATCGAGTAGAGCAGCCGTTCCAAATGGCGGCCCTAGGCTAGGGCCGTGGACTGGCTGCGCTACCTGTATATATATTTTGTATGACCCGGGACGGCCTATTAATCGATGATGACTGAACAACCTCAACATCCGCATAGTCTTGTCAGGGTAAAATGTTCGTCATTGTGTAAGTTGTCATATATTATGTTTTTACCATTTATCAAGTACACACTGACCAAACTCCGAATCTGTCTAGTCCGATAAGTATTCACGGGTCACCATTGAGTATACTGTCGTACTACGTTTTTTACCATGTATTATACACGCAGATCAACCTCAGCATCCCTGTAGTCTGATCAGGGTATTCACTGTTCGCAATTTTGGCAGTTGCTATTATAATGTATATGGTCTGATACATTGATCAAGTAGGGCCGCCATTCCAAATGGTCGCGAAAATGGCGGCCTTATGGGCCCTACATGTACAGGTCAGGGACCATACATACAATATGTCCTTCGTCCCAGTACAGGTTTATAGCTGGGGATAGCCGGGACACGTAATTAATCAATGGTAAACACGTAAAAGCAGTGGTGATTAACTTTGCAACCAGTGAACATCATCACCAATCTGAGGATACTCACTATTCGCCATTTGTGTAAGCTGTCATACTATTTAATATTTATTAACATTTACGCAGACTTTTCAGTGTTAGTGCTGTTTGCATTTCAGTCCTGCGCATTCATGCAGGTTAATCTGGTGCCACATTAGTCAACAACACTCAATGAGAACTTGGTATTGTGGTGGATCACGACTATTATCCTGTTATCCGGTGAAATTCACTTGGTTGTCCAAGTAATTATATTTCAATTTCAATTTCAATTCGTTTATTGGCATTACACAACAAGAAGCACATGTATAGTCACATAACAAACATGTGTGATGGTTTCATGGAAATTTATAATCACTAGACATATTAGCCAAGAGATATGATTAGGCTAAATCATTCCACAATCAGATTGTTGCTAGTCCACTGCATTCTAAACGCTTTCTGTCCTCATTGAATTTCACATTATACTATTTTCATCTTGCTCACCCAGGCTGTATGCCGCGACCAGCCATTCAAACCGTTATAGTAAGACGGTTCAAATGGCGACCACGACCTACACCTAGTGAGAAATATGAACGATATGTAACACTGACTATGACCAATTTTGGATATACCCAGAAGTTATTGGGGTCTATTTCTATTCAAGCAGTTATCATAATGCAGTACTAGACATTGTTCCGTGTGCATGCCGATGTGCACACCACAATCCCGCTTGGGGAGTCTGGTGTGTCCATAGAAATGCACCCAAAACAGTGAGTGGTAACCGATGTTATTTATCAACGTTCACGGTTTCTATGCAAGCAATTATCATAGTGTAGTACTAGACACTGTTCCGTGTGCATGCCGATGTGCACACCACAATCCCGCTTGGGATTCTGGTGTGTCCATAGACATGCATCCAAAACAGTAAGTGGTGACCAATGTTATTAGTCAACATTCATGGTTTCTACTCAAGCAATTATCATAATGCAGTACTAGACATTGTTCCGTGTGCATGCCGATGTGCACACCACAATCCCGCTTGGGGATTCTGATGTGTCCATAGACATGCATCCAAAACAGTGAGTGGTGACCAATATTATTTATCACATTCATGGTTTCTATTCAAGAAATTATCATAATCCAGTACTAGCCACTGTTCCATGTGCATGTCGATGTGCACACCACAATCCCGCTTGGGGATGCTTGGTGTGTCCACAAACATGCATCCAAAACAGTGAGTGGTGACCGATGTTATTTATCAACATTCACGGTTTTGACATATTATATATAATATGATGTTTACTGATTGCACTCGTCAATATTAATCGGATTATAATCGAATAATATTGTTATTGCCAATTAGGCTCCGTCATTGAACAAATGGAAACAATGCATGTCCCGATCTGGGTCTATGCTGGTTGCATACTTTCTCAGTCGGTCGCTTAATTAGACAACCTTAGCTTCGGCAAATATGGCATTGGGTCATTTTCTGAACACATATTATAAGAAACCAGGGGTGGTCGATTTGTTTACGTCAATTAATGAATTCCGACAAGGAACACACCAATTATGTGTGCCTACCGACATGCCTACATACAACCGTGCTTGTTTCATATTTGACAAGTGCAGATCCAAATCAGCAGGAACAGATGTATATTTTATTCAGTTCACTTTTGTTTTATTTATGACTCGGTATCGTTAAATAACTATACCTAAATGCACCGTGGCTCAGATATCTAAGAAGTTCAATGTTATGTATGCTTCATTGATAGTAAGTCACGCAGTTCAACCAAAAATGAGCAATAAATTGCGTTATATTCAATTATATACTATTAAAACAGTGATAAAGTATTTGATAAAATTGGTCAATTCCTTTTCGTCACATATTAAGTAATAATGTTGAAACATATTGTTTTTGTACAATCATCATTCACCATATAGATCTACGCCATTTACAAAGAAGCTTCCATCCTAGCTAAATTGACTTAGTATGAAAATATATTAATATACTGCATGACTCATCTGTTATCCGCTCAAATCAACTAATACCTGCAGATCGTCGCTGCTACCGAATATTATCGAAGCATGCCATGCAGCCCATATATACACTACTGATACTTATTCACTGATACAGGCAATCCTAGACTGTAGTACCTTAACCTATAATCCGATGAAACAGAAAGACATCGAGTTTCATTTGTACGGCAATAAGACGATTCGATATACAATGCACAGACTGGCGTCAGATCGCCGGTCCTAAAGTAACCTCCAGCTAACGTCCTTGAGCATGCCTGCAACGCTTTAATGAGAAGAGTAGTCACTTAGAACCCATCGATCCGCTCTTCGTTGATAGTACCATTTCAAAGTTATTAATGATTGCCTTTGTGTGAGTGTTCCATACTGGGGAGGCGTATTCCACAAGTGGTCGAGCAAGGGTTTTGTAAACTGTTGTGCGGATACTCACATTTTACTGCGAATATTTCTCTTAAAAAACAAATGACTTGTTTGCTGTTGGTGTGGTCCTTTGAGTGTGACTATGCAATTTAAGATTCGAGCTGACATCCATCCAAAGATATATTGAACTACCTGCGGACTCGATCGTGTAGCATCATTTATAACTGTGCTCTTAATTTGGTTAAATTCCATATCCTGCTTTTTCTCCCATAGTTCTAATGTAATCAGGTCCGCTAATAGTATCTCGATCACTATCACAGACGCACGATACCGCGTAGAAGTAAACAGCAGTATCATCCGTGGACGTATTATCTTTGATATGATGCTTTCAATGAGGTCGTTGATGTATATAAGAAACACTATGGGTCCTAGTACTGATTTCTGGGGAACACCAGATGAAGCGTATACCTCTGATGGTGTTTCGTTGTCAAGTACAACCATCTGTGTCTATTTGAGAGAAACGCCTTTATCAATTTGCGGACATCACCCATAATGCCATATCAATGGAGCTTGTAAAGCAATGTTCCATGGCTTACCATGTCAAATACTTTGCTAACTTATAATAGTACACCGATCTCACTATGAGTCATATCCTCTACAAGCATGATCAATTGTGTGTCACACGAACGTTTAGACCTGAACCCATTTTGTAGATCATATAGGATTGTATTCATACCAAGGTATGATACCAGTTTGGTCGTAACTATGTGTTCTAGCGCCGTGCAGACGATACATGTCAGGGAGATGGGCCTGAAGTTTTTGCTGCAATACTTTTAGCTCCCTTCTTGAACAAATGACACATATTTGCACTGTTTCAATATGTAATATCTCTACCTGTATTTAGAGATCTCTGAAATATGACATGGATAGTCGGTCATATGACCTTACCAAGTCGTTTCAAGACGTGAGGTTTTAGCTCTTCTGGCCAGGCAGCCTTATTGTACTTCAAATCCTTGAGAAGTTTCAGTATTCCACTCTCCGAAATAGTTATGTTTTATTATAGGAATGAATGGCCTTTTTGTTGAATTTATCGGAGTATAAACTTGGAAAAGTCGCGGGAATACTGGACGAGGCCTTCCGGCCTTCGTCCAGTATTCCCGCGACTTTTCCAAGTTTATATCCCCGATCCAATTCAACAAATAATTGAATCTGATACAAATATTTTGTATTTCTAGCAGCCAAATGCTGCATTCTATATAGCTAGTGTATTTTTGAAGACGATTTACAGCTCATTTGCTAAGGTATTTTCGGCAATTTATTGAGCATACAGATCAGTATTTGGCACGAAATATGTCCCCTGCGCTTAATTTTCGCCACCACCAGTCCTGAAATACCGAAAATCATATTAAAGCGCAATATATAACAGAAAATGTCATTCAACTATTCGATGACCGACATTTACCCGATACGAGTCTCACAAATCGAGATATGAGCAAAACTCATTTTGTTTTTTGCCATTTATTGTTTAAAAAAAAGAATGCTGGCTAAAAAAAAGGGTTTCGTATCTCGTCTTTCCCCTGACGACGCCCTTGCCATGGTTTGACGTTTCACTGAAGACACTGTCATCTACATAACTCTATAAAATGGAGGTTTATCGAAATTCATGACGGAAGACCAAGAAAACCTGAACATTGGGATCACTTGTGGGATATGGAATTCAACCCCTCAAAATGCAAAGTCTTATACATCACTCAATAAATCCACCATAGTCCCACAACTTAAAAGTTGCATAGCACTATACCATAGCCAGTCCACTGGGTAAAATATCTGGAGTTTACATACATGTAGATATATCTGACATGACCTGGAACACACACGTTTACAAACAGAATATATCTCAAACTAACAAAATATTAGTCTTCTTAAAACGAAACGTCAAAGTACATTCAGAACAACTTAAGTCCACAGTTTACAAATATGTTCTAAGAACCCAACTAAAATACTGCTCATCAGTCTGGTCACCATAAACACAAACCTCGACAGATGCACTAGAAATTGCATAACACAGAGCTGTAAACTGGTCAACCAGAACCTACTCGCACGTTCAGCTTGGCATAGCTCTTATTATCTCTTGGATGGCGTCGCTTAGAACTCCAAAGGACAGACCGTAAGTAGGCTGTCTGTGATATAAACTATAAACTGATCACATGTAATGCTGATGATGGCTATCCCATCATAATGTATACCTTAAGCACAACCATAGACCACTACGTCAAACACGTCTACTACAATATAGACTAGTGCTAGTAATCAACAGATTATACCGAAAATGATAAAATATTTCTTTTTCGCCACACCGTTGTACATGTATTTGGAACTCGCTACCGATAAGGAGGCCAGCCTTACCACCAGTTGATCAGTTGAACCGGGCAGCTCCGTTTGTGTGTTCGGAACATTAAGAAGTTCGCCGGAGTTTCTCAATTATGTAATTAACAACTTCAATATCCCTTGAAGGATTACTTAAATATTTCAACACAGCATACGTGTGGAAAAATGCCACACATCCAAGCTGCCTGTCCTTAACATGACCATACCACTCTAAACTTGGCTTTTCGACGTTCACAATTTGAACCATTTCATAATGAATGAATGAAATAATGAATGTAAAAAAACCCACTGATTTGTAACTTCTATAACATCCTATATTTTACGTCGGCTTACTCATAGTGGTTTGACCTAGATAATGATATGTGCATGCGTAAGTGTGTTCATATGTATGTCTTTAAAACCGTATGCTCTCTCAAGTTAAATATAAGTGAAGGTGTTCTCTTAGTACTATACTAGCATCAATATTTACCGTTTGGTGGAGCATATATATAGTTGAGTGTTATTTGCCAAGCAACCGGTTGCTGTACACGTGATATATAGTTCCAGTTCATTATGTTTTCTTTAAATTCATCCGGAACCTGTATTTGCAATAATGTGTCTGAGTGGAGGATTCCGGTTTCCGTGCTACTATATTATAGTCACGCATCTTTCATGTCCATCTTGTATATGGGGAAATGCAGTAACCCGTGACGGATTGTTTGGCGTCTGCTTGCAAACACTGACACATGCTTGACGCTTTTCTCCCAGTGCTGTGTACATAATACTATTATTTTAAATAGTGTTGGTCTTATAACATAAATACTTTTTAGTTTTAACGTGTTTAATAGCCAACAGTTCGTCGGCAGCAAAATGTGGAACAGAACTATAGGTCATTCGGATGACCTAGACTTTGTTTTCTCGAAATATAGTTGAATTCTTTCAATACAAGGATGTACGTCCAGATTTCGTATATGTTCGCCAAACTTCATGTGTAGCTTCCTTAAATTGATACATAACCACCTTGGTACATGCCCACTCAGTAGGCACAAAATGTTCTTTATATTAATGACATCACCTTAAACCTTTTCTGGTAAACTAAACATCAATTCACCATTACCCCACGTATGTATGGCATTGTTATGCATATTATATCGGACGTAAATTGTCACACTGAAATAAGGGTCGATACCCGTGTGTCTTTAAAATGTTAATGGACATTACTATCTATTATCTGTATTAATTTTTTTATGTGCAATGATCATACATTATAATCTGTGGATTTTTTTTCCAGGTCACGCATTTAATTAGTATAAATAATTAAAAAACAGCATGCCTCATTTGCATATGAAAATAACCTGATACCACTGTGAGTCACTACCAGCGAGATATCTATTACTAAATGACAAGAGTAGTTCCAGATTAGCATGCACATCCGCGCAGTCTGATTAGGGTCTACACTGTTTCGCCATTTAGTCAGTGAAAAAGAAATATTGCTTCCAAAAACAGCTTAATCCATATCGGGCTATTTGAGAGTACGAGCAAATCCGGAAATGGCCACGCATATCTGCCATAAGTAATTTAGCCACATATATCTCAAGTCACACCCACAAATACGCAGGCCATCCGAACGAAAATACGAAACGCATCGTGGATGGCGAAAGAAGCAGTGGAAGCAGTTAAAAACAAAAGAAGAAGAAATACACTAATTAATTGTGAAAAGTGAAGAAAAGTGGAGTAAACAAACTACAATATAACAATGTCGAAATAAAGCATGCATAGAAATAAGAAAGACAAAGGGTGGATATGAAAAGAGACTGGCTGATAACATTTAAACAGATGCAAAGAGCTTATGGAAATATGTGAAGTTTATAAAAAACGACACAGTTGGCAACTTCGAAAATAACCAAGGAGAACTCATAACAGATAATGATCAAACAGCTGAAATAGTACATACATTCTTTGCAAGTGTATTCGCATTCACCTCTAATATTCCGGTTATACACACAATTATTTAAATGTCAATACGTTTTTACTAATATCAAAAAGACACCCTCCATTAAAATATTTTATGAAATTCCATCATATAAAATATTGATTTTATTGCGATAAAACACATTTACTATGGAAATTTCACATGGTAAATGTAGGTAAACATCGATTTTTAAATAATGTTGGAACCTTTGAACCGATTTTCAAAACATAACATTTGTTTGCTTAGTTACATCATTTCCAAGCTATCTAGCCAGGTTTAGGTGTCAATTTCCAATTTCCCCCCGTTGTTTTACTTCTCTCCAGCTCCTCCACCTCCTTTTATCCCATGTTAAATTCACAAGAGGATTTTTTCTTTCCAGTTTGAAATCAATATTTGATGGAATTTCATCAAATACAATTAATAAAGGGAGGCTGACTGTTTTGTTATTGATGAAAAAGTTCTTACATTTAAATATTTTTTAGTTTAAAGTGTGTAATAGCCAAAAGTTTGTCGGCAGCAAAACGTGGAACAGACAGTAGGGTGGCTAGATATCAATGTAAAAACAGTATTGATGAAGTTTGGCGCACATCCAACAAATGTATCAGCAGATATGCGAAATATTGATGTACGTTCGAACTTATTGACACAAAGGTTAAGTGACCAATGTGAATGTCAATGCCACCCGAATGACACTGGAGGGATAGCTATCAATGTGATGAAGCCATTGATGAAGTTTGGTAATAATCCGACTAACTGATCAAGATATTTGCGTTTTTTGAAGTAGGTCCAAAATTGACGACGACGCCGGAATTGTGACCGCGATGTCTCACTTTCCACTATCGTGGGTGACACAAAA
Source organism: Conchocele bisecta (assembly GCA_029237695.1). Classification (NCBI taxonomy): domain Eukaryota; kingdom Metazoa; phylum Mollusca; class Bivalvia; order Lucinida; family Thyasiridae; genus Conchocele; species Conchocele bisecta. The sequence goes on from CM055277.1 coordinate 60,301,943, forward strand.
ATCACCATTATCCACTATACACCCGTCATTTACCACCACTATCCCTAAACAATCACCATTAGCCACCAAACATTCGATGTGACCTTGACCAGAGTAATTCGGGTGGTCTTGACCCATTTTTTTCTATCTGTATCCATAAAAAATCGCCACTATCTCTAAATAAAGTATCCATCATTTTCCGTCATTTTCTCCATTATCCTTCATTTTTTCACAGTACGCCATTTAGGCAGACCCTATTACATTTACGTAGGCACCTAATAGTTTCATGGCCGGGCTCGATTTGAAAACTGACATGAATGCATATTTTTAGCAATAGGTTAGAAAACACCAATTATATATTATTTAGCTTTACCGAATTCCAACTTTCACTATTCGTATGTATGATTAGCTAAATAATAGCATATGTTCTACTTCTCATTGTCATTTCTTTGTCAAACGCAAGAAGAGGTGAAACTGGCTGATGACTGGCAAACACAAATATGGCCAAATTGGCTATTGCATGTACCGTATAGCATACAGTAACAAGTGTTATACATATAGTCCATCACATTTACGAAGCACTTATCTTTGACTTAAACGATGCTCAGGTATAGAACGGGTCCTTAATTTTTATTGTGGTAAATGACCGTTATTTCCAAAGACACAAGACCGGACCATATGGACGGCACAGAGGAAGGTCCCCACCACCCTTGGAGGTACATTGTACTCTGTTTGCCCAGGATATTTCTTAGCTAGTTTAAATGTGGTTCGAGCACACCTACATTTGGTATATTGTTATTCAACATTTCCTACCTATGATGGTTCTCAGCATCAGATCAGATTGTTATATACGATACCATATGCACACGTTCGATATTTGCCTCATGTAAGTTTTAATGCTCTACTGCTGTTACTGATCACTGCTGCCTTCATATTAGAAACAAAATTGCTACCTCGCTACGATATCTCAACCATATCGTAGGCAACGCTTGTAGCTAGCTACCTTCATATGGGACACAGATGTCCCATGACACCAGCAGAATATATCAGCGAAAGCTCAAAACATGTACAGCTAGTGGCCATGTGCAACAGCAATCTAGAACATTATGTAGTAATATGCACGAAGTCGTGCAAACATTCTGAGTGATATGCTCCGAACAAGAACCGAAGCAAATAAGAGGTGAACACAACGTCAAATAGCAGAGCCTCGCCCATCCCGTTTCCTAAGCCTTGCCAGATATTTTTTCCCATTCACGGCACTAACCTACTATTCTCTATATCATTGACTGATCGCAAAGGCCGTAAGCCAAATTTCTTGCAAACCGATACTTTGAGAAAATATGGCAAATATTGTTGTTTCGATGGTATTGGTCTATGCTGGTTTGATAAGCCATGGTGTTGCTTGACCTGTTCTACACGTGGAGTACAGGTGTACCCGAGGTAGCTATACCTGAGGGTATTTTACCATAGAGATTTCTTTTGTTTGCCCGTGAGTAAAGTTCACGTACGAGCTCACTCACGGCTGACCGTGAGGTGGACATTATAATCCGTTGATCAATCACTTGGAGACGGACTGCATTACAGGTAACATGAAGAATTTGGAAGTTTGGTAAGAATTAAGCGGGATGGGGGAAAGGGCTGACACAGTACTATAGGATTAGTGGGTGGGGAGGGCAGAAGTGGGGCGTATATGCATTTTGTGTAAACCCTAGATCATATAGAACTTAAATGGAGCCTGTAGTGTAGTAGAGATTATTTTCTTGTAGACGAATATTAGTTTTTATGTTGCCTTCAAACTTTGCATACTACCACAATGCTCTTGTCTAGTTTGGAGCAGCCAGCCTCCTGTCTTCTTATCTCCTCTACCATATGCAAATTGTGTTTATTTCATAATATTTCAGAAATAGCTACAAGCACACACGGTCCGCTTGTTCAGTTTTAAACCTTTCAACCTCATACCCTTCAATCAAACCGTGTAGATCTAGTTTAGACAGTTGAAGATCCAGATGAGACAGCTTGTAACAAGCCGTACCATCTGGATCTACTCTATATAGTTAATTATTAACTATATAGAGTAGATCCAGATGGTACAGCTTGTTACAAGCTTAAATTAAGCCTTTGGAAGGGAAATCGTGGTAAGGGTCATATATAATAAAACAATTATAGTCTTTTGAGTCGGTGTACATGAGATGTACGGACCTTCAAAAAGTGATGTTCACCTCCGCCTTCGGCTTTGGTGAACATCACTTTTCTCAGATCCGTAAATCTCATGTACACCTCCTCAAAAGACAATAATTGTTGACTCGATGCAAAATGGTATTTCGTCGATCGACAGTGAACAGTGAAGACCCTGATCAGGCTGCATTGCTGGTCATCTTCTCTGGTAAAAAATCATTGATATATTTCATAAAATGGGCTTTCACAGTGTATTAACCAGACTCTGCATTAAAGTTTTTTTTTTTTTTGCTTATATTTAACGGCGGCACTGGCTCTATGACCTTGCATGCCGTCTCCCAAGAATGGGAGAAAGAACGGAGGTAGAGATTTTTGAGAGAAGCCGGTAATTCGTATTTACAGAGCAACTACGAATTATCGGTACCCATTTACAGCTGGGTGAACTGGAGCAGTGTGGATAAAGTGTCTTGCTCAAGGACACAACGCACGCCGCTAGTCAGGCTCGAACCCACGACCCTTGGATCAGTAGTCCGACACACTAACCATTACGCCACGGCGCTCCACTAATGGTCCGTCCAATACCATGCGATAACTCTGCCGTCTGTCAAATACCATGCAACCACTCTGCCGTCTGTCAAATACCATGCAACAACTCTGCCGTCTGTCCAATACCATGCAACAACTCTGCCGTCTGTCAAATACCATGCAACAACTCTGCCGTCTGTCAAATACCATGCAACAACTCTGCCGTCTGTCAAATACCATGCAACAACTCTGCCGTCTGTCAAATACCATGCAACAACTCTGCCATCCGTCCAATACCATGCAACACCTCTGCCGTCCGTCCAATACCATGCGACAACTCTGCCGTCCGTCTAATACCATGCAACACCTCTGCCGTCCGTCCAATACCATGCAACAACTCTGCCGTCCGTCTAATACCATGCAACAACTCTGCCGTCCGTCTAATACCATGCAACAATTCTGCCGTCTGTCAAATACCATGCAACAACTCTGCCGTCTGTCCAATACCATGCAACAACTCTGCCGTCCAATAGCA